>JABFDZ020000084.1:23539398-23571152 GCA_019775955.2 Pollimyrus isidori | reverse complement strand
ACATTTCTAAAGAATGCTTTCAGCACCTTGTTGAATCAATGCCACATAGAATTAAGGCAGTTCTGAAGGTGAAAGGGAGTCAAACACCATATTAGTATGGTGTTCCTAATAATCCTTTGGGTGAGTACCAAGGCTGATCAATCGTATCTGTGGCTGTGTTCGACTTCATGCAGCCGCTCAGAGCACAACTGAATTGCCTGGAATCCCAGGCAGTTCCGAGGCGTTATTTGCTATTTCTCCCAAATATTATGTAAAGCAGTTATAACTGGTTCTCAGTTAATTTGCCTGGTTTGTTTATTGTTAGTTACTGTAATGTTGAGCTTCTTGTGAAGAAGGCATTCAAGTAAGAATTGCATTGTACTCTGTATATGACAATAAAAACTTAGATTCCTTGAAATACATGTATTTGATCTTTTTCCTGGCGGCTATATTTTTACACAAGGCCACTATACACGATAGTTTTTTTTCCCCACTGATTACAGTTTGGATCAGGAGATACTTATTGTAAAAGAAGTAATGTGCATGCAGGTGATATTTGTATAGATTTATCTACACACTTCTGCTGTGCAGCTATTGCAGTCAAGCGTTGCACACTACAAGGACTAGAAGTTGTCTGACTTGGCTGCAGTTAGTTTATACTCCACCCCTGCAGCCACAGCCAGATGCTCCTGTCAAGTCAGCTGCAGACAGACCTAAAGCCCAAATCGAACGCAGCCGCAGATTCGATTGCTTAGCCTTAGTATCCCGGATGTACAATTCGTATTGTTAACCTCATATTTTTGCATGTGAATTCGGACCGTCGAATTTCTGATGCATATTTCCAATGCATAAATATTCAATGTTAAACTTCAGTGGCATATAAAACTCAAATTCTGATGACACAGATTTAGCAAAGGTTCTTAAAGGGGCAACTCAGAGGTTAGCTAAGGGATAAATATGTGGTACTTTTGCAAAATAAAAATACCAGTTAATCTCTGGGTTTTGATATATGCTGTTATATGATGTATGTAGTGCTGATTCAATGTTATTTCAGCCTTTCAGTCACCATCACACCTCTAAACCCTCCCTATCCCCACCCCCCATACTCTAGCTTTACTCATGATATGTAAAGAGGCTGTGAAACGTCTCTTCCAGAGAGAGAGAACACCAGGAAAGCACCAAATGGTGTCTCCCCCTTTTGTCCTAAAGGCTGTGCTGACCAACATCCTTAACAGATAACCGGAGCTCTGTGAAGCCCCTCCGGCTTCAAATGTTCCATCCTTCATGCCAGTCCCGGGTATGCTTTTACTGTGCATTAGTCTCTCTTTGCAAGAACCAACAGTAGTCTGCCATCATAATGGGATTGAACTTTCCCTGATATCTGTTTTCCATCGTCTTCATATCTCAATGAAATCCTTCCCCATGCTCATGGCTTAAATCTCCAAGATTGGGTGGAAAGAAGTCGAGGTGCGAATGCAAGAAGTGCATCTTCAGTGACATTCTGGCACCCATTGCCTGATATGCTGTCAACAGGTTCTCCACCAGCGCCACATAGTTCTCTGCTCTGTGGTTACCAAGAAATTTCTGAACGACCAGCACTAATGCTTCCCATGCTGCTGATTCCGCTGAGTTCAGCTTCTGTTTAAACACATCATCCAAGACAAGTTTATGGATTTCGGGTCCAACAAAAATGCCTTCTTTGATTTTGGCTTCACTTTTCACTGAACCAAATTGACCATGTATGTATGGAAATGCCTCACCCTTTTTGTTCAGCGCCTTTACAAAGTTTTTCATGAGACCCAGTTTTTTGTGAAGTGGTGGAAGATAGCAGATTGCCAGAAAGTCTAACGGCTGGTGCTTCACATTGTATGTACCAGGTACTGATTCATCTCGGTCTGGCCACTGTTTCTGCCTGTAATGGTTGGCATCATCATGACTGTCCTATAGACACAAGGAGCACATGTATTTCATGAACCCAAGCTACAGACACAGAAGAAGTGCCACAACTTTGAGGTCACAACAAAGGTTCCACTGGTGATCTGCATAGCGAATGAGTTTTAAAAGTGTCTCCATTGACTCCATTGATATGTTTCCTTCAACCCAACTGCATGATCAACTGGAACAGAGGGCTTCTGGTTTCCATTGTGTAAATGTATCGCTTTGTGTGTTCTCATGCATTTTATATTCTTGATATGGATGTATTACTGGTTGCCTCTGTACACTGTCTGGTTGGGCTGATTGCGTGGGTTGTTGTATGCTGGGTTTGTTTGCCACAAAACTGAAGATCTCGTATTTTTTTATGATGTAACATGTCACACCCGGGTAAGAAGGGAGACAGAGATCCAGGGTTGCAAGGGAAAGGGGACTTTAATGAAGTCTGCAGAGTAAAAGCAAAGGAGGCGGAAGGCTCCGTGCAGAGGAGCGATGTCTCCGCAGCCGGGTCGCTGTGGGCGTGGGTTCGATACCCGGGTGAGGGAGCTGAAGACGAGGTAGCAAAGGGGTGCGCAGGAAACATTGTTGTGGATAGCAGGCAGAGGTCGTTACTGGAGGAGTCCGTCCAACAGGCTGTGACAGGACAGGGACACACAGGGAGAGGAGGAGGAGGAGGAACGCCGGACTCAACAGGACGGAAGGTTCAAGGTAGGCAGCGGGTCTTAGGAAGGAAGGCAAACGGGTCACGACGATGACAGGTAAGGAGAGGGAAGGCAGGTAGACGGGAGACAGAGAAACCGCTCAGTAAGGTTCCTGTACATTGGCTCAATACCTCGCCAAGTTCCACTGGTGAAGGTTCTGCTTATAAGGGAGGTTGATCAGTGTTCGCTGAGCTGCACCTGTCAGGCCCCGCCCCCTACGGTGGCCTGGCCAGCTGCAGTATGGTTTTTCAGTATCATCCTGAACCACCAAGTCCTCGCATGTGGACAGCAGATAAGCTCAGGCACAGAAGCAACTCTAGTTCTTAAAGATGCTGAGGAAGGCTAACCTCTCCAAGCAGCCGCTGGCTGGTGTCCTTCTATTGTTGCTGTCCTGTCATTTCAAACAGGCAGTACATGAGAGCCCCACTTATAATTCTGTCATATCTGCCAGAGCCCTCCTCAGAAGCGGCGCAAAGTTGTATAAGTGTATAAATTCTCCTTTAAAACTTGTTGGCACTAACAAAGAGTGTATAAGTGTTTTCATTTTCTTTCAAACTGTAGAGCATGGTACACGATCCTTTACAGGAGGCCTGGGACATTTAATTTCATCCCGCTAAAGCTTTTATTCATTTAAACATATTTTAAAAAGACTTAACAAATATGGCAAAAAATCTTATTGTTTAAAACTATTGAAGCTATTTGCTATAAGAATGTTGTGTGAGTGAGTTGGGGGTGAAACGCTACATGCTTTTCTCATTAAGAATGCTGTGTGACACCATTGAAACTAATAAAACCATAAACTATTTTGCACCTGGTGTTCATGAATGTGGATGTGGATCTGTGAATCATTATGAAGGAACACCATACAAGTCCACCCCCCCCTCCCCACATATTGCATCATCACCCACTCAGCTCCATCCATTGTACAACTTATTCCCTCTAAGGCCTCAGTTTGATCATAGCCATTGAAGTATGTGGTACCATCATGGCAAGATTGAAGGTGGTGCCTGAGGTCCCCAAAATGAAAGTTGTTAGTGCTTTTGTATCTGGGCAGAGCAATTTAAAGCCATTTCCAAGCTACTGTATGTGAAGACACACCACGGTTTGTAAAATAATCTACAAAATGGAGAAGGTTTTTCTCAAACAGTACAACTACACATCATATTTGCAAAGAAAAAAAAACAAATTGAGCAGAACAATTGAGAAATAAATCTTTATCACCCGTAAAGCATGTTGCCAGTGTAAAAATGGAATTTAAAATGATTTATTTTACACATTATAAGTTATAATTTGCCTTTACTTATTAGTTATAATTTATCTTTATATTAGAGTGAATGAGGTATTATTGTTCTATCTTTTTAAATACTGGTTGACTTGGTCAATTAGCAAATGCTTGTTTTTGGGGGTAAAAAAATCAAAAGAGAAGTAAGGTAAGAGCCACGGGGACTAGAGAGTACAAGAGTATTAATAAAGAACTCACCTGTGTGATTCAGTTTTATTCATCCACTCCATTGCTGCCTCAGGGCCTGGCCAACTTCTCATCATTCTCTTTACAATGCAAAATCATACCAGAAAGTGTTTGAAGAAAATGAGAGCCCTTCCATCAAAATGTTAATGCTGAACCATAATTGAGTCATTTAACATAACAATGACCACAAAGACATATAAACAAATCTACAAAGGAATGGCTCAAAACAATAAAATTGAGTGTTATGGAATGGCCAAATCAAATTAATCCTAATTGAAATGGTGTGGGGGTACTCGTGGTGGATCATGCAAAAAACCCCTCCAACATCACACAATTAAAGAGATTCTGCATAGAATAATGGGCAAAAAATTCTCTTGGTCAATTAAAAAAAATAAAAATAAAAGGGCTTCAAGAGAATATCTGACAAAAGATGCAATACCAGATGTTAAGTGGAAGGAAGAGCTTATCCCCCCCCCCACAAAAAAAGAGTTGCATTTCTGTTGTGTTGAATAAGTAATTTAGAAGTCTGAATTTTATTGTGTTTTCAAATGGGGCCACTTCTATCAAAATGTTTCAAATGGCAGCTTTCAAGTTTCTGTTGCTATTTGGGTTTTACCCCACAATACACACATTCACAGCTATTAATGAGTCTCAGTATTTACTTTTACTCTGAAGACCCTAGCAATGAAGTTAATGATGCTACAACGGGAGTCACTACTGTGGCTTTAACAAGATTCGACAATCCGGCGGACCCTCCTCTCCAGAACCACTGAATTGAACTTACCGGGGAGGCTGAGGAGTGTGATCCCCCTACAGTTGGAACACACCCTCTGGACCCCCTTTTTGAAGAGGGGGACCACCACCCCGGTCTGCCAGTCCAGAGGCACTGCCCCTGATGTCCACGTGATGCTGCAGATGCGTGTCATCCAGGACAGCCCCACAGCATCCAGAGCCTTGAGGAACTTCGAGAAGATCTCATCTACCCCCAGGGCCCGGCCACCGAGGAGCTTTTTAACCACCTCAGCGACCTCTGCCCCAGAGATAGGCGAGTCAACCCGCAAGTCCCCAGAATCTGCTTCCTCATTGGAAGGCGTGTCGGTGGGATTGAGGAGGTCTTCAAAGTATTCCTTCCACCAATCCAAAACGTCCCGAGTTGAGGTCAGTGGCACCCTATTCCCACACAAAGCCATCGGATGGTTCACCAGAATCGCCTCGAAGCTGTCCATGGCCTCACCAAACTCCTCCCATACCCGGGTTTTGCCTCCACGGCCGCCGAAATTGCACCCTGCTTGTCCTGCCAGCACCTGTCAGCTGCCTCTGGAGTCCCACAGGCTAAAAAGGCCTGATAGGACTCCTTCTTCAGCTTGACGGCATCCCTCACCACTGGTGTCCACCAGCAGGTTCGGAGATTGTTGCTGCGACAGGCACGACCACCTTATGGCCACAGCACCAGTCAGCCGCCTCAGAACACAGCCCATTCGGACTCAATGTCCCCCACCTCCCCAGGGACATGGGAAAAATTCTGCCGGAGATAGGAGTTGAAACTCTTCCAGACAGGGGATTCCACCAGATGTTCCCAGCAGATCATCACTATATGCTTGGGCCTGCTAGGCTTGGCTGACTTCCTCCCCCACCAGCAGATCCAACCCACCACCAAGTAGTGATCAGTTGACAGCTCCCCCCCTTTCTTCACCCGAGTGTCCAAGACATGCGGCCGCAAATCCGACAACACGACTACAATATCGATCATCGAACTGCGGCTTAAGGCGTCCTGGTGCAAGTCCACATATGGACACCCTTATGCTTGAACATGGTGTTCATTACGGACAATTTGTGACGAGCACAGAAGTCCAACAACAAAACACCACTCGGGTTCAGATCGGGGGGCCGTTCCCCCTAATTGCGCCACTCCAGGCCTCATTGTCGTTGCCCACGTGGGCATTAAAGTCCCCCAGTAGAACAAGAGAGTCCCCAGGAGGAGTGCTCTCCAACACCCACTCCAGGGACTCCAAAAATGGTGGGTATTCTGAACTGCTGTTTGGTGCTTAAGCACAAACAACAGTCAGGACCTGTCCCCCCACCCGAAGGCAAAGGGAGGCTACACTCTCGTCTACTGTGGTAAACCCCAATAACACAGGCGCCCCGCCAGCGGGCAATAAGTATGCCCACCCCTGCTTAGCGCCTCTCCCCGTGAGCAACTCCAGAGTGGAAGAGGATCCAACCTCCTTCAAGGACTCTGGTTGCAGAGCCCAAGCCATGCGTCGAGGTGAGCCCGACTATGTCTAGCTGGAACTTCACAACCTCGCGCACCAGCTCAGGCTCCTTCCCCATCGGAGAGGTGACATTCCATGTCCCATGAGCTAGCTTTGGACCGCCAGGGTCCCCACCTTTGGTCACTGCTCAGCTACCATGGCATTCGACCCCTATGGCCCTTCCCATGGGTGGTGAGCCTATTGGAGGGGGGACCCACGTGCCTTGTTCTGGCTGTGCCCGACCAGGCCCCATGGGTATAGGCCTGGCCACCAGGTGCTCGCTATTGAGCCCCACCCCACGGCCTCGCTCCAGGGGGGGGCCCCGGTGACTCGCGTCCATGCAAGGGAAAACGTGGTTCCGTAAAGTTCCTCTTCATAAGGGTCATTTGAACTGCACTTTGTCTGGTTCCTCACCCTGAACCTGTTTGCCTTGGGTGACCCTACCAGGGACATAAAGCCCTGGACAACTTACTCTAGCTCCTGGGATCATTGGAACACACAAACCCTTCCACCACGATAAGGTGTCGGCTTCCGGAGAGCCTTTATGTGCATTGGATCAACACAAAAAAAACTGAGGAAAAAAGTCAAATTTGACATAATTTCACACATAACTTCAAAAATGAGCCAGACAAAATTATTGCCACCTTTTCAATATTGTGGGTAAATCGTTATATTTCAAGCATATGATACTCCAGAGATCTTCATGATCCTTTATCCGCTGTGCGCAGCATAA
Source organism: Pollimyrus isidori (assembly GCA_019775955.2). Classification (NCBI taxonomy): domain Eukaryota; kingdom Metazoa; phylum Chordata; class Actinopteri; order Osteoglossiformes; family Mormyridae; genus Pollimyrus; species Pollimyrus isidori. The sequence continues at coordinate 23,564,087 of JABFDZ020000084.1, read as the reverse complement.
TCTAGAAGCTCACAACACATGGCACTGTAGCTAATCTCCCTGTACGTGGACAGAAGAGAAAAATTGATAAAAGACTATAACAAAGGACAGTCTGAATGGTGGATAAACAGCCCCAATCAACTTCTAAGCAAATTCAACCTGTTCTGCAGATTCAGAGTATATCCGACTACATCTGAACAAAATGAAACGCTATTGCAGGAGACCCAGGAGGACCCCAAAGCTGACATAGAAACATAAAAAAGCCAGAATGGAGTTCGCCAAAATGTTCTTAAGGAAGCGAAAATCCTTCTGGGAGAATGTCTTGTGGACAGATGACACCAGGGTAGAGTTTTTTGATAAACCTCAACATTGTACTATTTACAGAAAACGGAATGAGGCCTACCTGTATGAAGAAAAGAACACAGTATGTATAGTCAAACATGGTGGAGGTCCTAAGATGTTTTTAGGATGTTTTGCTGCTCTGGCACTGGATGCCTTGACTGTGTGCAAAGCATCATGAAATCCGAAGACTACCAAAAGATTTTGGGGTGCAATGTAGGGCCCAGTATCAGAAAGTTGGGTCCGCATCAGAGGTCATGGGTGTTCCAGTAGGACAATGACCCCAAACATACCTCTAAAAGCACCTACAAATGGTTGAAGACAAAGTGCTGGAGACTTCGGAAGTGGCCAGCGATGAGTCCAGATCTAAATCTGATTTGAACACTTATGGAGAGACCTCAAAATTGCAGTTGGGAGAAGGGACCTTTCAAATCTGAGAGACCTTGCAATAGAAAATTCCAGTTGAGAGGTGTAAGAAGCTTGTTCATGGTTATAGGAAGCGATTGAATTCAGTTATTCAGTTATTTTGTCCAAAGGGCATGCAACCAAATAGTTTTTGTGTTGTTCCAATGCACATAAAGGAAATAAACATGTGTATACCAAAACATTTGCAATTGTAACAATTTTCTGGGAGAAATGGTGCATTTTCTGGAAAAATTCCACGGGTACGGATAATTTCAGCCATGATTGTAGATCTGAAACTCCTGTCCAAGGTACAAATTTGGAAGGGTTACTTCTTTCAAGTGAAGGATCAAACGCATTTAATTTAGGGTCACTACTCTTCTAATAACGTGTACTGTAGGCTTGTGGTCCCTCAGCTTCCGCATTCGGAGAGGTATAAGACAAAAACCTTCTCTCACCTCTACTTTTTGCATTAGCTATAGAGCTGTTTGCTGAAGCAGTGAGAACAAATCCTGATATTACAAAGGAAAAAAGCCAGACAACAACAGATGACAACCCAAAATTCCCAAGTAGGGAGAAGAAAACCTCTGGGGGTCCAAGATCAGCTGGCTGCTGAACCTGAATGGACCTGCTGACATTACTGAGAATAAAAAAAGTGAGTTTGCTCACTAAAACCAAGCTATAATTAAGGTCAAGTCAAAGTCCATCAATAAGTCAATTTCCCACGCCGGCCTGTGTAGGGTGGCAAATTGAAATCTGCACCCACCATGCTGCAGTTCGTAGGTTTCATTCACCCTTCCATGGGACTGAACAAGCATTCCAGCTAGGATGGTGCGCACCTACCGAGGGAAAAGTTCAGCCGCTTGGAGTGGACTGCAGAGATTATAGCAGTCCTATCCACAGACTTGCCTCCAAACAACAGAATCTTGGTTTTCTAAGTATTTAATAATAAATTTTTGGTAAATTTTGGGTGTTGTTCATGTAGGAGTGATAACATTATATAAAATATGGACCAAGCACTAATCCTTTTGGCACTCCATATTTGACTGATGTGGTGATATAGATGATACCATACAATTATTCAACACTTGAATATATTGATTTGGATTAGTCAAAAAGGATGTTAAGTTGTGTGCAATGTGTTGTTAAACATCAAATTTAAGCTTTCGTAATGGAGCAAAATGGTCAACTGTGTCAAAAGCTGCTCTAAGGTCCAAAAGCTTTAGCACAGTCACATTGTCAGCATCAGTTGCTATTGTTATGTCATTGCCTACTTTAGTCAGTCACTGCAGCTTCTGTAGTGTGTCCTGGGTGGAAGCCTGATTGAATTGTATCCAGCATATTGTGCGTCTCCAAACATGACTGAAGCTGAGCAAACTAAGGGGCTAATCCACTCTGCCACATGAGAAGCTGACTATGGCAGCCTTTCTCATGTGGATTTCTAGTGGGAGGATATGGACTTTGAATATTCTAGAATGTATGACAGAGAATTTATGTTAGCAAATTTGGCCATGTGGCTTTCATCTTAAGTGCTTCACATTTTGCCAACTGTAACACAGTTTGACAAACTTTCACATATACCTGTTCTGGGGCTTTTGCTTGACAAAGAACTTGCATTGTACAATGTGTATCTTCAACCGCCACATGTTGGGTTTGACACCCTTATCCTTTGTACCACTGTGCCACAGTGTGGTTTACGTATGATAACCTTTCTCGTATGGATTTTCTAGTGGTAAGATACTTGATATTTTAAAATATGTAACTTAAAATTTGAACCTTCAACCATGTATTACTGCTGAGTGACTCACTACTTTGTATCCCGCTGTGCATATTTATCACCCATTTAGTAAATATTGTCTACAGTGGTGTGTGCATGGGGAAACATGGCAGTCCAATCAGGCAAAGGATACATTTACTATTGTTAAATCATCTCTCTTCACACAGCTAGATTATTACCATCCACTTTACCATATAAATCCATGTGCTCAGTCCCAGTTTCCCCTCATGGAATCCTGACACTCCTAAGCCACTGCACTACAGCCTAACCCTAAGCCTCCCCACCTTATAAAATAATGAGCTTGACCATCGCTAATTACACAGGTGGATACAACACAGACGTCGATGAAATAATTTATTTCCTAATTGTTTTATAAAGAAGGTTCATTGCCACATTATGTTATTGAAGATAGTGTTTTATTCCCTGTGCTACAGCGTGCCTAGAGATTATCATACGTTGTAAGGGAGTATTTTGAGCCTGCGGCCCTGCCGCAGGAAAGTCCTCACCACAGCAGAGTTTGAATTTGTACCTTTTTCCTTATATGTATTTATTTTTAATTTAAAGAAAAGATTAGAAGAGTTTTTATTGCCACACTTGAGCCTGCAGCCTCCATCTACACTGCAGTACACTCCATTTTGTGCTGCAGAAGACAAGAATTTAATTTCATTATACAATGTACACATAATGAAAACTTTCACTTTTTAAAGCTGCACCTTCTGTGATTTGATTTCAGTCAGAATTCATGAAAATGAAGAATGTGCTGCTCTGCTACACACTATGAAGGACAGAATTACACAGAAGCTATGAACTTGGTTCTGAGACGCCACATTGAAATTACTCAGTGCGGGGATCATGTCTCCCCCTTGTGGTAAAAAGGAGACTACATCTGCTTAAAAATGCCATTACCACAATAACTCCCAGTGCTGTTGCTTTAACCCATAGCAGCTAGGGCACACGGTTCAGTGCCTGGAGGCATCCTAGAGCTCTTGGTTTCAGTGGGTACATTTATGTTTCTCATCCTCCAAAGGTTCTTTGTGTTTACACTGGTGTCTCTAAAAATGTACAACTGCCCAGTGGTAGCATTGGTCAGGCTGCCAGTCCATCTGTAACATATGGATCACATAGCAGCACTGGAGACCGTTTATTTAATATTCACTTGATTTCATCACCATACTAACAAGAGTTTGTTACAAAGTAATAAAACTGACCTTAAAACATGAAGCCCTGGGAAGTTCAGTGCTTGCGTGCCCAGTCTACAGTCCTTTCGCTTGTTACGTATTTAAGCAGTTTAAACTTGTTTCGTTTAGAAGTCCGAGAAAATGATAAATATGGATGCAAAACAGAAGCCATATGGTCCACATTTGCCATGAAACAGTATTTTACTGACTGGACTCCTGATCAGTTAGTACCTGCAGGAGGATGCCAGAGTAACAGCAGGAGAAGCAGTGACATGGGCACCCTCAAGACACATTAAAGGTCACAGAGAATGGAAATGGAGGCTGGATTCCTGGTGGATTCCAGAGCACATATGAAGATGATCAGTTCCAGGACCCAAAGCACTGACTGGAGAAAATGGCTCAACGTGACAAAGCCAAATGGTTCTGTCAAGGTTACACGTGTTCAAAGTCAGTCGGAACTTTGACAGGATCTTCGGAGTGACTCAGTGCCATGGGGCCAGAGCAGGTGGCACCCAGCAGAGGCCCTCACCCCCCCGAAGGAACGGGAAGGTGACTGCCTGCTGGCAATCAAAGGAGAGGCACAATCTTACTAAAGAGGAATCCGGTAGGTTGTGATCTGAGTAAAAGAAAAATCGCACAACCTTCAGACAAGTTCAAGCGGAATATCACTGCTGTGAGTGCAAACTATCTATATCATATATGTGTCGTGATGCCAGGAATGGTGCTCTAACGAGCCCCCAGGCCCCTGGGGCCCCCTGCTGTCCCTGGGGAGTCCAGCAGCCGCCACAGGCATGCTGGCAGAGCATGGTCCATGCCCCCTCATCACACCTGGCCTTTGGTCTGCTGCTGGATCCACTCAGAGAACTTGATGACTTGTGTATAGACTCCCGGACGGTTCTGTCTGGCACAGCCCTCGCCCCAGCTCACAATTCCCGCGAGAAACCAGCGTCGGCTCTTTTCTATGCAGACCAGAGGCCCACCTGAGTCCCCCTGCAGAGACACAGCAAGTAAGGTGGAACATTCAGGGGGGGGGGGAATGGGCGAAGTTTAGGAGAACCTGCAAACAGAGACACAGAAACTCACCTGGCAAGCATCCACGCCACCTTGAAGGTTCCCAGCGCAAAGCATTCTGGGAGTGACCGCATCATCATAGAGCTTGTTGCAGGTGTTGTGGCTGATGATCTTTACTGGAGCCTCCTGCAGCAAAGTAGCTAGTTCACCTGAAAAAGGCACAGTAGGGGGTGATGGATGCCTGAAGATATCTGGGGATTCAACAGCAACGGCCACGTGTGACCAAGAACACTGTATGTGAAAGTGCAGGCTGTGCGTGTTCCGGCCGGTAGAAGAGTCACCATCCTCTGTGAGCACCCCCCATCCTGTGACGAAGCAGCTAGTTCCAGAGCCAAAGGTGTGCGTGGAGGCTGGCACGCACACGGGCTGAACCATCTCACTGAAGACGACGGGGGTGGCAAGCTCCAGCAGTGCGATGTCGTAATCTGACGTGAACTGGTCGTACAGCGCGTGGAGGACAATGCGGCGGATGGGCCTCGTGGTCGCGGCAGAGCTCACCATGTTCATGCCGCGCATGCCCATGATGGCCCTCCAGGCACGGGCATCCGAGTACCTGCCAAGACGAGCTACGAGTGAGGCTGCTAGTTCGGACACAGCGACCATCTCAGACCACAGGGAGGGTGAAGATGTTCGGTTAGCAGTAGTGTACTCTGTGGGCATGTCTGATGTGCATTTTTGTTCTGGGGCATTAAGTGATTGATAAACAAGCAGCTAGATGCGGGTAGCTCAGGTCCAGAGTAAAAGTCTAGATCAGATTTTGTTTCAACCAACAAGCAGCACTTGAAAAATGAATGCATGTGACACTTTGAGGACCGGAGTGATGTTTCTATATTTCTCTGTAACGTTGTCTATGAATGATAGAGTTGCCAAACAAAACTGTCAAAATGGTGCCGGTTCCTATACAATCAGTATGTAATGGACCGTACTGCAACACAGATTTCAATGCCACTTAACTGAGCTGTTGACTGAAATATTTTCTCTCTGGTTCTCAGGCCCCAAAAGCATCATCACACCTCTCACATGCCATTGCTAGTTGACATGACACTTGGACACTTGTTTTGAGGTCAGCAAATGCCTACAGTCGGCTAGTAGCTACTTTTAGGCATTTTCGCCGGGTAAATAGTCTAAAACATGGCTGTATTTCACTACAAAGGAATCCAATACTATATTGTGTGTGTGTGACACACACACACACACACACACACAGTGGTACCTCAGTTCTCAAACTCACTAGAACTCGAATTTCTTAATTTTTTGAAAGTCGAACAAACCAGTTTGACCAAGAACTCGATCTGAATATCAAAAGTCAGACTGTGGACCCTGACCTAATATAAATTGTACGCGCCAAGAAATGAGTCACTACAATGCAATTCTTGCTAGAATGCCTTCTTTACAAACTGGACGATTAACCAAATAAAGTAGCGCAACATTACAGTAACTAACAATAAATAAACCACTAACTTACGTGTTCTATTAGAGCATTTATTTCATTTATTTAAACTTTATTTTACCAGGTAAATGATCTGAAAACCAGTTCTCACAGCGTTACATGGTATTTGGCAGAAAAAGCAGATTACGCATTGAAACTGCCTGGGATGCAAATGTCGTGTGTGTAACTAAACCCTTCAGCCAATAAGGGCACAGGCGTGTCGTCATCGAGGCAGTTCCAGTTTGTGCAGCCGGGTTAGAGGTCGCAATGCTAACCGCCATGCATTGCGTGAGGATCAGAATGCATTGCGTTAAGCCAGCGCTGTAAGCAAGTCCCACCCAATGACCGGACTGGGGAAACAAACTAAAATGCGGACTTACTACAGAGAACTAATGACAACAACCAGAAACAGCTGATCACATGGGGATCCCACACGGGGCCCGGAACCAATTAATTGGTTTTCCATCATTTCTTACAAGAAAAATTTGATCAGAACTTGAACTTTTTAGGATTTGATCCGGAGTCCGGAACGGATTAAGTTTGAGAACTCGAGGTACCACTGTATTATACAATATTATTTACGCACCATTTTGAAATGAAAAATATTTGAAATAGGTATAAAGCTTTATATTTTTCTAATGTTAAAATTACTTTCAAAATCCATTTCAATCCAAAGGCATCAATATGACGTTGGTTCTCCATTTGCAACTATGAAAGCTAGCACTCTTTTGGCAAAGCATTCTATGAGATTTTGGGGTGTGTCTATGAAAATTTTTACTCATTCATCCAGAAGAGCATTTGTGAGATCAGGCACTGATGTTGGATGTGAAGGCCTGACTCATTATCTCCATTTGAGATCATCCCAAAAGTGTTTGATGGGGTTGAGGTCAGGGCTCTGTGTGAGCCAGTCATGTTCTTCCACTCCAAACTCACACAACCCATGTCTTTAAGAGCCTTGCTTAGTACATTGGGGCAGATTCATGCCAGAACAGAAAAAGGCCTTCCCCAAACTATCACCACAGAGATGGAGGCATATAATTGTCCAAAACATCTTGGTATGCCTTAGCATTAGGAGCTATTTTCACTGGAACTAAGGAGTTTAGCACAACCCCTAAAGAACAACCCTACACCATTAGCCCTCCTCCACCAAACTTTACAGTTGGCACAAAGCAGTTAGGCAGGTAACATTCTCCTGGCATCCACAAAACCCATCAGACTACCAGATAGAAAAGCATGATTCATCACTCCACAGAACAATATCATTTACACTGCTCCCAAGTCCAGTGTGCTTTACACCCCTCCATCTGACACTTGGTATCGAGCTTGGTGATGAGAGGCTTTCATGCAGTTGCTCGGCCATGGCGACCCATTGCAAACCCATTCTAGGTGCAGTTTGTTGTGCTAGGGTTAATGCCAGTTTGGAACTCAGCAGTTGAGTTAAGATCATTGGGGACTTTTACTCATTAAACACCTCTGCACTTGCTCTGCTACTTTATGTCGTCAGTGACTTCATGTTGTCTGTTGTTCTTAAACGATTCCACTTTGCAATAATACCACGTACAGTTTTTGCTTGTGGAGTATCTAGCAGGGAAGAAATTGCAAAGGTGGCATCCATCATTCTTACACAAATGTTTGTAAACCTGACTTCTGATTTTTTGTTTTATGAAACTGACTTGACTTGATTCACTGCATGGCTGGGTGCTTGATTTGATACATATGTGACAATGGGCCTGAATGAAATACCTCAGTTCAGTGATTAAGAGATGCGTTCAAATACTTTTGACCATAAAGTGTGTCTGTGTCTAATATGTGCTGTAATAGCTTTTCTTGATAGTAACTCGGTAAAGGTAATATTTAGTGTTTATTTTTTGTAGTTGGGTTAAGTTTTATTTATATGAATATATTAAATGTTTTGTATTTTTATTCATATATTTAAAGGTGTTGAGTTAAAAATAGGTCTATTGTACACTTTTAAGTTCAAATTTACCTTAGACGTAAAAAAGCCATCCTTTAATGTCGTCGACCTTAATGCTTTTTTTTCTTAAAAGTACCAATTCAGGCACCGTTTTGGCATGGGCACCATTTTCAAAGTATCGTTTTAGGTCCTCTATCAAAAAAAACCCCAAATGATACCCTAATGCAGGGGTGTCAATCTCTTGTCCTGGGGGGCCAGAGCCCTGTGTAACTTGGTTCTTTCCCTGTTTCACCACAAATGGTTCAGCTCAAGAGCCGTGTGCCAAGGAGTTGAATCAGTTGTGTTGAAGGGAAACCCAAAAATGTGCAGGGCTCCAGCCCCCTAGGACTGGAGTTTGACACCCCTGTCCTAATGCATGGGGAGGGTAGAGACTGAAGACTGTGATTGTTTTGTGCATAAACATCTAGGGGAATCTTTTTAGGGGAGGCGGAGTTATTTCTTCACGGTGGTGGGAATAACTTGTTGCTGTGTTTGAATACCTGCTCATCCCTGCAATATGTTTGATCAAATAGGTGAAAAAATACAAGTTTAACTAAAACACCAATAAGCAGATGTGGAAAAATATGCAAGTTAATTAGATTTGCCAACAGAGAGGAGTGTGTGGGGGGGTTGTTAAAGCATTGTTGTTGTTGATGCTCCTGTGTGTGATGTTTGAGAGGAAGGAATGTGAAAGCCTTGTTGACCGAGTGCTTCTGTTGAGTATGGAGACAGTAGTGGTTTCAGTCCTTACTTGATGGTTTCAGAATCCTGGAAGCAGTGAGCTGCAGAGAGCAGCCAGCGGCTGGAAACCAGTGATGCTCCGCACACGTGGCCGTAGCGCTCCATCTGCAGGCTCACCTGCCAGGGCCACGCCCCCATCTGGGCACTGGCCCCACCCACTATCTTCATTTTCTTCTTTGGCCTTGTTCCACAACCTGTAGCAATAGCACAGATTGTCTGGATATCAGGAACTAACTGTAAGCGGGTAGAGTTATTGCCTTCGGTGTGACACGTGCGGCAGTGTTAGAATAATACACCGATTACAGCACAGTGAGTTGGAGCTTCGTTGGTATGTTACCGCAACGCATTTCGTCGGAGCCGTCCGGACAGTCCTTGACGCCATCACACTCAGGGTTGGCCTTAATCACACACTTTCCATTAGCACACGTGTAGGAGGTTGGGGAACAGCCTTTGTTGACTGACAGACAGACAAAGAGATCATTCACCCTTAGAGTGGAGTGACCATTAGCAGCCAAGGGCTAACATTGATGAGTGAGGTTTCAGTGATAAGTAAGGGGGCTACAGGCAATGAGAGAAATCAGGGGATGGAAAAAAATATCCATGTAAAAAATACTGAAAAGGAGACTCACAGTTTCTGGTACAATTAACTTCATCACTGCGGTCTTTGCAGTCAATAATACCGTCACAAACTGAAGACTTGGCCAGGCACACCTTGTTAGAACACAGGTGGTGACATTTCCCTGCTGAAGAGCAAAATATGCAATGAGCAGCAACTGCCAAAGACCAAGGCACAGATAACTTAGATACCAGATAATAAAAAAATAAAGCACACTTAAGAAGAGCACAGATACTGAGAGTAACAGTCACAAAGCAGGCATAACAAAAAACACACTTTGGTAATCTGTAAAAAGGCATGCCTGCTTAACCACATAGAAACATCCTTACCAAAGCTATCCTCGCAGCTGTGAAAAAGTGAAATGGTGTCTTTAGCGGCATATCAAAGCACAGCTCTGCACAGGCATTACCAGTAGTTTTCACGCACAACGTACCACAGCCAGCTTCCTCACTGCTGTCTCCACAGCTGCTATGTGTGGTGCACTGACTGCTGTGTGGTTTGCACTGACCATTCCCACAATGCACTTCCCCAGGCCTGCAAGCTGCCAGACACGGGACAATCACAACTTGGGTCGGAAGAGGCAGCGGGTGAATCTGAGCAGGTGTGACAGTGTGACATGCTTCAACATCAGCTATATATGTAGGTCTGCACTCACAGCATTTACTTTCATCGCGGCCATCGGGACAATCCTTGACCCCGTCACACACCTTGCGCAGGGGGACACACTGCCCACCTCCACAGCGAAACTGGCGAGGGCAAGCTACAGTGAGAGGGAGAGGACAAAGGGCAGCATACAGCTTTACACAGTCATCCCCAAAAGGAACCGTCACACTGGTTATAAGTCTAAATACCTGATGCGGGAATCTAACCGGAGCTATCCGAGTGTTTAAATGGAACGAAAGGTCAGCGATGTAATGTGCCGTCATGAAATGGTGCCTCACAGCTCTCCTGGTTGAGAGTTAGGGTTCGACTCACAGCTCTCCTGACTGAAGGCCCGGTACAGAATGTAGAAGCCTCTGTAAGTATGGGACTCATCAGAGTGGAAGTGCAGCATCACAGGGGAGGAATATATCCTCTTTCGGCTGCCATCAGTGATGGGGTTACACAGCCTGGCAGGAAATAGTCGTGTCAACGAGGACGCGTAGAACAGGGCTCTCCAACTCCGGTCCTGGAGAACAATCGTCCAGTAGCTTTTCTATCATACCCGGTTTCTGATGAGCCACACCTGTTCTCAGGTAAATACCAGGAACAGGTGTGGCTCATCAGAAGCCAAGTGGGACAGAAAACCTACTGGATAGTAGCTCTCCAGGACCGGAGTTGGAGACCCCTGCCCTAGAAGGTGTGTGTTTAGGTATACAGCTAAGTTAAAAGCTAAAAATGGTAAAATTTGGTAATTTCTTGCTGAAATTAATAAATTTGATCCTATAATGAACAGCAATTACATTCCGTAGTGCCATGTCCAATTCCAGTGCTGAGCTCTGATTGCGGAAAGACTACATCAAACTCACTTTATGCCGTTAATGTCCAGCCAGTCTTTCTCACAGCCATCAGAAGAGGGTGAATCCTGAATATCCAGCATCACAATAGTCACAGACAGCAAGTAACCGGGCAACGGAGTCTGAGGGGAAAGAGGAGGGTAGCTGCCAACGGATTGGAGTGGACAAGCACGTCAGAGAGGGACCGGGATCCCCGAGAGTAGGGATCCAATAGGCACGTCAGATAGGAGACCAGGATCCCCAACAGGAGGGATCCAATAGGCATGTCAGAGAGGAGACCGGGATCCCCAACAGGAGGGATCCAATAGGCATGTCAGAGAGGAGACCGGGATCCCCAAAAGGAGGGATTCAATAGGCACGTCAGAGAGGAGACTGGGATCCCTGAGAGGAGGGATCCAATAGGCACATTAGAGAGGAGACCGGGATCCCCAACAGGAGGGGCTCAATAGGCACGTCAGAGAAGGAAGCGGGACATCTGAGGGGAGGGATCTAATAGGCGCATCAGAGATGGGACAGTGACACCTGATGGGAGGGATCCAATGGGCATGTCAGAGACGGGAAAGGGAGACTCAATAGGGTATTCAGACTCCAGTGCTCACCCGTAAGGTCCAGCTGCAGTCCATGTTGGGAGCGTAGTGGCTGGGGTAGTAGGGGGACACCAGTGTCCCGTTCCATGCAGTCAAGGAGCCACCACAGCCTGCCAGAAAGCAGAGACACCCTGGTGCCAGCTGGTCTTACCCTCTGTCAGTTTAGGCCCCATTAACACACCAGTGCAGTACAACTGGCCTCCCTTTAATACTGGAGCCTGAGTGTTGAAAGCACACAATATCTGTAAATGCTCAAAGCCCTGCCGATAAAAGGAGCTTCTCCTGCAAAACGCAACAGCTTTGGCTAAATATCCATGTAGTTGCGTAAAAGTGAAAACACAACACTATAAGCTATGGAAGCCATATTTGAGCAACACTCATTAAGGAAAACTAGAGCATCTCTACTGTGTGTCGTTTGTCTGCATCAAGAGACTCATCTTCTGGAACTGGGCCAGCAAAACACTGACCTATCTTCGGCACAGCCTGGAAGTAGGCTTTAAAAACGGCTCCATCCTTTTGTCTGTTGAATGAGAAGGTCACTAGCATGACATTTCCTGAGGACGTGAGTTTCATGATAGGAGAGGATCCAGAAACCGGGAGGCCACACCATCTAGAAAAGAAGGGCTTGTCAAGCATTCCATTTTGTGGTGCAGTTCGTTTACTCATTGGGCGACCCAAGTGCAGTGTCATCGGGGTGATGCACCGGACGCTACCTGGCAATGATCTTGTTCTGCAGAGGCAAAAGGAAGTCGTACGCGGAGAGCTTGTGAGCAGAACAGCTGCCGGGCGAGGCCCCATGCAGCGTGAGGATGACGAGGCGGACCACGTGACCTGAGGGCACACGCAGCCGCCACTGGTAATACGGCTTCTTGGGGCTCACCAGGCTCAGCGTGCGGTTGTATCCATATTTGGCATAAAGATCAAAGGACATCACTGTGAACATAGAACTGCTCATTACTGCTGGTAAATTCAACAGGTTCGTGGCAGAATGAGAAGGGGGGCAGCTCCTCACCTTGGAATCCCACCTGCCACTTGATGTTCTGCAGAGAAGCAGGATTTTTTATCTTTTCTGCTTTATCTTCTAGGTCGGAGTCCAGGCCTACGACAAAATTAACATCAAAGGGCAGAACAGAAGCTGGAAATAGGGTACAGCAGAGTGCAGTCGACCTGTGAGGAGGTCACTGGGTCCCGGTCACATGGTCACGGAGTCTAGGGGAAAGCACAAGGCCTGGGGAGGCCAGGAGCTCACCCAACAGATGCAGCGTGTCCTCATCCAGCCCCAGAGAATACAGCTCCCCGTTGTTGCCAAGTAGTGGGTTCTGGTCATTAGCACCTGCCCGCTGCAGACGGCCCAGTGCGGCGCTGAGGATCCCCGGAGCGACAGCAGCTGGGGCATTGAACTTGGCCCAGTAAAAGAAACGCAGGCCATCCGCCCCTTCACTGCCAGTTAGTGGAAGGGACACAAACTGGCTGATCCGCACAGACATAAACATCACAAAGTCTGTCAGGCACTGGTCAGTCCTCCACTTACCTGAAGGCTGTAATCTCTGAGTGCATGTAATAGGAGCCCCAGGGAGAGGCGCTGTACAGCCCTGAGAGCTGCTCTCATCCCAACATCATCCCGAGGACAGGGAACAGAAGAGGATGTGAGTTGCATGGCGGGATTATAACCAGCAGAACTGAGCTCATCTTAAGTGGGTCAGAGATGCAGTATTGTAAATCAGGAAATGCTAGCCAGAGACCAGAGGATGCACTACTAATAGTGGGTATATGTCTTGAAATCATAGTGTTTTCAGCATGCTGACGCATCAGTGAATAGGTAAACAATGACCTCACTGCCCGATGTGAAAACTCTCACATCGGGCAGTAACAAAAGTTTGTTTCAGCCTCTCCAACAAAGTACTGAAGCGCTGGGGACTGCAGAAGACAACGGTGTTCCTGAGCTTAATGCACATACACCCCCTATAATAAATAGATTTATCTAGCAAACACTTCTGTGTAAAGCAACGTTTAAGTGAGACAAAAAGCACATTCCGAACAGATGGTTGTTAAGGAGTCCACAGCTGAGCTTCCATTGTATACCCAGTTACAACATTTAAAGCACCATTATCTTACTAGTTCCACTGCTAACTTTTTGTAGTCCACTACTACTCCCAGTACTACTACTGTTCATCCAGCTGTATAACCACTGTTGTTATTGATAAGGCCAGCTAACCTTAATTTATGTTAGCAAATCTCCTTGCAAACATAATCCTTGCTAATCCCAGTCTTGGCTGTGCCACTGACCAAAGAGCCACTAACCCGGTGTCCGTAAACTGGCCTGCCAGCCAGCGGCCATGCTTAAACCCACCTGCCACCATCCCTGGCAAACAGGCCGCTGATCGCATGACAGATATGAAGACAATGTTTGTATTGAGGCTGATCTTCCTCGCGTTCCCTGCTGCCGTGCGATTGCATGACAACGGCGGCTCTTGTCCACCGGCCTGAAAAGCATGGGCCCCCTGGGAGGTACAGTCTGCACTGCGCCGCAGAATGGGGACCGGGGGGAGCCCAGGCTCTGATTTCGACAGGCTTTGCATGTAAATGGACCCAGCGGGGTGGCCGGGCGACTTGGACACTCACATAACGTCCCAGCGCCAGGGCCTGCTGCCGGAACTGCGGTGAAGATGCATCCATCAAGTTCGGCGAGAAGCTGAGGTTCGCCAGCTCCAAGCTTCCGCCCAGGTAGAGCACAGTGGGGGTGCGTGCTGCATAGCAGAGGTCATGTGATCACAGCAGGACACAGACATGCATGCCAGGGACACACAGGAATGCTCTCTGTCTTGTTGCCAATGAGTACACAGTTGGTGTACTTACACACAAAGAAGTAGACGGTCAGTGTGACAGCAGCTGTGAGGGGGAGGAGGGGTATTGCCCCCACACTCCACCTCCGCCAGGCAGAGCTGGGGGGGGGACAGCCTCCTTTGTGGCTGCTGTGTTTTGCCTGGGTGCACACGGGGGGGCTTGAAGATGAAGGGGGCTCTGTCACAGCAATCTAACACACAGGTAAAAATACCTACGATGCCATTTCAGAAAACGTATAGCAGTTGAGGTCGGAAGCATAAATGCCAAAATCACACTAATCTCTACCACACAATTAACATGCCTCCTTGAAAACTGCCGGCAACACTAGCCACATTCAAAGGGAAACGTTTCAGGTAAATTGTGCTCTCCCACGACATTTTAACACGGCCGGCATCATCCCTGGCTCTTTAGGAACAGGATAGCAAGCAGAATATCAGTCTTCCCAGAGAACACACCATAAGAAAACGATTCATTTCATTTCTGACTATTATTGGCGACACAATACTACCATTTATTGCTTGTTCGATCATCAAACAAACGCAAATAAAGCGACGGAAGACAAGTGAAACATACATCGGCGACCTCATATTTCAGACAATATGCTTCTTTGTTTGCAGCCCTTTCCTCCTACCTGTGCAGGTAGACGGGCGGGGAGGCAGCGCCCGCAGCCCGACACACAGTAAACCTCACAAGACCGATCTCCGGGAGCCTTTCTCATGGCTCTGCGGCTGTGGCAAGACGGCACCCCGGCGCTGAAATTTCTCAAAATCACTAGTGTCTTCAAGGAAAACGGGAAGGGCTTCAGGTGTGCGGCTCTGCGCTGGAGGACACAGGTGTCATATGGGGACCGGCATGCACCGCGCCTTTCAGAGCCGCTGCAGCGTTTTTACCGGCTGTACACGGAGCAAACTGTGACTCTCAGGGGACCCGAGGACCGTGCAGGGAGGAGGAGAGCGAGAGTACATGGCATGTATCGCCTTTGGCGCTTTCTGCGTTTATTTTGCTCAGGACCATAGACGGCTTTTGCGAAGCTATAGGCTTTTCAGTCAATTACTCTGCGTATGCGTGGTGTAAAACGTGATTTTACCAATATGAACACTGAAAAAGCAGAATTTCTGCTGTGAAGCATGACATTCAGACAGCACAACCGGGCTTAGTTTATAAATTGAGAAAAGTCGCTTTTTCTAAGGATTAGTACAGTAATACTAAATAGTTTAGTATAAACCAGTCGTCAAGTTCTTTACAGTACGTTTTCCAAAAGATAAACAGTAAACTGAAAATAATACGCTTTCTTTTGTCTGCATATGTGAACATATGCTTTCACCCATAAAAACCTCCCTCATGCACTGTGGCTCTGGGTAATTTGGAGGGTGGGTGACCCTGCTATGTGCTCATGGGAACAAGCAGAGGTGCTCCATTAGGTACAGTACTGTGCAAAAGTCTGAGGCAGTGAAAGAAAATATTGTTTATCTGTGTAGTAGGTGGACATTTGTTGAAAAAAGGCAATGTAACATTAGAATACTTGCAAATAAATAACAACATAATGTAATCTAAAGAATTTCTACTATTTTCTAAAACATTACTGAGGTTTTGTTAGATGGCTACATGAACACCACATCAGTTCCCAAACCTCTCCTCAGGGGCACCCCAGCCATTCCATACATTCATTGAATTTCTTAACTTAATTAGTTAAGTTGATCTGGACATGGTATACTAGTGGTAGAGTAAACAGACACATTGATACTGACTTTTGGAGAGGTTTTGACAGACAAGAATTATAGTTTTACACCAACATAAAATTAATTTAAACAATGTACTGTAGGACCGTTAATATGATACAGAATTCATATCATTATTCATTCTAGATTAAATGATCGTTATTACTTAAAGTAGGAGGATTCTCTTTACAGTTATTCATTTAGTCTATTTGTGCATTTGTTGATAAATGACTGTGCCATTAGAGACCCACCAAGAGCCATTATTAGTGTCCATGGCTGCTGACAGGATAATTTCCTCCGGGATCAATAAAGTTTTTCTGATTCTGATACAACAGACCAGTCTTTCACACTATGCTGATGGCCAAGCTCTTTTTTTTCTTTTTTTTTTTTTAAATAAAATTAGATCCGAGGTGTAAAGAAACATTTAAACATACGTACATGTCATGAAATTGTGTGATTAGGACACTACACCAGGGCCAGAGGGTGTGAGCGTAGCAATGTTTGTATGGGAAGAAGCTGCTGCACTGGGAAGTTTGTGTTGGAAGAAGCTGCTGCACTGGGAAGTTTGTGTTGGAAGAAGCTGCTGCACTGGGAAGTTTGTGTTGGAAGAAGCTGCTGCACTGGGACGTTTGTGTTGGAAGAAGCTGCTGCACTGGGACGTTTGTGTTGGAAGAAGCTGCTGCACTGGGACGTTTGTGTTGGAAGAAGCTGCTGCACTGGGACGTTTTGTGGGGAAAAAGTTCACTGGTCACTTTGATTCAAAGGGTGTAGCTCTGGATCCAGGCGCTGAACTTAGCCACACGGGCATAAACCCCAGGCAGGTTGGGTCTCCCACAGCCGGCCCCCCAGCTCACGATGCCTACGAGGAACCAGCGGCCCCCATCCTGCACCTGGCATGAGAGCGGACCCCCCGAATCACCCTGAAAGAACACACCATGTCTGAGACTAGAGCTACTGCTAATAGCTAATGTCTTTATCAGTCATGTACAGAATGGGTCAGTCAGTCCAAACGCTCGGCAGCCACCCACCCGACAGGCATCTCGCTCTCCTGAGGGCACCCCTGCGCACAACATGCGTGGAGACACGGGGCTGTAGGTCCGCTTGCACTCGCTCTGGCTGAAGATTTGGACCTGAGCCTTCTGCAGGATCGTGGGAAGAATTTTATCTGTGGTGTGAGAGAGGATGGCATGTGGACTGTGCTGCTGTGGCATCAGCGATCCTCGGTGTGTTCAAAGGCACTCACCCTCCTCAGACCTGTAGCCCCAGCCAGTCACCCAGCACTGGAGTCCACTGGGCAGAAGCTGGGAGGGAGGGGGCAGGCACACGGGCTGGATATATGCAGCCAGTGACGACGGCCACGTTCTGCGCAGATGCAGCAGCGCGATGTCATAGTCAAAGGTGCGAGCGTCGTAGTACTGGTGCACCACAATCCTCTGGACCTCCGCCACATGCTTTGCGCTGCCCTGTGTCAGCATCCCCAGGTGAGCGGTCCACTGCCTCGGGTCTGTTAGCCTGCCGGCAAAGCAGTGACCTTTTCAAATATGGTCATACATGGGTTACACTGTAAACCTCACACCTCAGGATACACTATACTAACCACCATGAATGCCAACACTGCAAAACACGGTGCACACCCCCCCACACTGTGTGACACACAGAAATGAGCAGTATTTCAGTTAAATGTATTTGAAATATATATTTAATTACTTTTTAATATTTTGTCATTTGTATTTTGCTGGATAGACAAAAATCAGATGTAATTTGTAACAAAATACAAGAGATTGTATTTTATGTGCTTAAAATATTTTAAATACTTCATAAAATGTATAATATTTATTTTCTGTCATTTTATAGATATAAATACAGACTATAACCATCTTTGGCTAGATGCACAGATGCAGCATTGCAATGTCATAGTCGATGGTGCGAGCATTGGGTGGGAATCCAGCCTGTGAGTTATGCACCATGTGGGTCATTCCATGTCAAATCATCACACTTTCGGACCTCATTGTCATGGGTTTTAATGAAACCTGCCATGCTGATTTGGTCACAAGACTTACTCATGAAAATGAAAATGGTCATGTCTTGGATCAATATTGAGAGAGATTTAAGTGCACAAAGTAGATAGATTGAACAAACAATATTCCACCCCCATATGAATAATTACTAAGAAATAACTGAATAAAATATTAAAAATTCAATAACAATAAGACCAAATTTTCTGGAGATGTTCATAACATTATGATACACCTTTAATAAAAAATAAAAAAAATAGAAACCATCAATTTTTCGTATTGAAACACAGAATGAACCGGATAAAACATGGAGAGCATATACTGTACTAAACACATCTAAGGACATTTACCAAAACAGTCATTTGTAAAGTAAGAAGATAAATGTATCTAAACAATGTGTAAAGTTAAAAAACAAAAACAATGCGTCCTGCCCCAATCGTCCGCTCCTTCCGTGCGTGTGTCACACCCCCTCGTTAACCCCGTATGGAATCCCTGTGTGATCAGCTGTTTTTGGTTGTTGTCATTAGTCCTCTGTATTTCCTCCATGTTTCAGTTTGTTTCCCCAGTCCGGTCATTGTATCGTCCGTCTGCGTTTTGCCTGCCTTACCTGTAATTAAAGCCCGTTTTCCCCGATACCCTAATGTCTGTGACTTTATCTCCGTTCAGTCCCTACTTGGCATGACAATACTACTATACGGTAAATGTATTGATGGCTTATTATTAATATTAAAATAATTAATACGATTGTTTTAATGTATTTTATTGTATAATAATAAGTACTGTTACTGTCTATCATTGTCTAATTGTATTTTTACTGTCACAGCTATCACAGCGAATGCGAGGCTGAGACTGAAGCTTTACCCTTTGTTTCCGCTGAGAGACGTGCTACATGACTCATTTCTTAGGTCAGCGTTCACGGTTTGACTTCTGAGATTCAGATCGAGTACTATGTAATTTTTTTCCGAACTGGTTGGCTAGACTTTCAACTCATTAAATTCAAGTTGTAATGAGTTTGAAAACTGAGGTACCAGTGTATACTACATCCATTGTTCTGTATGTATTCTTCTTAGAATTTGCAAATATTTGGCACCCTACTGTAAGACAAAGGGTGAAATTCACACATAATGATAATTAATTTTGTTGGTGTGCCTGCTTGCTCATGCACATGGACGTGCACACAAACACACCAGCACCCCTGTCAACCACCAACACCAATTCTGTGAGAAACACTGGGTGTAAATTAAGGATGTAATGGTTCTGGAATCGAGATTGAAATCAGGTGCCGCCTGTTGAACTTTTATTACATTACTAATGTCACAAAACTCACTTTTCATTTCCCAATTTTCAGTATAATACATGTACAATACAAAATTATTATTCTGTTTAATGTTAGGGCAAGCTGTATATTTTGTACACATTACTAAGGCTGTACCTTTACTATTTTACATGTGCTTTTGTATTTTCAGTTACAAAATACACCAGTATTTTGTATTTTATTTTGTTACATTTGATGAGGTAGTATTTGTAATGTGTATCAAGACATTTTGGATTTATTTGTACCAATCTTTGATGACACTAAGTACTAACCATACTGCAGGACACACTGAACTAAACACACTGTATTCTCCACACTGCAGGGGAAAAGCACTGGCATTGTGTATGTGTAGCAGTCAGGAACACACTCATGTTACTGTACCTGTCCTTGCTGAAGCAGTGTGCTGCTGACAGGAGCCACTGTGGAGCGATGACTGCTGCCCCGCAATAAAGGTGACCAGCGAAGTGCAGGCTGACCTGCCATGGCCACTCCCCTTCGGAAGCAGCCACGCCCCCCACAATGCGCTCCAGCTTTGGGCCATCCCACATTCCAGTGACACGCTCTTGTCCTATACTTGGTTGGCCACAGGCTGCAGGGAAGAAAATTTGGGAGTAAGTGGAGATCTGGAAAGGAGTAGACAGTGTATTCAGTGCATGTAACTGCGATTGGATGTGACCACAGATCAGCCTAGAGCTGTTATGACCAAGTTTGCGACAATAGTAGCTGTGTGTGTTACAAGTGTGTTATGAACCCAGACTATAAACATGGTGAAGAAGTGCTGACTCACACCCCTGCCCCAGCAGGGGGGTCACCACGGTCTGTGCCATTTAATTAAAAGTCCCTCCAGCAAGGACCTATCATTCCTAGTGATCAAAGGAAGATCTGTGAGGCCTGAAGTCTGGTAAAACATTGTAAGCAGAGGAGATGAAGGCAAAGTATTGAATGAGGTCTGCAGAGGTTCGGGACAGACTGTGGGACTGCGGCCAGGCTGACTAAGACTGTGAAGCACGCTGAGGGTTGAGCTCACCGCAGTCACTCTCATCACTACCGTCCCGACAGTCACGTGCACCGTCGCACTTGGCGTTCCTCTTCCGGATGCAGGCTCCCGTGTCGCACCTGAAGCGGATGTCTAAGCAGCTCGTCTCTGCCAGAAAGATGTGCGTGTGAGACACAAGATGCATGTCACATCTTACAGGCAGGCAGACGCACAGGGCATAACCAGAGAAGGTGTTTCACCAGCTGTCTGGAGAATTCTGCAGGACCAGCCTTAAAAATCAAAGTGAAGTCCTACTCACCTGTTTCTTACAACCTTTTTACTATGACAGTACAGTAAAGCAGAGACGTTTTTTATTTTTTTACCCAGAGTGCAGTTGGTCTCATCCTGGCCATTCGGACAGTCCATCTCCCCATTACAGATGTAGATGGGGTGCAGGGGGGTGGGGCTTTCACAGTTTTTGGGAGGTTTCGCTAAAGAATAAGCAATTAAAGACATACACAGGAAATTATTCAGGTATTGACTGGTCTGAATATAGTCTTAAGAAGTCTATAACAGGGAGACCTTGCTGGTCTGTGAACACAGAAGACATAGACACTCACTGCAGAAGACTTCATCACTTTCATCCCGGCAGTCATCGAGGCCATCGCAGCGACGCCAGGGCTCCACACAGAAACCTGTGCCACAGTGGAAGTGTCCCTCAGGGCACGCTGTGACAGAGAGGACATGCCTTTTAAAGGAGGTTAAGCGCATGCAGGGCAGAAAACTTTATCACTCAACTTAAAGGGTGGAGTGAAAAGAATTAAACATATCAGAGAGGCGTGAGCCACTGAAACACTAAATAATAACTATACAGCGAATGGATTCTATGTGCAATACATATGCACACTCTAAGTGAATATACAGAATTTACCCTGAGCACCATATTGAAGTTTCCAGGCCGTTGGTTTGCCGTGAGAGTACATGTTCTCCTTTTAATGCGATGGCTTTGCATGGCAGAAATGTAAAGCGCATTGAGACAATGTAATGTTGTGATAATGCGCTATATAAATAAAATTGCATTGCATTGCATTGCATTGCTGTCTTCGCACAAAATTTTGCACAAATTTACGCTACACAAGCAACAGAGATCATGGGGAAAATGGAGTTAAGGGAAAACCATTCAAAAACTTTGTAAGTAATACACAGAAAGACAGGAATTGGAAAATAACTATAGCATAGTGTTATAAGTAATAGGTAATAAATAGATAAATCCTACAATAAATAAGCCATTTTGCATTATCCTCTCATTCTGTTCAAAACACTTTGATATTCCAAGTTTCTCTTCAATACTTAAATCTTTCCTCTTGCATTTGTTGCTTGGCTTTTTGAACCAGGACGCTTATACATGTCTTGTGGTTGTTAAATGATCCTTTCTTTAATTGTAAAAGTTAACAAGATGTGGCGTAACAGCAAAACATCCAGGTTGTAGGTTAGCTGGTGCAGTAAGTGGCTGACTGTGGAAAGCCGTTTGAGCATTTATTCTGATATCCGTGATATCAAGCCCATTTGTTTGTCCACTAGTAACATTAGTAAAAGTCAAAATGTCCACTAGTTGCACTAGTCAGGGTGTTTCGACCTCACTAGTGTATCTAGTAAGAGGAAATTATCTTTGTGTGTCTGTATAGCATCGGCTTTTTGTGGTGGTGTGATTAGTTAGACCAAACTGTATCTGAAGTCAGCTTTAGGTCCGACTTTTGATAGTGAATAAAATAATCCGATATATAATGCATCGGGTCCTTGTGTTGGGTAATATTTGGTTTTATGTGCCTGTTTTACTGCGCCCTCACAAGTTTAGACCACTGATCAAGGAATCTTTCTCTCGTTTTTCAGTTTTTTTCTGATATTACTTTTTACATGTATGTATCTGAGCAACATGAGCATTTTTGATTTACTCCATAAACTACCAGCAATATTTTCCCCACAGACACTGGAATGTCTTACATTCTGCTGACTTAAGAAAAAATTTAAATGGTTTCCTAATTTTCTCCAGAGCTGTATTTGGGTTGCTTTCAGACATATTTATTAGGCAAATATAGGCATGTTTGAAATAATGCGAAGTCCACCCCAATGATTACACTTGGGAGGCTTGAACTGTGAGGGGTTATTATCAGTGTAACACAAGTTGTTTCATAAGTCCACAATGGCATTTTAACAGTTTTTATAATGATGATTGGCTCCAATTATGTCCTTTTAATCATTATTGCATTTATTTCTGATTAAAATATAATTCCATTTCCAAATTCTATGAAAATCTGCATCTATGGTTTAGTATAGGTATGTGGCATCGCTCAATTTTTGTCCAGTTTGGTCTCTCATATTTGCAATGAAGCAGTTTTGTTTTAGCCTATGTGCTCAATAGAAACGGATTATACAGTACATCTTTGTGTTTCATCGTTTAAAAGAAAAAAAGAATAAAGCAAGAAGTGAATTTGCACAAACATTGAAATGATTTAATACGTTTTTGGTTCATGCCTTATTCTGCATGGATTGTAAGCTATAGGAGCAAGCAGCTAATGACAGTAAAAGCTCACCAGGCTTTATATGGTTACATTTTGGCTGGGTGGAGCTTTTGCTGGACAACCAATAGGAAGCTTCAATGTTTGCCCCTTTCCCACCTCCTGATTAGAATTTTGTGCAACTAGTACTACTGGTGAGCATTTTGGCTTTGAGTAGTACTACTGGTAAACACTTTTAGCCTCACAAGTGTAACTAGTAGGGCAAAAGACACTTCAACTAGTTATCCAGTGATCATTTTGTCCTTCACTAGTGTAACTAGTAAGGGCAGATAGATAGACTCCACTAGTGAGAGTCTAATTCACTAATGATTTTGGCCTTTACTAGTGTCACTAGTGGACATTTTGGCCTATACTAGTGCTACTAATAAGCATTTTAAGCCTTACTAGTTAACTAGTGTAGCAAATTTCAGGCCCACACATTAACAAGTGGATGAAGTAAGCATTTTTGCAGTACTCGTACGACCTAGTTGCGTACTAGTGCATCAGGATGTCTTACTAGTACGGCCAAAGTCCAAACTAGTAGAATGCAGTGGGCTTGATATCACGGATATCAGAATAAATGCTCAAACGGTTTTCCATAGCTGTCAGGCGCGTGTTCCATGTGCTCCTATGCGGGTTGGTTTAGCTGGAGGCTGTTTTTTTGCGATCACCTGATGTTTCTCACGGACAAACTCAACAGATCAATCATAAACAAAGGCAAACACTGCAGGATTGTTTTGTCATACAATTTGGAGCAAATTTTCTAAGCACGTGCTGTAGGACATACTGTACTCGATGTCAGATTGTTATTATTATAATACTTCATGAGCATCAGAAAGAACATTCGGGGGGGGCAGGCAGTGCATTATACGGACAGCAGTTTTCTTACGCTGACTGATTGTGAAGCTGCTGTAATCGGCTTTGAAAGGCAGGTCAGAGCGCTGGGAACTGCAGAGGAACAACACCTCAGCATTCGGTGATGCAATATGGAAGATGGTGGGATGGTCAATGTAGCTGCCACAGTATCTACCAAGGAAATGACAAATACATAACAGTATAAAGGCCTCCCTAGGCAGTCTGCCATTACTGTGAGTAGTCGACCGGACAGCGACACTATAACCTCCTTAACATGTCACACAGAGATGACAGAAAAGCCACATATCTTCCCTGGGGCTGATTCCTTGTTTATGCAGTGGTCTGGCAGATACTGAGCTTAGCATTCCCTCTGCATGCTTTATAATCCTGCTGCAGTTAGTGCATCCCTCTACTGCAAAAAGATTCAACAGTGCTGTTCACTTGGCCCAAAATGGAGCAGCTTGTCCATAATGCACTTCTCTACACCAAGTGGATCCTTAAAAAAATATGGCGTAACCCCAACCCCATGTTATCTCCTACTCACTTTGAGAATATGCTTGTTCTTTCCCTAACCCTAACACACCCAAACACACCTACATGATCTCGTTCACCTTCCACCAGCCATGGTCACAAGCCTTCAAGTCCTTCAGTTTTAGAACATAGTTGTGGAACTTCAAGGCCACACCTAAACTGTCATGTGGAGTCTACAAAAATGAAAAGAAGTTACAATCATTATCCATTTGTCTGATACCTGGACCTGTCTGTTCAATGGCCCCTAGATGATGATGTGTGTGATACCAGGACCTGCTAGATCAATGGCCCCTAGATGATGATGTGTGTGA
>JABFDZ020000084.1:23524590-23539298 GCA_019775955.2 Pollimyrus isidori | reverse complement strand
TGGCCCCTAGATGATGATGTGTGTGATACCAGGACCTGCTAGATCAATGGCCCCTAGATGATGATGTGTGTGATACCTGGAAGCGCCATGTGCATGTGCAGGATGGTGGGAGCAGGCTGGGGTAGAAAGGGCTGCTGATTGCCCCAGTAAAAGCAGCCTCTCTCTGCATCTCTATCGTAGCAAAGCATGCTAGGAGGAAAAATAAGTAACTGTAAGGCACATCATGAGGGAAGCATTATATACTCAATGAGACATACAGGGCAGGAAACATGAGGCATTACGCTCTTCAGGAATGGCCTGGAAGGTTCCACGAAAGCTCTTATTGCCCTGGGTCATTCTGAAGGACAGCAGCATAACGTTCCCCGTGGAGATGAGTAGGATGGCTTCAGACACGGGCTCACAGAGCCTGGTGGCAGCAGAGCAAACGCACACCTGCAGAAATGTCTGCTTGCTGCTTGAAATGTAGCTCAGTCACAGTAGTGATAACATATCACATGCATAACATGCATTTATATAAGTAAATCTGTAGATCTGCAAGTATGAATGAGGCAGGTGTGCCCCCCTCCCCCCACCTGTAGAGCATGCGGCTTCGGATCGGGAGCAGCGCGTCATACACGGTTACACTGTCCCCCGCGCAGCCACTGGGCTCAATGCGGAAGGCCAACATGCTGAGCCGGATGAGGCAGCCGGCAGCCACTGTGAGCTTCACGTGACAGCTCAGACCCTCCCAGGACGAGAAGACGTTCAGGGGCACGGAGATCCCTGGCAGGCCGGCATACAGCTTGTCCACACACTTAGAGTCTGCAGTGAAAAAAAAGTCATCAGCAGCACATCCTAACCACCAAAGAGCCGGCGCCCCTGAGCTGCTCCCAGCAGTACTTCTGTAAGAGGCACAGCTTACCTGTCGCAGTGCCGGAATAGTCTGAGCGCATGGCAGCTGAACCCGGGCAGAGAAGCAAATGAGTGATCAGGGCACCTCAATCGGTGTTATTAGTTCAGAAAACCACTAATAACACCCGCAGCTGCCTACAGCCGCATCCACCTATGGCTACCAAGCACATCTGTAAAAGCAATGAGATATTCATTATGATTCCTGTACCATTGATGAGGATGGAGTCAATATCCACCGGTAAGCTCAGCAGGAACCCAATGGAAGAGCGGTTCGTCAGGCTGGTGAGCACAGAGTCGCGCAGGACGGCACCGACGCACTCTTCACACATGACTAGGCTTCTCTGCTGCGGGGCCGCAAACACCAGCCAAAAGTAGACAAGGAGACCACCCTTGTTGGTGTTGCTGTGAGGGCACACATAGACATGATCTCACAAACAGAGGAGCGATTCTTTGTCTTGAAATATACCATATTTACCGTCCTGTTCAAATCATAGAATTTACCATGAATGAAAGCAAATGAATGGGAAATGCACGAGTACCTCAGGTCTGATATGACAGAATGCCGGTAGAGTTTGGCCACAGGCGAGGCTCTGTACACACCGCTCACCTAAAAGGCATAGCAAGAAAGACCTTTCTCAGGTTTTTCATCTCTAACACAACTGCCTTATCCACTTTGAATGTGTATTCATATACAGCCAAAAGTGAACGTATGAGTGAACAAATAAGAACAGCGAGAAGCAGAGGGAGACTGTGCACCGCATGTGAGGTACCCAGAGAGCATGTGTGTAGGAGGACGCACTATGTGTTGGATCCTGCTTGCCATTGACAGGAACTCGCTGGACTCTGCATGCCGGTATTCTGGCAGGAATTCCATATCAGCAACACGAAACATCCCTGCAAAGTACATGTTGTTGCTGTTCTCCAGTCGAACTACAATCCAAAAAGAGACAAACACTGAAAGGCATGTGGTACCAACAAGGAATGCACAGGTTAGTCACCTCACACAAAATGGTTTAGACACAGAATGGTATACACATAGAATTTACATGGTATCCAGATATGCACCCCATATTCAAAAGGTATGCCCACACACCTAATTTTACAACAAGTGCAGTACCTTTTACAACAGCTTCACAAACACACAAAACATTCCAAACCTTTTCATTTCTTTTTTACATAAGACAGACACAAATGTACCCTCAGTGTGTGTAAGTACAACTGATGACGTGTGCCTCCGTGGTGATTATGCCTGACACACTGCAATATCACAAGGCTATGCAAGTGCTGAAAATGAATGGACGGCCAAATCCTCTGATGATTCGTATGCATAAATAGTAGGTTTTCAAATTTTGCACAATCAGCACTTTCACTTTCTGATTTCTCCCAACCTAAAAACCTAAAAACAGAAATCCTACAAATCCTGTGCTAGGATCAGTAAGACTGACTCCATGACATCTTCCTCTCATAAGGGAAGGGCCTGACATTACATGTATTATAAAATATATTATTCTAGTCCCCATTGCTAACCCCCCCCCCCCCCCCGGTTCCAGTAACCAGAAGCAATATTTGCATGAATTTCAAATTTAATGACTGCAATAAATTAATTGTTAAGAAAGTGATGTTGCTGTATGATGATTACATTGAATGAAATCACTCTGATTCCCTGCATAAGCTTCTTCACTTTTTACCAAAACCAGCTTCTCTCATTTTGCTACTATGTCTATGATAGTCTGTTTTATTAATATAGATCCTGATTTTTTTGCTGAACTCACATAAAAAGACCCAGAGCAGCGACCACATGATCAGCACCACAACAAAAATCACCACTGTCAGAAGGATAGTGAGATTCTGCAAGTTCCAGTAAGGGTTCTTTTTCCTCTTTTTCTTCTTTCCTTTTCGTCTTGTCTGATTGTATTTTTTGCAGAGTTTGTTTAATGTGGCGTCGACAGTAGCCAGTTCCACAGTAATATCAGACACCTACATCAGCCAAAAACACAGCAAAGACAAAGGAGGGCAATTAGTTTAAATCTCACGCACGCTCCTTTGCTAATGCAATGTACATAGTATGACTTTGGTTTTGGCCACAAAACGTTCTATTGCCCTATTACTACGTTTCAGAATACAGACATAGATGTTGCCTAATAACTCATTTAAAGATGTTTTTCCCAATATCCTACCTAGCACCAATTTGTCATGTAAGTGAGACATGCAACAAACTACACCGTCATGCCTCAGTGTTACACTACAATATGATTGTACTGACATCTAGTGTTAATTTGTAATGTTACACATCCTCTTACTATGATAGAAATTATGTGTGGCCTTTGTAGAATGAAAATCACATTATGAACACATCGAAGAACAGTACATTCCTTTCATTTAACCCATAGTTATACACTTACAATTCAGGTAAGATGCAAAGTATTCAAGGGAGAAATGAATAATGTAATATAATACATAATTTGCTTTGACTTTAACTGCACTCAGGTCAATTTAAGTTTTTGGACTGTACTGTAACCCCATTGGCCGTCGATGAATTGGAGATCATTGAGTTACGGATCACATGAATAATGTATTTTGTGTCATTTCATCCCCTGAGCGGTACTTAATCCACCTTGTGAGATAAAGACTATAGATTCTGCCTGTAACAGTAGGACAGAGATAATGCAACCCGCGTTCACTCTAAAGACGCTGAACTATAGCCACACTAGGAACTTTCCAAAACCTACTAAACAATGCTGAAAGTGGAGATGCAAATCCATAGTTTAATGTTTAGCAACATAAATACCCCACATGATAATGAAGGATGAAAATACCATGTTTAATAAAGTGACAGATTATTCTAAGCGCGTCGAGACAGGATCGCGTACTTACGCTCGATTCGTCGGCTTGAGGCGTTTTTTTCTGGCTGCCCTCGGACTCCATGATAGACGAACATCGTCCACGTTCAGTTCATGTTCAATGTTCCGAGCGGAAAAAAAGCGATCAAAGCCGAGCCGAAGACGACGTGCACATCCCGAGAGATCTGCTAGGGAGGGTCGAGTTTAATACCTACACCAGCTCACAGGTCTTGAGAAGGTATCTCTGAGCCTGCAGTGTGTAACTGGATCTGTAGGGGGTTACAGGTTTCGAGATGCCAGTTCATTCGAAAGGCTATAGGATGTACAAAACCTCTTTGGTCTTTTTCTTCCTTATTGTTCCCTGAAGTGAGAGGTTGGTCACTTAAAGAGCAATACTTTAATGTGAAAGTCAACCATAAGCATGCCTAAATAATACTGTCTGGAAGTTATCTTCCTCATATTCTCAGTCCATTTCCAACCACTTTACTGTAAATCTTCATCTTTCCCCTTTGGGATCACAGCAGGTAACTTCTGATCAAACAGAAAAAAATAGCACACTTAATTAGCATTTTAGTTTATTCTGTAGAAATGAGGAGAATCCTGTCACAAATGAAAAATTTACAAGGATCCAGTCTTAAATTATCACATAAAACAAATGTACAGTATATGTAAATCATAGCAGAGCATATTGCTTCTCTGGACTGCACATACTGGATCCTGCACTGACAAACTACCCTGCTACCATTGGTCCAGTATACAGTGTACTAAGCACATGACAGTCACATCACAGTCTGCTAATGTTAATTGTAGCTTCTAACAGGTCACTTTCTGGGCCGTTGAAGTCACTTCCTAAGGCGTGTGTGCTTGGTGATGCTGTCCCATAGGTGGAATGGCTTGTGCATAGGCTCTGCCAGTGAGATCACTCGCTGCTGGGGAAGCCTGGTTGGCACGGTAACATGACGCTGGTGAAGGGGGTGCAGAGGTTGTTGAGGGGGCACCAAAGCACAACTGGCAAAGCCCACATCTGTAACACAAAGTAATCCAAAGACTCAGATTTATTTGCCAAGTAAACTCTGGCTACATGGATATTTTACACACACACACACACGCGCGCACACACACAGACACAAAAAAAGAGTCACATATACCTATCCTTCTGGGGACTGCTCATTCACTTAACCCCCGCCCAGCCCTAACCATAACCATAAGTAATCAAACAAAATACAAGATTTTTTGCATTTTTAGTTTTTTCATAGCAGTCACCGATTTTTATAAAATAGAGTTTTCCTTTATGGGGACCAGGAAACTAGTCCCCATAAAGGAAATAAAATATTTATCACGTTGTGGGGACAAGGATAGATATACCTGCTCACATACACGTATAGACAGGGAGGACTCACTGTTCATATTCCCTCGCTTGGATTTTCTTGCATTTGCATTTAGAATTGCTGCCTTTCGCTGACTTTCAGATATTTCAATTCCTGAAAGAAAAATGGACAGAATTATCATGAAGCACTACATTTCGTCATGTGACGATACACTTGAGAGTCCCCAGTTCTACACCATAAACCCTGAACTGCACTGCAGCGCACAGAGAATGAATGGATCTGCACCCATCTCCTGTGCCTCTTGCACTCGGTGCCGTTCCCTGGCCAGGGCTTCCAGCCACTTCTGCTTGTCCTCAGGCTTCCTGCAGCACAGCACGTGTGACTCCCCGGTGATCTTGTCCTGCAGCTGGAAGGCGTGTTTCAGAAAGGTGCTGTGGGCAGCGTTTTGCCCGTTAGCCAGGTCCAGGAGCTCCATGCTGTCCAGGTCCAGCCGACCCCGGTAGTGCAGCAGATCCCGGCGGAGCAGATCCTTCTTGCAGAAGATAAGCTGGTGGTCAAACAGGAAGAAGGTGCGCTGCTGGTTCTTCCCATGGAGGAACATTCGGGTCAGCTCTCCAGAATGAATCAGCTCTGAGCTCCGGCCCAGGATATCGTCTCCCTTCAGACAACCAACACAGAAGCAAAGTTCTCAGATCTTTACACAATGGTGGCGTAGCTTCTGCATGGACGGCAGAGCCGTCGTAGCAGAAGCAGTGTTAATGCTCTCTGGTGTGCGTGTCTGCTATGGATGCAGAATCCCATCCCAGGCAGTGGCGAGTTCTCACCTCCCAGTGAAGAATCGCCGCCTGCCACTGAGCAATGGCGTCGATGCTCTCCAACCGCCTCTTCCTCTCATTGATAAGACATGCCACCTTCTTCATTGCTTTCAGAGCGTCATTGGCGCTCTCATAGTCCCTAAAAGAGACCATAAAGACACATATATAGCTGCTGTGGGGAGTTTGTCTGCATTAATGCATAGATGCCTGGCTAAAAAAAAAGTCGCCATTTCAATTTTTTGTTCGGCCGCCTTTACCTTTGATTATGCCTCACATCTGTCATGGCATGTTTTCACAGGCTTGTGCAACATTTCACATTTTATTTTCATCCAGATTTGCATTAATTCCTCACCAAGATCCTGTACTGAGTTGAACCTCCATAAAGCCTCCTTCAGAACATCCCAAAGACCTTCATTGAGGTTAAGGTCACAACTCTGTGGTGACCAAGTCATGCGTGAAAATGATTCCTCATGCTCCCTGAACCACTTTTTAACAATTCAAACCCAATGAATCTTGGCATTCTTGTCCTGGAACATGTCCGTGCCAACTGGGAAAAAACCCCACTGATGATGGATAGAGGTGTAACCTGGCCATTCAGTAGATTCAGGTACTCAGCTGACTTCACTGTATTACTGCATAATGCTGCTGAGCTGTAATAATGATGCATTCATTGGCTCTTAAATATTTGCTGATATAAATTCAAAACGGGGACTTTTGTTTTGGCCAGTCAGTGTATATCCACTGATAAACACTTCTGTTTGCATTTGTAGAAATTTGTTTAGCCCCTCTCTTTTAAAGAATGATAACGTGAACATGTATATACCGTACGTAGCAGACCTCTAAATCGTAGAGTGTGATATACTTCATATCTGCATATTTTACATTTATTTTATGCCACATATAGGCCTGCCAACATAACTGTTATCAACTTACGGCACAATATATGGACATAACTTTGGACATTTTTTCTGACTTCGATATCGGCAAATTGTGTTTACATATGAATGATTGCCGCCACCATTTTGGCCAGCCGCACTGCATCCGCCCTCTGGTCTGCTGGCGCTGCGGATGGCTGGTTTTTACTTCATATGTACGTCTGCGTGCTGTAATGCCGGAGTGTCCGCAATCCTGAATGTTGGTACTTCTAGCCCCAGTGTGTACTCCTACGTCTGGCCTGGGGGGGCACTGAAAAGCAGATTTTACAAAAACTACAGGGGTCCCTAAATTTTTATATTCCCTGTTGAATGAATGACTTTCTATATTCCTTTGCCATATGTTTAATGTTTAGTGCATTTTCTGTTAACAGAGACTGAGAGTTCATTTATTCTGTTATCATTTGGTTCTTTTTATTATTTTAATAGCTCATCATCAGGAAGTGTGGTCTTATTCATCTATGAATAAGGATGAATGAGACTGACACACCTTTGAGGGAAGAAAACTGACTCTCATGCAGCCTGCATGAGGGGGGTGAGGAGCTGCTGAGAGCTACTGAGAGCTCCGAACCCTACTCATTAGACGGACTCCCTGTACTCTTCTGAGGATCAGGCGTGAATGATCCCATGAGCTACCTGTGCTCCTCGGAGGGTTGGGAGCTGTGATTAGATGAG
Source organism: Pollimyrus isidori (assembly GCA_019775955.2). NCBI lineage: Eukaryota > Metazoa > Chordata > Actinopteri > Osteoglossiformes > Mormyridae > Pollimyrus > Pollimyrus isidori. Next base: position 23,531,817 of record JABFDZ020000084.1, on the reverse strand, counting down.
CTACCTGTACTCCTTAGAAGGTTGGGAGCTTTGATTAGCTGAGCTACCTGTGCTCCTCAGAGGGTTGGGAGCTGTGATTAGATGAGCTACCTGTGCTCCTTAGAAGGTTGGGAGCTTTAATTAGATGAGCTACCTGTGCTCCTCAGAGGTGTACTTCAGCAGCTCTCCCAGCTGAAGAGGATATTTGCAGATCTTTTGGACGGGTGTAAGCAGAAATCCACCCAGTGAGATGTCAATCATCTGCTGTAGCAGACGGCATGCCTCGAAGAAGTGCCGATAACGGCTCAGGCTCATGAGCCTGTGCAGCTCAGCGGATGCACGTGGGTGATTGTTGCAGTACTCAGAGTAGATGGAGAATCCTTCACCCTGAGGAAACAAGGTCAAACAAGGCTGATAGCCAGAAGTAAACCATGGTATCTGGTGCGAGATGCCACCAATGCGAACATATGCTGCAGACTGAATATCACCTAATACCACCAACACTTACCTGCAGGAGAAAACAGGAGCCTATCTCACTCAAGTGTGGGTGCATTGGGTTATACTTCTTTTCCAGTTCCTTCAGGAACTTGCGATGGAACCTGTAGATATCTTCAATGTTGCTGAAGATGGTGACCAGCTGATGTGGGCTGAACATGGCTGCATGTTTGCGGCACTGACGTACATAACCCTGAACAGGTAAACCCAGAGACACTGCATATAAACACAAAACACCAAAAACTGTGCTCTTAGTCTAGCTGGTTTGGCAGAGTCAGGCTGACCTCACAGATATCCTTCAGATGCTTCTGGTAGATTCGCTCTGTGCTCATGATCTCCTTCACCACATTTGCCCTCATCTGTCCCCTGAGCTCCAGGCTCCTCAGACTCATGTCGCTGGAAAGTGGATTCTCCTGTGCCTGCATGGACTCCATACTGCCTACCCCAGGATCCTGGTTCACTCGCACCTGCCAAAGACAGAGGATCACTGTGACCAGAATCCTCGAGAATCACCATGGTAACCTCAGATCTTTTGTGGATCCCATTAACCAAGGACTGATCTCACAGCCAGTCAAAAGCACCCAAACATTCAACCTGTCAGGGTATCCAAACCTAAGCAGCCTCATTGGGAGAATTTTTGGTACGTGGCTTATTCGTTTAGCTAAATGTAATCGTTGACGATTTGGCATGATCCTGGATCTCTCGGTTTTTTCGAATCTCTTGCTGAATGTGTTGTCATAGCAGCATATCTAAATTCTCAAACTTGCTCGGAGCAGGTTTTTTTTGCAAAGAAGGATTAGCTTGCGCACGCAATCAGTGTCCGTGCGTTGAAATCCAATCAGTCATGGCCTTGTCATTCATGAAGCAGCGACCAATTGATTTCAGTGCGCAAATTATAAGAAATTTCATACAGAGTGGGTTTTGCGCAATTGACAAGATCCTTTATTGCTCTCGGAGGAAATTCTTTTTGAAAGATACCGCTTTAGCTGAGGATGAATATTGCACCACAAAAATTTATTAGCACCTTATATTCAGTCGAACGTCAAAGTCAAACTAGGCGAGGTATATATACAGTACATATATATAAGTGTGTGTGTGTAAATAGTTATATACCAATATTATCTGAAGTACATTCTTGCACTTCACTTAACTTTTTCCCATGTTCTCATTGTGCTTACAGTATGTTTGATCTGGAATTATGACATTCCAATAAAATCCCGTTATAGTGGACTTCCATATAACAGAATTTCGCTTATAATGGACAAACAATTTAGTCTCCAGGGCCGCTTTCAGCTGTAGTTTTGTTTGGCTATAACGGACATGCAGTTCCGCCTACAAGGCATGTGGCGCGTCGGTGATATTCAGCGCAGATAAATTCGTAGTCGGGATTATTCATAGTCACACATCTGGTCAGGTAAAGTTGGATTACTACATGTACAATATAATAATATATACCACAAGTGTCTCTGCTGTGGTGTGGCATGAGTAAATGGTGTCCTGTAGTTATGTTCTGTGCATACAGCAACTCTGGATATAACGCACTGTTTTGTTTGGTCCCTTGAAGTCCGCTATAACTGGATTGTACTGTATTAAATAATAATCTGACACATAGGAAAAGAAACGCTGCTTTCAGTACGTACAATGAACACTACTTCCGCGTTTAATTTGTCGGCCACTTTTTGCCAGCCGTCCTTTCTGGTTTGGGCTGCTTTCACCTTGTGCATATTAGTTCTTGAAATTCTTTATATCCTAATAATACGAAGTCCTGCTCCACTTGTGTGAAAAGGTGCGCCCCCTTCCTTGCACCATTTTGTTGCAGCCTATCAAAGACTTCCTGATCAAGTTTTCTTCTTATCCAGGATGAGGCATCTGATCCAGGGTGATTTAACTGACGTACGGAAAATACCCCCTTTGTGTTCACCTAACTAACGTCCTTTAGAACGGTTTTTATGATTTTTAATTCATTTTGATAATTAATAATTATAATAATAGTAATGTTTATAATTATAGTATCCTCAGTTAATATCTGATTATAATAATAATGATCATGTTAAGCTTTGGGGGGACTGGGGGTTGGGGTGCACTTACTCTGACGAAGCTGGAAGGGAACCAGCCGCTCCGGTCAGCCATCATGCCCCACCACCAGTCTGTGTCGGAGACATCAATGACACGAACAACATCTCCAGCTTTGAAAGCCAGGCATTGCTCCTCCATTGTGACGTGGTCCCAGAGAGCCTCTGCATGCACAACAAGCCCCAAAGAGATACACTGCAAAAGGGGGAAAGTGCCACATGCATTCAGTAATACAGCAAAGGACACAAAGAGTGGCAGTCCCACCATGCTGAGGAAGACACAACCATGCACTGGGAATGTCAAAACAGTGAGGGTCAGGCTTTATCGATTACCATGGTCAACTAGCTGGTTAATATCAGCTGACATCTTTATGCAAGACGTGTGAACAGTCACACATGCACAGAGATCAACGTGTCAGGATGGGAGCTGCTTCTCACCTCGCTGAGCTGGGCGAGATCCACTGTGGACTTCAGGTGCAGCTGGCTGCCAGGCAGCTCCTGGAAGCTGCAATGTTCCTCAGCTAGAGCCTCTTCCAGAGTCACTGAGCCTTGGGCCGGTGCACCAGCTATACCAGGACACAGCACCACACTGCTCCAGTGAAACCAGTACATGACACATTGTATTACTACAGAGCACTCAGTAAACCAGGATACAATGCCACATTGGTCTAGTGAAAGCAGTATGTAGCACACAGAATGACTCTAGAGCGCTCATTAAACTAGGACACCACACTGCCCCAGTGAAACCAGCATAAAACATACTGCATTACTTGACAGTGCTTGTTAAACCAGAACACAACACCACACTGCCCCAGTGAAAGCAGTATGTAACACCAATTCCAAGACTTTTCACTGTATTCATTCACGCTGGGTCCCCATAATTTACTATATGTATAAAAGTACACACATGCACACACACGTGGGTATAGTGTCAGTTTCATTTTTATTTTATGAACATTTTTAGGTTTAATTTAATTTTTCATCATTAATTTTAGTTTTGACACCACACTGGAAGTGAATGGATTCACCCTTCACATGAAACAGCTAAGGAGAGGGTGTGAAGAATTTTGGTTTCTTGCCTCAAAGTTCCCTTCCGAACCCCCTTACTGTAACACCAACCTGTTTTTACAGCTATGAAGGACCTGGCATATTGACAGTCCCGTTCCCACTTGATGGGATTCGGCACTTTTGACGAAAAAGTGAAGCCTTCCTGGGTGTCTCCCATCGAAAACCTCTAGGAGGATTAGTAGTTAGAGACTGAGGAAATATTCCTAGAAATGTTAAATGTTCCTTGGTGAGACCCCACCTAGAATATTGCGTGCAGGTTTGGTCACCATATCTTAAGAAGGACATTGCTGCCTTGGAAATAATTCAGCATAGGGCTACAAGAATGACAAGAATGAGGTTAGCTGAGGTGAATCTGTTCAGCCACTAGCAAAGGCGACTAAGGGGGGACATGATCCAGGTATATAAGATGCTGTTCAGCCAAATCAATATAAGTTTACATACTAGAACTCGAGGTCATAAGTGGAAATTGGGGGAGAACATTTTAAAAAGACTTCTTTACACAGCGTGTAGTTAGAGTATGGAATAGTCTGTCACATTTGTTAACATTTCACTTAATACAGATGCTCCTCTACTTACGAACTTTCAACTTACAGACTTTCAGACATACAAGCAGCAACGAAGACAACTGTAAGTCTAAATTGTGTTTGTTGGGCTCCCGTTTCCTGACCGCAACATCATTTTTTTTTCCTGCGCTCCAGGTCAGCCCAGTACGACTTCAGCCCCCTACTCTCGCCACACAGCAGCACCACTTGCATGCTCCCAGCATCCTAGTTCTTTGTACTTGTGTATACCCTTAAAATGATGCTGAATAATGCCTTACGAACATTTTAAGTTATGAACGGCAGCTTTAACCTTGACAATGGGTATCGGAATAAGAAATAAGTCTAATAATTAAACATAAATCCAAACCATTAAACAAACCTTGGCAAGAGGTTCATTTATATAACCACTGCTCAGCACATACATATGTGTCTGTCAGACAAAGAGAATGGAGAAAATATGCAGCAGTACTCACTAAATAAAACTTAATCTCTTCTGAGTCACAGTTATTAACAGTTTTTTGGAATCCTACAGAATATTTTAACTTTTGTCACAAAGACTGTTGTTAGTCCTATCAAAAACAGAACACAACCTTGACGAACATGGAAGGAACAGTACATTCAAGTACCTCGACCAGGCGAGAAATGCTCTAACATGGGGAAGATGGTGGCACAGGAGGTAGTGCTATCATTCGGGAACTTGAGGGTTGCAGGTTCGAGCCCTGGTTTCTCCTGACCCCATCAAAGTGTCCTTGAGCAAGACACTGAACCCCAAATTATTCCCAGTGAGCAGGTTGGCACCTTGCATGGCAGCCTCTGCCACTGGTGTGTAATTGTGTGGTATGAATGGGTGAATGTGATACACAAATCGTAAAGCGCTTTGAGTATTTGTAGGAGTAGAAAAGCACTATACAAACGCAGTCCATTTACCATGATGGCCTTTGCTTCCTGTGAGCAGGAGACGTACATTGCAACCCACAACCACAGTGTGTAAATCGAGGTGGTGAAAGCAAAGCTGATTTTACCTGCATTTCTACTTTGTTTTAGTTTTGTGTTGTATTTATTTAATTTCAGTTAAAGTTAGTTTTAGTCTTAGTTTTCTTTAACTACAGTACACACATACAGACTTACCACTGTGGACTCTGTGGAGGACCGGCCCACGACCCAAGCGGTCCAGGCTGGTGGGGGTGCTCTGAGACAGAGCCGCAGACCGCGGATGGGACAAGGCCTTTCTGTGGGGAGTCTGTGGGTGCGATGGCCTGGGGGGGGCGGGCTCTCGCTGTAGCTGAGTAGAGAAATGTGTTACAATGGAACCTTGGAACTGGGGCTCCTCTTAGCTTGGTCATGACACAGGTCTGTTCATCAAAATCGCATCCACAGAAACATGGAGCTACCTGTACACGTGAAATGTATTTTGCACATTTGTGGATCACATCCCTTGTATTTCTCGATCATGTGACATGTGTGACCACTCCTATTCATTTGTGTTTTTTTTGTCCAATTCGTACTGTAGCTGATCAGAGGGAAAAAAATCCACGAGTATGAGGTACAGTTATCAGCTCCACCAGCAGGTGGCGACATACTGGAAGAAGGCTAAAATAAGAGTCGCTAGTTAAGCTCTGTGAAGCCAGCCCGGTCCTAGTCATGTATGCGCCAGGGACACACGCACCAACAATTAGTCCTCTTTTAATCTCTCATATGCCTTCCGTTATGTCGTGTGGATTGCAGTATTTTATGTACAGTATTGCTTTGCTGATTCAACCTTGACACTCTGCCGTTACCGGAATGGAACGTGCAATCAGTGAAAATTGGCCACTAGGTTGCGCAGATGTTGATGTGAAACCTGAAACACCACGTCGGCCAGTGTTTAAGTTTCACTGTCCAACGCCTGTATATGTTATTTTTCAGATTTTAAAATAGCCGGTCTGAATTATTTGTATCGTTTGTGCTGCTTTAGTTTTTGAGGTATCAATGTTTTGCTTACATGGGGATATCACCACCGCGCCTCCGATATGGACCAACTCCGTCTCAATGTTTCGTGCCATTTAAAAATGTTTGTGTTGTTATTTCTGAGTTTTACCTGGTTTATGATATAACATGATCACCATATAGGGCTTATGGTCACGTTTCTCATGTAGGAATGTTTAATACCTTTGTGTTGGCATATTGCAAATCTTCTATTTTAGGCAAAGTATAATAATGTATTATTGTAACTGTCTCAAAAACTAAGAGAGAACAGAGATTTCTGCGGTACAAATTGGCACAAACGCAGCACTAAAGAAACACTCAGGTGTCACATCTTTGCGCTGTGTGACAACACTGTATGGGAGAAATAATAGCAAAAATCATATTAAATTTATTTGGCACAAGACAGCACAGATGTAGCACTAACCAAACAGATGTTTTTATTTGTGCTCATGTTAGCGGGGCCAGTTTCACGGAGCTTAACTAGCGAATGGTATTTTAACTTTCTTCCAGTACATATTTGTGTTATTGTATTCTGTGGGTTGCAAATAATAAAGTCCAATAAAATCTTCCATAGAAGCTGGCAGAGGTAAGGAACCTTACTAAAAGCTCTGCACTTGGAGCGTAAAGGTCGGCCCCTTCAACCACAGAGACGGGATTCGTTCCGTAGGGCTCCACTTCCGTGTCTTGGTGGCAACATCCCGCATTTTTGTTCTTCCTGTGGCTGGTGCCATCATCCTTCAGTCCAGGCCGGCTTACGATCCCGTCACTCTGTGACCCTGCCTCCTCCTCAGGGATGGAGAGCTTCCTGATTATCAACTGACTGTAGTCAGACAGCGGCCGAGGTCTCACCCAGGCTGTCTTTTGCCGGATCATGTCTGATGAGTATACTGTGATGTCTGTGGGTGTGTCTGGGGAAGACAGGTGCGTGTCTGGTGGCAAAGCTGATGGGGCTGTGTCCGGTGCAGCTGAAGGCAGAACAGATGGGGGGGTGTCTGGTGCAGCTGAAGGCAGAACAGATGGGGGGGTGTCCGGTGCAGCTGAAGGCAGAACAGATGGGGAGGTGTCAGGTGCAGCGGAAGGAAGAACAGATGGGGGGGAGTCAGGAG
>JABFDZ020000084.1:23292430-23302880 GCA_019775955.2 Pollimyrus isidori | reverse complement strand
CCCTGGTAAGATATGAATCAGAAATGAGGTAACCTGAGTTCTGACAGCCTGATGGGGGGGCTCTGAAAATGTATTACCAATTTATATTGGTTCCCAAGGCACACGGGCTGGCTTTCATCCGCGATGGCGGGAGTCACCTGTTAGGTTCACGGATAATTTTCTCCCGCTGTGGCCTTTATAAAGGCCTACCCCCCCCCCCCCCCAAATGGCTTGGGACCTGAGCTGGAGGCCCATAGCCTGCCAGTCCATAAATTTCATCATGGGGGCAGATAACGGCTCCAGTGCCTTTGGATGTGGTGCTCAGCCTTATGTGAGTCACAGTGGTTTAAAAATACCACAAAAAAATTCACAAGGTGAAACTGAGCCCCACATTACGGCCGTTGGGGGGTTAGGGTTAGGGCTTGTGATCAGTACCTCATTGTGACCATTTCCTGAGGACAATGTCCATTTCTTCATTGACACTGGGAATTCAGTTCTCTTCCTGGTGGACAGTCTTAGTGGACAGACTAGGGAAATATGTACTGCCACCTCCCCCCCATGACCATAAACCTCCTCTTCACCTTGTAGTAGATCCCTGGCAAACTTCCGCCATGGCTCTTTCCGGAAATACCTACTGGATCCATTCCATTCCCCTGCCCTTCTATCCCCATGGGATTCATGGGGCAGCTATGATCCGAACCATGGCAGCGGATCCTGGCTCAGCCTGCGGGCACCCTGGCACCCCCTCTGTTGCCTATTCCTTTGTTATTGTGCCAGGACCCTATCACTGTGCTCCTCTCCCTCTCATCTTCCTCACCTCAGCGTCTCGGGGTCTTGGAAACACGGGATCTGTTTGATCTGTGGCTCGATGGGTACCTGACTAACTGAAGGGCGATTTGAATAATTCATCACTGTTCTTGTTCCCAGTTTTATGACACCAGCAAATATCACTGTCTGCCGCTGTGCAATGACATTGTGAGGAAAAGGACGTTAATATTTCTTTTTACATCCTATCAGCCTTTTTCTTTCTCTGTCTGAATGAGACACTGATGAGTAGGAGTAGTGAGCCAGACTATCGTATCAGCAAAAATATCATTCCAGCTCCAACAAACTGAGATCCGAGCCAAAATGGTTAATTGGATTTTGTCTTCTTCCAGTTTCAACAGTGTGATGTAGCTCAGCATAAGTTGCAGTGCAACTGGGAAGGATAACAGGTCATCAGAGGGTCACAAACCTTATATCTCAATGCTGGGCAACATGTACATGATTAAGTCCATAAACAGGAAAAAACATTCTACTTTGATTCTTTACAGGTCAACATACAAATCGGTTCCTGATTGTTTTTCAGGATTTGTCATCAGAACTATGCAAGGTGCTTTTGGCTAATATCCAGCTAAGACCCTGTCCTTAGTGAGTGGATATCAGGTAATGAAATAAGCGTGCCGACCTCAGGGCCTCATCGACATTCATTCACTGTCCAAAATGGTGCCTGTGTGATAAATTGAAATTTAAATTGTATCAGGGTCTCCCCGCCCACACCATCTGTGACAGAGGCCCTTTTACCATTGAGGAGCTCTAAGAGAACCAAGAACATCAGCCCAGCGGTACCCCAGGCCTCGCCTTTCTTGTGGAGGCTGCTGACTGGCTCAGAGAGGCTCTAGGATCAAACCCAAGGATAAGACCCCACTTAACTCCAAACCCTACCTCTAACCTAACCTAACCAAAACCCATTTGAGCAAGAGGCACAGGCAATTAACCATATAACTTATCCAAGATTTAATGTGACTTGATTGCATCCAGATTGAGGCTCTACCCATTCTTGCTGATAAATGCCATTTCTCTTATTCATGTAGAATCATAACTTTCTGGGCTGTTCTGCATCCAGATTTCTGCTTCCACAGTTAAAGATATGGGAAAATCCAATCATATGCATCACTGGAGCCTCGACCAATGACACACAGCCAAACTTTGTTCCCACTAACAGCACATCTGGGAGACCAGTTAACAAGGTCAGGGCATGACCCTGGCTGGCCACCGAGTGCATGGAATTACCCCAGCAGGACACTGAGGGAGCGGTCCCGGCCAGCCACTGAGGGTCTGGCATGCCCCGACAGGACATTGAGGGCATCTTCCAAACTGGCTACTGAGGGCATGGCATGGCTTCAGCGGGACACTGAGGCCGCGGTCCCGACCGGCCACTAAGGGCATGGAATAGCCCTGGCAGGACACTGAGTGCGTGTCCCCAGCTGGCCACTGAGGGTCCACTGAGGGCAGGATACTGAGAGTGTGGCCCTTGCTTACCTCTCGGGGCTTGGCCTTATCCCTGCTACTCCTGAGAGTTTTAATCTTCCTTAATTTTTGGTAAACCTGATTTGAGATGCGTTACATAGCCCACTTTCTTTCTTCTCAAATAAACCCTGACCTTTGACCCCACTCATAATTATGCAAATACCCTCCCCCTATCGTTTATCATCTTGCCATTGGCTCCCGCTGAGGAAAAGCTGAGGCTTGATTAGTTTATTGTTTTCTGCAATGATGGGGAGCTTAACTCATGAAAAGGCAGCTTAGCAAGGTGCTGTGTTACTGGGGCGGGACCTAGAGCAAACACAGGCCATTGCTGTGAAACAGCCCCCTGCTGGCTGTAACTAATATGTTCTGCAAAAGCAAACAGAAGCAGGAGAGGGAATGAGGTGAATTAAACGCGTATTAGCAGAACTGTGTTACTAATATGGTTGTGCAATTTCTTATATTAACTTTCATCTCATGCGGTGAGTAACAGACAATGCGGGTCCCCCAAACTCACACACCCCTTATCTCACACTTACACCAACAAGGGCACAAGCACCATGAGACTGCACCTGCTTTAATGAACACACAGGGAGGGCATTCTGAAAAGTGTGGCCCCTCAGAGGAAGGGCTCAGTCATGTGACAGGGGTAAGGAGGGTGGGAAGGTGGTGATCCAACAGCAGTGGGGGTGGGGAGTGAAGGGGGGTGTTAGATTAGGTGTGCTGGTCTTCTGTGGTCGCTGACACTCCTTGGTGTGATTCTGATTGTGGTCTGGTTGGGGTTTGGGGTGGCATGGTAGTACTGTTGTCTCACACCAGTGTGACTAGGGTTTGAGTCTCCACCCTGGCTCTGTTTGCTTGCTCTCCACATGTCATCATGGGGTCCCCCCCCCCACAGCCCAAAACATGCTATGGTGAATTGGAGTTCCTAAAATCTCCACAGATGTGCATGTGTGTATGTGAGTATTGTGATTCCCCTGCAATGGGTTGTTCTCTGCCTTATACCCATAGGCTCCAGACCCCCTGCAGCCCTGTGTAGGACAAACAGGTACAGAAGATAGATGGATGTATGCAAGTTATTTATGTAACAGAAACTGCTACTAAATTTGTTATATCTGTTTTAAATAACTTGCATAATGCCAATTAAAAATCCTTCATCCTTGACATTACAATAAGGTGAAATCTGGATCGCTTCCAGACTAGGCCACTGTCCAGCTTGCCACCTGCGTGTCAACTGCGTGTCACCTGGCTGGTACTGAAAGAGTCCTAGTTACAGTAGTCCCTCTGGTGAGAACGTCAAAGATCTGGGACTTATGGAAACAGACGTGACAATCAGGCTCCCTCTCCCCATCAAACAGACACCCATTCCTGCACTCCTCGGCAATCAGCAGGCAAATCAGCCAATCAAATCGCTGATTCAGCCCCAGTCTGTTAATTGGCTGCTTTTCGGGATTTGCAGAGAGGTGGAGATTGGATCTGTCATTAAACAGCGATGCGTTTGCCTTTGAATTTCTCCGTTATCCTGCTGATGCTCTTTCTCAGGGTGCCCGACGCAGGATCCGGAGACGAAAGCAGGGGGCGGGAAATGAACAGGCAGCATGAGGACAGACCAAGGAACAGAGTGTGACCACAGAGGCCTCGGGCCCTTAAAAAGCCTTTGGGTATATTTGTGCAGACTGTTGACTGTTAAAGCGCACTCCCCACGTTTTCCTGTAGGGGATGGTTTTTGGTTCCGGGCTAAGAATAAAAGCAGTGTGCCAAGCTGGCTTTATGTTACTGGGAGCTGGTAAATTATTCCAGTGAGATCCTGAACTTTTTGGGCAAGGATTTGGGAATCATCCTCAAATGAGAGGAAACAACAGCACATAAATATTGGTATTCAAGACCTTTCACACTATACATGCACAAGAAAGCATCCCGCGCAGCTCCAGGGTTCTGTGTGGAACTGATTTCATTGTCAAATCACATAGCATCTTGGGTTGATCTCATCAATAAACTGTGCATGACTTTATTTTCCTTATGTTCTTCCTGTCCCACAGCCGAAGTCCGCAGGTCCGCAGGTCGTGCAGTAGCTGGACTGTGGCCTGCCCACTGACAAGCCTCCAATTGTTCCACGGTTTTTAGAAATTGTTTATCTTCTGTGGGACTGATCAACTTGAAGAGGGACCCATTTTACAGCAGCAGAAGCACTTTGCTACTTTGCCAGGATACCAGCATTCTCATTCCTGCTGATAAGTGGGACTTCTCTTTTTCTAGAAGTATTAGAACATTCTGGGCCATTCTGCAGCCATTTTCCACCAACTAGATGGCGTCTTTCCACCACTCAGTTCGACATGCCAAGGCTCCTCCTGAAGAACGTGAGAGTTTAGCGGCTTTGACTGAAAGTTCAGCGAGGTCTGACACTTCCTGTTATTCTGACTCACCCTGCCATCTTCCCAGCAGATTCTCAAGGGCTGTCGCACTTCGTCTTTTTCCAACAAAAGTCTAAGGTCTCTCTGTGACGTCCCCGTGCTTCTTGGTTTTGTCCCAGCTCTGAAAAACCTCCTTTTGTCCATAATGATAATGACGTCCCTGTCTCCTGATGTGTGTACGGCCTGTAATTACTGTCAGCAAGCTCTGCTCCCTCATTCTTCTGGGCAAGAATGTGCATGTGGGAGTGTGAGACAAAGGAATCGCCTTTCATAGTGTTTAAAAAGTCCTCAGCATTCATTCAACATGTACTTTAGCCAAAGGGAACGTCGAGGCAAGCCTGGGCCGGAAATCTTTCAAATGGGACAAAAGTCAGAATGTTTTTGAATTATAATTTAAACTGCTAAATATCACAGGAAATGCCTGATCCCAGTGCAGAGGGCGGGAAGGGTTCTTACTGGTGGGACCATAACGTCACACTCACGTCTGGTGGGACGATAACGCAATACTCACGTCTGGTGAGACGATAACGCAATACTCACGTCTGGTGGGACGATAACGTCATACTCACGTCTGGTGGGACGATACGTCAGCTACTGCCTCAATGCTTGGTCCACCAGGTCTCTAAGGAGGACTCAGACAACCCTTCGGCGGGGGGGTAGGTCCTCTGTGTGATAAAGGAGGCTGGCGCAGCGACATACAGGGGCCAGAACCCGGCCTGTGGTGGGCACGCAGCATTAGCTGGCTCATGCTCTGCCTCCCACACCCCACCTACTGGCCGGCTCTGGTCATGGCACCCCCACATACCAGCACCTCACCTTGTCGCTTGGGGAAACCTTTAGATTAAAATTTTAAAAGGGAATTAAATTAGTGGTTCATTACGCTGGCAACATCACACCAATGTTAGACATTTTTGGTCTGTTCTGTTTCAAGTGTGGCTGCAGTTAAGGGGAATGAAACAGGCTTTTTATGGTGTTCCATGACTCCTGTAGCAGCTTTCATATGGAAATGGGCTAAACAGAAAGTGACAAAAAGCATCCAGCATCTCTGCAGTGACTAACCTAACACCTGCCAAGCTTGAGTAGGGAGCACTCATCACCATTTGAGTCGCGTCTGGGCAAGACCACCCATTTCTGTGGAGTGGCGACTTGCCCTCACCTCGTACATTGGGCCAGCTGTGTGGCACCCCAGCATATGATGTATCTGCATCACGAGACACTAAATCACACCTGCAGAAGAACCAGTTCAGTATTTCACAAATGTTTCTCATTGAACGATCCAATCGGCCAAACTACCCCTCACAACCCCGCTGTCACCGAGGCCCACCTCCATTCACACACACACACTCACAAAAAATACACTGCTCAAAAAAATTTAACACTTTTTAATCAGAGTATAGCATCAAGTCAGTTAAATTTCTGGGATACTGATCTGGTCACTTAGGTAGCAGAGGGGGTTGTTAATCGGTTTCAACTGCTTTGGTGTTAATGAAATTAACAACAGGTGCACTAGAGGGGCAACAATGAGACGCCCCCCAAAACAGGAATGGTTTAACAGGTGGGGGCCACAGACATCTTTCTCTCCTTATGACAATTTTTTCCACTTTTTTGCATTTGGCTACAGTCAGTGTCACTACTGGTAGCATGAGGCGATACTTGGACGCTACAGATGTTGCACAGGTAGTCCTACTTCTCCAGGACGGTGCATCAACATATATATGTGGTGAGCAGTGGTACAGTGGTGAGCAGTGTTGCCTTATACCTCTGGGACCTGGGTTTGAGTCTCTGCCTGGGTTACATGTGTGTGGAGTTTGCATGTTCTTCCTGTGTCATTGTGGGTCTCCTCCAGGTACTTTAGTTTCCCCCCACAGTCCAAAGACATGCTAAGGGTAATTGGAGCTACTAAATTGTGTGTGTGTGTGTATATATATATATATATATTTAGCAACTTACACCAAGAGGCTTCTTTCTCCCTGTTTTCTTATCAACTTTTGTGGAGTCCGCAGTTTTTATGCTCCTATATTTCATGAAGCCCTTCCCATAGCCACTCACTGAGTTACCTAAGCTCACTTGCACCTCATTCTCCCATTTTAGTTTAAACATGCCTGCAGTGCAGCACTGAGAAGGACACTGCAGAAAAATGAATCAAATCAGGTTGAACTGAACAGAGTCTATCCTGGTCGACAAGTTGCCCGTTGCCAAGGAGACGCCATTTTGGATGGAGGAAAGGCTGAAGCCGTGCTGCCTAACCTATGCTAATCAGCCACACTGAAATAATTACCGAATCATCTCTAAAAGTTTCTGCCTGGGTTTTACTGATTTACGACCCACCACTGTCAGGCTATTTCGGACTGAAGAGCAGTATAATGAATGGGATAATAGTGTGGGGGGGGGGGGGGGCTTCAAAAAAGCAGGTGCGTAAAAGGTTTGACGTAGGACCAGCTGGAGTTTAGATGAAACATCCATTTTGCTCAGGTGGAGCTCAGTTACACGGTCTGGCGTTACAGCTGCCGCATGCTGAAACATCTGGCGGAGCAGGCGGGGACCTCCTAAGATGCTGTTTCCTTTGGGTCACTGTTCAAACACCAGAGCCAGAGTGAAAATATGTCTGGGGGAGCTGGACCGGCGCTCCTACCCTGTTAGGTAAGACCCTCTATGCTGCCAGTACGTCTAGGTCAAGGTTCATGGGGAGGATGGAGGATGAGCAGAAAGGATGAGATCTGAAGATCTGATGAGATCAGAAAGGATGAGGACCTGGATAACCTGTTACCCCCACCACTCATTTTTAATGGAAAGCAGAGTTTAGAAGATGAAGCATGGGGCAGAGGTCTCGGGAAAGCTAAAGGGAACTATTCTCCCATTCACTATACTGCTCTTCAGTCAACCAAAATAGCCTGAGAGTGGTGGGTCGTAAATAATCATTGTCAATCATTGTTAATCATTGTCAATGATAGAATGGGATGTCAGAAGGTCGTAGGTCATCCTTGACAAAGACCATAGGCATTGTGGGGCTTTTTTGGTTGAACATGAGTGTAATGATCAAGTTAAAGTCCAGCCAGGGTAGGTATATTTCTATAAGGTGCCAATGTCTTTGTAGATGTGGTCAGGAAACATCTCTGATCTTGGGGACTGGGGGGGCAATCCCTCGCCGGCATCAGGAGCTGGTGGCACCTATTTCACTGGTGACAGTCACGTTCCTCGACCACTACTGTTCCATGAGGGCTGGCAGTAAGATGCCTTTGATCTGAGTGATGGTGTGTGGAACACGTCCCAGGTGAGTCACACGTGGACCCCGATGCTCCCCAGGGAAGTCAACAACCAGCAGGAAGCCTCACGGTGACTCAAAAGCCTAGTATGGCTCACAAAGCCACCATGATGATGTAAGCTGCAGTTTTACTGCTACACTGAATTAATGGAGGCTAGGCAGAGGCACAGCAAAGGGATGCAGTACCAGATGAAGCTCCCCGTCTGAGACAAAATGAAAATGACTTCAAATCAGACGGTGCCCCAGGCCGCCTGTGTCACCTGACGCGTTGACCAACACTGGCATGGTGACGCCTAAGCTCTCTCATCGTTAAGTGTATAGTGTCTCAGACAAACATGCATCAGGGCGCTTTTCCACCCCACAAAGTATGGTACTTTCGCTTTTCCATTGACTTCTGGTCGAGTACCAGGACCGAAAGCTCGAATATCAAAAGTCCCAGACCAGCTGGGGTACTTCTTTGGTACTTCGGCACTTTGGGGTGGGACTTACAGACGTGTTTGCCGTTGATTGGTTATGCAAGTAGCCTGCCGCTGAAACAAAGTACACACAGCGAACAGCGAGAAACAAAATAAAAAGCAATAGAAATAAAAATATAAAAAAACTAAAATTGAAGGATGGACAAACAAGGAAACAGAGACTTTGATCGCCATATGGTGGGATGAACAGACGAAGCTGAATTTGGATGGCACGACAAAATAAAAAAGTTTTTGCCGTTCCGGGCAATTCAGTTTCCCTATTCTGTTTCCCCTGTCACACGTTGATTTGTACACGGTTTTGCTGTTTTCATATCTTTTTACGAAGCTCTTGAGGTAACCAAGCCATGTATTTTAAAACATTACATGTTTTTTCGATGTTTTTTGTTTTAATAAATTAAATTATTTAATTCACTGGATAGAGGTCTTTCTTGATGAAAACACTATAGTATTGCTTATAAGACTATATTATGTGTGACAATCGACTGTATTCATATATAATAATGTACTTTGTGATTTTCAGACATTTCACATATACCTCAGCTTTAATATTAGGGGAAACATAATTTCCTGATAGACAGGAGAAACAGGGAAACTGAATTGGCCGGAAATGGGACACACGAGAAACACCGAACAATGCCGCTTGAAAATCAAAAGCCGTAATGAATTAATTTAAATTAATTAAATTATAAAGAATTAGTGGTTATTCTTATTGCTTTGATCGGCTTAACCTACGTAAGTTTATCTACGTAAACGTAAACGATGGCAGCATTCATGCAATCTGGATATTACACTGTGATAGAAGCTGACATAACATGACATAACAATAAACCACATTTTCTAGCCTGACAGTGGTGAGTCATTCTTTTTTTTTTTAATGATTTGAGCTTCGCGTTGTGACGATGTCAATCAGGGAGGGTCACTGATGATGTCATTTACCGCTGTACCAGTAAAGCCAGTGGAAAACCGACATGAAAGAAGTATCATAGTTTCGGCGCTTTATGGAAGTACCGTTGCGGTGGAAAAATGCCCTTGGAGCTCACTCCTGAAAGGCTGACTGGTCACAGACGGCACCAGCCGCTGAAATACCTGCCGGAATCAAAGCTCCAGAATCAAGGCGAGGCTAGGTGTTCATCTAAACTGCCATGGGTATCGACGGAATTCCCACTGCACTCAAGTGAGAAAACAAAACAAATGGACACCAGCATCCATTAGAGGACTTTGCAAAACTCTTGCAGTTCATTCTGTGTGATCTCTGACAAAGAGGCGTCTGCCTGAAAGTTTCAGCGCTAGAACAACATGTCATTTTTAATAGGAGTGTTACGTGACGTAAGTTTCCAAGGGAAGCCTACAGGTTCCCTGCTCCTCCCTCCCTCGTCATTCGCAGACTGCATCCTGTGCACCTCCCTGTCCAGACCCCACCCACAGCTCCTCCGATGCGCCGCACATCATTTCCTGTTCGTAATATGAAAAGCCGGTTAACAAGGAAGCTGCTTTCTGTTCGACTTTCTGGTTTGTTGTTGGCTTGCTTTCTTTGTTTCGGACTATAGTGTATGACGGTTTTTGGTTATTGAATTACGATTACTCGCTTTGCCCCCTTCTGTACTTCTGCCCTGGTTTTGTTTGCTCTCTGGTTTTCGATCTTTCGCCCGGTTTTTGGTTCACGACTTCGTGCGCCCCTTGGACTTTTCGCTTTGCTCTGTGCATGTGCTGTAGAGCTCGACCAATTTAATGGCAGGCCGATATTATCGGCCGATATTAGGCATTTTCCAAACTATCGGTATTGGCATTTATAATGGCCGATAAATTAATATTTCAAAAATAAAATAAAAATGGATTTAGATCGCTAAACACCATGTTTCCCCAAAAATAGGACATCCTCCGAAAGTAAGGCGCCCCCCTCCGAAAGTAAGGCGCCCCCCTCCGAAACTAAGGCGCCCCCCTCCGAAACTAAGGCGGCCCCCTCCGAAAGTAAGGCGCCCCCCTCCGAAAGTAAGGCGCCCCCCTCCGAAACTAAGGCGCCCCCCTCCGAAACTAAG
>JABFDZ020000084.1:23279030-23292330 GCA_019775955.2 Pollimyrus isidori | reverse complement strand
GGCAGTTCTGAAGGCGAAAGGGGGTCAAACACCGTATTAGTATGGTGTTCCTAATAATCCTTTAGGTGAGTGTATATCGACCGATATATCGGAATATTGGATTTTAAAACCTGCAAATATTTGTATCGGTATCAACCTTCAAAATCCTTTATTGGTCAGGCTCTAATGTGCTGTGTGTATGTCTGGTGCATAGGGAGTGATTCCCGTTTTTGTTGAAATACTCTGTTTATACTGTGTTTTGGGTAGGGAGTCAGGTGTAGTAATTGTTACTGTGTTCTTTGTTTTTCTCTAGTTTAGTTGGATTTGGGTTTCGTTCAGTAGTTGGGTTTTTGTTTATTGTTTTGGTCATAATCACTCCTGAAGTCTTTTTGCACTAGGTTTGTGTCTGTCGCGTCCAAATAAAAATATACCCCTTTGTTCATGTGTGTTCCCTTGTCCACCACTACACCCTGTGTTTCCCTTATTCCCCTATCCCTTCCATTCTGTTACGCCCCGACCCAAGACCGGGGATTGTAACAGGAGTGATGGCACACCATTACCCATAATTCAGTGCATTTCAGCCAGGATAGGCCGGGACCAATACCATGGTCAGTCATTCCATGGCTCAGCTTTGATGCCAGATGTAGATCAACATGGTCTTCTTGAAAGTTCTTTGTTGCTCTCATTGTCCCATGACCCAACTTGCATTGGCTCATGATTGGAGACTGGTCTTTTCACAGCCAACAAATAGACATTAAGAATATCACACCTACCTTTCCAGAATGCTCTTCAAAGCAAAAGAAGAAAATGTGTGTCTGGGTGATTCTGTGTTTGTGTGAACATGCCACAAGGCTGATTGCGCTACCAGCCCAGTACTGAGGGTTCATTTTGGCTTATTAGGATTCCTGCTAATTTAATTTGATACTCATATTACTGAAAGACCCTGCCTGGCACTTTCACAAGAGTGTCCTTAAAATTCTCCCCGTGTAATAAGATTTCCGAGACATACGAGGGAGGTGACAGCTGCTATCATAACACAGACATGCTGTCCTTCTCGAAGAAGCTTCTTTCAGGAAACTGGATGCCCACAGAGATGTAATGTTCAGTATGCCAAGCATCTCCACTAAGGTTTCGTTCAGCGGAGGTTTAGCATAGTGCCAGGGATAGAGGCAACGTCCTGATGTGTTTTGCATGGTTGTCTGTGCTGGTGTTAAGTAGATCTCAGTGTACATGCCTGCCAAAGGAATTAAAAGCAGATTTCTGAGAGAAATCTGTGTGGAATAGCACATCTGCTGCCAAAGGGTGCTTGGTTGTGTGAGGGGATTCTCTTTTGGGGAAACGAGAGTTCATCTTGTTGAACCCTACTTTTCTCCAACGAAAACCCATGTACCTACAGCATACATGACTCCAGCATAAAAATAATAAGCGGGGTTGTGTACAGCGGAGGGCTACAGGAGCACTGGCCCCAGCTGAATGCTGATTGGCCCCAGAAGTGCCCTCTCACTTGTCACTCACTGATTGACAACATACCACTGGCTCCTCTGTGTAAATTATGGCTGCTGTTTTGCCCCCCCCTTTGGAATATCCCCTGGTGGTATGACACCCGGTGTGGGCAGAGGGCACCTTATTGGTTCATAGCATCGTATCGTCTTGAACCAGAGGGTGCGTTCAATCTCATGCAACCGCTTAGATCACTGGCTTAAAGCAATGCATTCTGGTCCTGACGCAATGCATCACGGTTAGATTTTTTGTTCGACTTCTGCCAGCATTACAAAACGTCACCAGGCGGCACCATGTCATATGGTACGAAAATCTCGCAAAAGCAAGATGACTTAAGACACCTCTTAGCCAACTGCACGAACTGGAACTGCCTCCATGACGACACAATTTTGCCTTTATTGGCTGAAGATTTTAGTTATCCCGGAAATTTCTGACGCATCATCTGCTATTTCTTCGGAAAACCACGTAAAGCAATGAGAACTGGTTTTCATTTAATTTACCTGGTAAATTAAAGTTAAAATAAATGACATAAATGCTCTAATATTACATGCAAGTTAGTGGTTTATTTATTGTTACTTACTGTAATGTTGCGCTGCTTTATTTGTTTAATTGTGTCATCTTTGGAGAAGACGTTCAAATGTGAATTGCATTGTACCCTGTACTTGACAATAAAAATTTTGAATCCTTGAAATAAATGTATTTGATCTTTTTCCTGGCAGCTATGCTTTTACACAAGGCCACTATACACAATAGTTTGGTTTTTTTCACTGCTAACAGTTTGTATCAGGAGTTGGTTATAGTAAAAGAAGTAATGTGCATGCAAGTGTATCCTTTCTCACACCAAATACCACACAAATGGTACTCCAAGACCGAAGCGATGGCTGCTCCCTCAGCCACGCTGCCTTCTCATGTAGGAAACAGATCTTACGAAAATACTTCAGATTGAAAATAAAATTTTATGAAGAGTATCTATGCTAAAATTTCAACTAATCTGTAGAGGATGGGACTTCACATGGTTGACCTTTACCTGTACACACACATGGTTGACCTTTACCTGTACACACACATGGTTGACCTTTACCTGTACACACTCATGGTTGACCTTTACCTGTACACACACATGGTTGACCTTTACCTGTACACACTCATGGTTGACCTTTACCTGTACACACACGGTTGACCTTTACCTGTACACACACATGGTTGACCTTTACCTGTACACACACATAGTTGACCTTTACCTGTACACACACATGGAGTCTGCAGAATAGTGGCTTTACATTTAAATCCACTTTGTCAGGATGGTCTGTAACTTGGAAGATGCTACTCTTGGCATCAGAAGGCTGCAGGTTCAAATCCAGTGTTCATAAGAGTGATCTCACCATTGGGCCCCTGAGCACGGCTCTTAACCCCCAATTGCTCCAGGCTTCAGGTCTTTTCCCTCCTTTGGATAAAAGCCTTTGATAAAGCAATGAACAAATGCAGCTTGTCTGGTCAGCTTTCTCTTGCGTGCATTATGGTGTTCAAAACATGTGTTAAGCACTGCAATTATTTACAACAAACGAATCACGCAGAAACCACGGATGGACACACAGGCACACGTCACAGGACATGCACACGCAGAGAGAGGCTCGCCGGGCCATGACTCATGATCTGATTGCTTTATTCATTGCCATACTGTGATGCCGATGACATTTCCCAGACCAGACTGCCACTGAGTATCCTGGCGTGACCTGCAGCCACGGGCTCTCCAGGGAGTAACCAAAACAGATAAACACAAAGTCCGTTAGCATAAAACCGGGGGAACAACGTTTAAAGACAACGCAAAGTTTAAAGTCCTCTCTTCAAAAATATGTAGCAACCAAAGAAAAATGTATATAAATTGCCACCGTAGTCAGACAAACACTGGGAAAGATGAATTGTCCATTTGGAAGGAGCACACTGAATGTACCACTCGAATCTTGAGGTTTGGTCGACATTTTTCCCACCCATTGTCCCAAGAAATAAAAGAAAAGGAAAACAGAAGAAGAGTGAGCCAGGAAGGGAAGGGACTTAAGTACTGGATGATACAGGGCTCACCAGCAGACACCCCAGTTCTGCTCTCTGAAACCAGGCAGATTGTCTGTCTCCATCCGGAATAGGATGGACATTGCTCATCCCCCTAATTCCCTGACTGGCAGCAGAGTCCATTTTTCCCGTTGGAGAAGGAAGCAGAAAAGCCCCAAGCTGTCTCTGAAGATCCCCTCCCGCCTGAGTAGGAATGTGACCTACCATCCGCCCCAAAAAAATCTCAGCAGAATTTAATAATGATGAGATGAGTCTCCCCCAAAATTGAAGAGCAAACAGCATTTTTAAAATGAAAGGAGCATGATGGGAAATCTTCCTTTCTAGTTTTCGTAACCATGCGCTGTAACTGGAGCGAGGCGCCCACTCACGGACACGCGATGGCACGCCACTGGTGTCTTACACTCGATGCTGCGACAGAGTGAAGGCCCATCAGTCAGAGGAGAGGCGTGGGCTCAGGGGCTCTGTGATCAGCCTGGCCGTTTCTCTTTTATACAAACAGAAGCAGCATAAGAAAGAAAACAAAAAGAAAAGCGAAGGATGCGATCTGTAATTAAGGCGGATAAAACATCGCAGATCGCCTGTGCTGCTGTTTTCGGAAAGGCTGCCACAACAGTCAGGGTCTCCCAGCTCCTGAGGCAGAGGAGGAGAGAAGGAGGAGAGACGGAGGACAAAAGGAACTCCAGAAGCGGCAAAGGAATAAAGAGAAAGTGCTCCTCTTTTGGGATAAGACTCATTAAAAGGTGATCTGTGAACTGTCCATAAAAATAAATAGCTTGAAAGATAAAAAACAAAATCTTAAAGAGGAGGGTGATTTCCAGATTTATCCAAGGTCTTCCAGAAGGTTTGCTTTAGTTGTGGGTGACTGGGGGGAATTAAGAACTAGATGTGCTGCCGATTTTTACCGCCAAAGAAAACGACGCCGCAGTGCATCATGGGAAGGGCCCCGAGCTGAAGTCCCTGTCCCCGTTTCACGGACGCGCTGAGCCAATAGGAGGGGGAGGGAAGATACTGAACCCCTCCCTCCTCTCAGATTAAGGAGTGGTTATGTGGAAGGCCACTCCCCCCTGTCCTAACAGCCAATAGAAGCTGAAGAAGGTTGGGGGCGGTGTCCTGGGTGAGGGCAGGGCTTCACACCCACTCCTGCATGGAGCGCTTGCAGTACAGTATGTGGCGAGGCGTGCCCTTGCGCTTGAACTGTACCACCGTGTAAAGCAGCACCAGCAGGCAGAGCGCCAACACACACGGGATCACGATGGCCACCACCTTCACCGTGCCCGCTCCACTCTCCAGCTTGATCACCACGTCCACGTCGCCCTCCTCCACTGGGGGGCGCCTCTCCCGGTCCCGGCCCGTGTCTGGATCTCGGCCCATCGAGCCGTCACAGCCCATGAAGTCCTTCAGGATGGAGCGTGGGTATCCTGGCTCCACACGCAGCTTTTGGTTGTTGAACTTCCAGTACTCCTTGCCCTTGTAGAAGTATGTGAAGCCTGGAAGGTTCCGGAAAACATGGACAATTAGCTTCATTCTTTCTTTACCATTAAGTCACGTAGTATTTATACCTCATTAAAACCTTTGTTGGTTTTACTAATGAGTAACAAGGTCCTTGGCGGAGCAAAAACCCTGAGATCACAGCGGACACATCGGGGACTCGTACCGTTGGCTTTGTCCACAAACGCCCCCTGTGGGGAGTTGGGGATGCCCTTCCAGACGGTGATAGGTTTTGGGTACCCGGGGTCCATAGTACGCATGTCCTCACTGTAGCGCCAGTACCTGGGGGGGGGGGGGGGACAGTGCCATGAGCCCACGGGAAGGTCATGGCCAGCTCATCGCCCACACCAACGAGCAAGGTGATCACGATGAATTCCCTGCTGAAGGCAATCAGGGTGAACGACCTCCAGCACCAGATGCTTCTTTGATTATTTTCTAGCTGTTTATAATAACCCAGAGTCACTCATGAATTTAATTCTCCAAAGTTGTGTTTTATTATCTATTATATATGACTGTATCACTACTGCATTTTAGTTCACTATTCCACTGTATTATTCAGCACACTGTGCCTGTGACCAGAAGGCTGCTGGTTCTAATTCCAGGATTAGCAGAATGATTTCACCATTGGGTCCTTCAGCAAAATCTTTACGTTCTCATTGCTCAAGGGACAGTTTTATGTCACTTTGAATAAAACCATGCGATAAATAAATGCATGTAAATTTTAATTATTTTAAATTATATTTTATACGTTGGTTTTGTTCATATACAATAACATACACCGTATTTGGTCAAAATTGTGGAATTTATTATAAATGTCTACAGATACATAGAGTACAGTGGAGGCCCAGGAATAAGGCACGGGAAAACTGGCTCTCACCTGTCACCTTTAAAGAAGTATGTCTTGCCCACGTCCTCCCACCAGACGGCTGCCTCAATGCTCTGCACTGGCATCCCACTACTGAACATGGAGATGTCCTGAGGGTAGGACGGCTGCAGCACCGTGTCCTTGAACACCCAGAAGCGGTTCCCTGCAGGTGGGCAGAGGCTTTAGGAAACACCAGGGATCAACGGCCATGCTAGGCCACACCTGGAGGCTAACATCACTTGCGCTATTCCTGTAGTTTAGCGTAACCAACACGAGTTTACAGACAAGATGGACTATGTGTAATGCCTCTCCGCCTTCGTATTTATTCAGCTGGACTCTCAGTTTGGTGATTCAGGTTAAGTAGTTGCTGCAGGGCTCATCAGCAGGTGGCTGGCTGGAGAACTCAGAGCTTAAAAAAAACATGATCTGGGAAAAGCATCACGATGGCCAAGCTGAAGATCCCCGCCGAAGCCAAAAGGGACTCGAATAAGCCTGACTAAAGGCTAGCCAGGAGATTACTTTCAAAGCATCGATTTTTCCTGGATGAGATTTAGCGAAAACTCCAGCCAAGATGGCGAGATGATATTTATTGATCACGGGTCATGTAACTGAGACAGTGAAAACAAGTGTCTCTTTGTGTGGTTAAACCTGATGTGACATTTGGTTTGTGCAACTGCATCTCGCCTTAAAGCTCATTAAGAAAGACGGGTTTTGTCTTGTGGGGAGTGGGGGTGGTAACAGGCATCTGGACAGAAGGAGACGTTGAAACAGAGACGTCCATCAGACGACACTAGTGTTTGATTTGCTTTTCTGTAGAAGATTAACCCCCATTTTTGCCCCTAACAATGGGAAGGTATTGGTCACACACAGGGGTTGGTTTGTTGTTGCTGGGCCCCACTAAAATGTCACTTTGGGCATATTAGCATAGTTATTGCTGTGGCCAACAAAGGGCTCCCAAACCATGAGGGCCCCACGCAAGTGCACAACTGCGCAATGCCCACCGAGGAGAGGCAAGCAGGGACTCAGGAGGTTCATAGCAATGTTCTGCTGCCCCCCCAGTGCACCTTGGGTAATAAGACTCAGCTGTCCCTGAATGAGAGGCATGGAGGGGGCCTGAAAAGGACCTATGGGAGACTCACAAAGGATGAGCGGGTAGGAATGAGATGCAGTTCTCTTTGTCCCATTTGGACCTTGACCGAGTACCTGAATCTTGGTTGCAGCCTGCAGGGGGCACCACCAGACAAGAACTGCTGAGTGTACACTTCCAGCAAAGCCAAAAGTTTATTACTCTTTATTTCATTAGCTTTAATGTATGTTTACTTTTCTTTCTATGAGCCATTTTAGGGTCTAGGGGTTTATAGTAAGCGTTAGAAAAACATGCCCATTAAACTGAACAAAAGACTAATTTTTCAAAATTGGGGTGGGAGGGGGTGCCGCAAAGTTACTTTGGCCAGGGTATCTCTCTGGCTGATTTAATAAGGCCCCAGCGAGGTCTGATAGTGCGGAAAAACAAGCTTCTCGGGCGAGGGGAACGCCGATCCAGAACCGGGCCCTCTCCAGAATCTGACCCTGGAACCATGCTGTGGAGGCCCAAGTGGGAAGTCTGACCCAATTAAATTGAATTAAATGACATGCGGGATAACAATTACATCAAGGAGGCTGGAAAAATCCCATCTTAAGTTTAATCTCTGTAATGTTTTCTCTTCGTTCCACTTCCCATCCCTCCGAAGGGACAAAGAAGCACCTTTAGTCACTCTCTTCCGCAGGTTTTGCATTTATAACAGCAACCGAGTGAAATAGGTGATGTCATTTGCCCATGTCATATGACCTGCACCATGTGACCAGGGGCATGATGAAACTGTTCAGCGCGGTCTTGTACTCTTTTTATCCTTTGTCCTGGTCAGTGTCCAGTGTCATGTGACCCGTGTCATGGGACTGGTGCTTAAAGTGAATGTCATTGTTCACACACCACAGCACACAACCAAGAAACGTGTTCTCTGTATTTAACCCATATGTGATATCGTGACAGAGGAGCAGGCAGCCAATTCAGTGCATGAGGAGCAGTTCTTGGGGGAGGGTACCTTGCTCGGGGCACCTCAGTGGCATCTTGGTTGTTGCTCGCCTAACTATTAGGCCACCACTGCCCCCTGCTTTTTTAGCCTAGCCTTTTGATCCCCTGTACTTTTAGCTATCGCTAAACAATGCTGAATGTTCACATCCTGCCAGTGTGGCCCAGAGGGTGCTGATCCCGGATACAGGAGTAGTACCCCGGGGGGGGCTCAGTCATGCAGTTTCCTGGCCAGCCCTGCCCTGGGGGCCCTCACGCCTGCCTCCCGTTCTAGCCGGAAACGGGCCTGGCCGGGGGTGGAGCAGGCTCTGAAAGCCCCCCTCATCCCTGATTCTGAGAAAACCTCAATAAAATGAGCTCTGTGCCTCGAGCAATAAAGGAAGCAAACAAAAATTATGTGGTCTAGGAAGACTCCCCTGCTGGGGCTCTGCTCGCTGGCACCTCCTCAGCAAGTGCTCTCTGTCCCAGGATGCAGTTGGGCAGAGGGCGGGAGGGACCACCCATGACCCCCTGCCTTCCTGCATACCCACCAGGATTGAACCACTCTTTCAGTACCCCAAAATACTGCAGACCCCAGCTGGGACCCCCACGAATCCTCTTACACATAGATCTCTTAAACCCTCTTTCCCACTTTTTCCCACCATACCCCACCCCCCCTCACCTTTGAAGAAGACGAACTTCCCCTCGCTGTTCTCATAGACGGCGTCCACCTTGGGGGGCAGACCCCTCCAGAAGTAGGAGATCTGCATGGGGTAGCCTGGCATCACCGCGTTGTCCCGGACCCGCCAGAACCACTGGTCCTGCAGGGGAGGAGGGAGAGGGGCCACGAGTCCGGTTAGGAGGACCGCAGGCTGTGCTAATGAATAGCCAACAGGGGACATAGTGGTTGAGGGCAGGGTACTGATGAGCGCCATGCAAGAGGAGGGAGCCGGTTCAGAAACACGCTGCTGCCCCCCCAGAGGGAAGCAGGGGGAGCTGGTTCATGGGGACTGAGGTTCTGATGCTGCCTGACAACAGACGTGACAGCAGATCCCACTGGCCACCGCAGGGGCCTGTCAGTGCTGGTGATTAAGCCCAGCGGAGCTGTCATCGCTAATGTATAAATCCGTCGCCTGCCAGCGGCACAATCGAACCCTAACTGACACCCTCGTTCCCCCACTCTCCCCACAACAGCATGGCCTGGACCCAGGCCACTGCGCCCAATCTGCCCAAATGAGCCCCGGTGAGAAGAAAGACAAATGCAACAAAACGGTGCTGGACAGAGGAAGCGATGTCAGCTTGCACGGCATCTATGTAAGTGTGAGGATATAGTTTGCGCTGATGAGGTCATCTCTCGATGCCAAAAACACACACACACTCCAGCAGCTATCATCTCACCATCATATCTGCCCTCCCCAGGAAAGAAACATCTCAAGAAACTGAACTGGGCCCAACAAGGTCCAGTCCCTAGCTGCACTCTCTCATTCCCCAGGACCAATGACACGTAACTTCCTGTCACTGATGTGCACAGCTACAGCTACAACAACATTTCACTACTGGTTCACACCTGGAGCAGTGTGGCTACTGTAGTAGCTTAGACTCATAGCTGCTCTGTTCCCCAAGTGGCTCAGAATAAATATGTGACGCTAAGTGGCTAATACGTAATGAAGCTCGTTAACTCTGCGCTGTGCCTCAAATCCTTCAGGCTGCCCATTTGGAACTGGTCACATGGTCCAAGACTGTAGGCTTAAATTCCACAGATTCTAACAGGTTTGGAAGCTGTTCAACCAAATAGTTACTTCAGCATTAGTTCTAATACAAGAACTCGTGGCCACAGGTGGAAATTAGCGGGAGGACATTTCAAACTGGATTTAAGGAAGCACTTCTTTACGCAGCGCGTAGTTAGAGTATGGAATAGTCTTCCTGATAACGTAGTGCAAGCTGAATACTAGGGTTCCTTTAAATCAGAGCTAGATAAGATTTTAACAACTCTGAACTATTAGTTCAGTTCTCCCCAAGCGAGCTTGATGGGCTCTTATGTTCTAGATACTGCTGCTCTAGTACCATGTATGAGGACAGGCACACCCAGTGACTGGATTATCTGGTAGACCTGCCCTTTAATGCAAACAGCCAATCATGTAACTGAATACGTACACCACTCATACAGAGTCAGGAAGCTTGTTTCCGTTTATGGCTAAGGCACAGGCTCAGGTACCCGCAGACAGTTCAAGGTGCACTCTCCCAGCTCCCAGCCAATTAAGAACTCTATAGACCTGGTACAGGTGGCTGGGAGCTGCGAAGGAGCAAAACTGTGGACTGTCTGGGGTGCCTGAGTACTGGGATAAGAATCATTGGCCTGTCTGAGATACACTGATATAGGAGGTTTTGAACGTGCTGTGATTGTTGGAGTCGGTCATGGTGGTACCAGTGTGTGAAAAGCAGCCACCCTGCTGGGACGTTCAAACACCGCAGCGTCCAGAATTTTTGGTGCGATCAACAAAAGCATCCCTTCAGTGGCATTTCTGTGGCTGAAGACACCTAGTTAATGGGAGAGGAGAATAGCCAGATGCACTAAAGCTAAGAGGATAACGGCCAGTGTCACTTCCTCACTTCGTCTCACTGCATGCTGTAATGTATATATGGCTGAGGTGACATTAAAGCTCTCATTGACTCGCCTTGACTGTGCGGCAGCGGTGTTCAGAAGGGCTTCTCACAAATATCCTTACAGTGTTTCTGCAGACAGGGGTGCGTCCAAGCTAGTACCAGCTAGGCGTACCTAATAAACTGTGTGTTGATGTAAACAGCATATAGGTTTTAGGTCTCCTTTTAAACATCTTGAACACAGTTACACATCATTTCATCAGAATTGTTTCAGTTTTGAGAAACAGACTCCTTTGAACTAAAAAAAACGCACACACATTTCTAATTAAAGTCAGGGCTCCAAGTTTTTTTTTTTTTAAATCCTGTTAACTTTCATGTGGTTCAAATTAATGTGAATAGTAACAGATGGAGGGGAAAAAATGTTTAAAAATGGGAATGAAGTTGCTGTGGGTACAGTGTCCGATAAAAAGGGATTCCCGTTTGAGACACCCAGGGACCCTGCGCTGATGCCCGCAGTTAATTTCAAATACCCCTTTCAAATACCTTTTTTTACAAAATCGTACTTCCTTTTCAGATACAGTAGGGTGGAAACAGGGGTGATCATGTGTGTTCGGTAAAGGAGGAAAGCATACATATGCTGGAGCAGGCGTGACATCCACATGCGTGTGGATTCAGACACGTTCATTGGAGGCTGAAGGAGTCTTGGGGTGTCCATGGAGAGGTGAGGTTAATAATCAACCCTGGAGCCTGAAAGTAAGGTTACCTGGGGTGGGGGGTATGATCCCAGTCAAGAAGACAGGTGAAAAGCAGCCAGGAATATCGGAGCAGAAGAAGAGCCCAGGCCCTGCATGTCCATGCTACGGGGCTGCTGGGGAAAGCAGTGGCTTATGGGAGTGGCAGGCAGGGAGCACTGAGGCTCCCGCGGCTAGGAGGACACAGGCTGCAGAGAGTCTCAATCACCCAGAGACCCAGGCATTGATGTCAGGGGAAACGGGGCTTCCTCCCTTTCCCTCTCTATCGCTATCCCTCACTCCTTCTTTCTTCCTCTCCAACTCTCTCTCCCTCTCCTACTCACCCACATTATCTCCATCTCTCTCCTCTTCTCTCGCTTTCTCTCTCACACAGGTCCCAGGGAGCGTCCCAGTCTGAAGCACAGGGCTCAGGATCTGCCCTCCCATCAAGAAGCAGAGAGAAGAGCATGGGGGGGATCGTGAGAGTGAAGGCTCTCGCCGCACGGATACTGCCTCTTTAAACCCAACGGCAAGTGTGCCATGAATGGGCCTTTGTGCTGTACGGTTCAGGTGCTCATGTTTAGATCGCAGGTGCCGTGACACCAACCCCTGATCTGACTTTAGGAACACCAGCCCTGCTTCAGCAGAACAGCCCCCACCCCCGAAAGCCCGTACCTTAAACACAAACATCTCCCGGCGCAGGATGGCCAGTGTGTTGAACCCCCCCTCGCAGATGTCCGGGCGGCCCCCACCATAAGGGGGCTTGTCGCCCGTGGGCAGCCGGGGGGGCCTCGTCTGCCGGTCATGCTTGCGGGGATCCAAGGGGGCGTGAGAGCGCGGGGGCGGGGCTGTGGGTAGCGGCCGCGTTGGCTGTGGCGCCTTGTCCGGCGGACCTGCGGAGGAGTGCTGGCTGTGACATCACTTCCTGTTTACAGAGCAGGTGGCAGCGCAGGCGCCTGTCACTATCCCCCCGTCACTACTCCCGCACCCCAATCCCCCTCCCGCCAAACACACACATATACACACATACGCAGACGAAGTACCAAACTGCCGAAGCTCTCATTTGATAATACCTGCACGCAGAGAACCCTGCCCCCCCCCCAAATCACTGTCAGGATAGCTGGGAGGGAACAGCTATTTGAAGATAGTGGGTGTATTATGACATCTATACTGGGGTAACAGACACAGACATACAAGCACGCACAAGCACACACAGACAGACAGACACAGACAGACAAACGCAGACAGACCGACACAACAGACACAGAAAAACAGACACATACAGACTCAGACAGGCAGACCCAGACATATACAGACAGACACACACACACACACTCACAGAACCATGCGCTCCTGTGCTTAGCAACAATGTCTAGCTGCTGAATGTGAAATTCGCTGGCTTTGGTAATTCGGAAACAGCGTGCATTTAGATGCCATACCCGGGAATATTATTACCGTCGTATCGATTACATCACATATCGCACTTATTATGAGTCAGTCTGTGAGTCACATCCACCCCCCCCTCGCAGCACCTCCCACCTGCAACTAGAATGCCAGAACCCAGAGTACCCAGCATGCAGTGGTATCAGGCATCAAAGACGGCCCAGTAAGGGCCAAAATATTGGAAGGGAGGGAGAGTGAGAGATAAAGTGAAGGATGAAAAAATAAACAGATAGAGGAGCAAAGCCCGCGGGGTGGGGGTATCCCTCCCTATAGCCACAAGATAGATAGATAAATGGATGGATGGAACACACAGCTATGGACAGATGCAGCTGCCTGTTTGGTAGGGCCCGGATCCATCCATCCTTCCATCCATTTTCCAAACCGCTTATCTACTGGGTCGCCCGGAGCCTATCCCGGAAGCAACAGGCACAAGGCAGGGAACAACCCTGGATGGGGGGCCAGCCCATCGCAGGGTACACTCACACACCAGTCACACACATATGCACACCTATGGGCAACTTGGCAACTCCAATCAGCCTCAGCATGTTTTTGGACTGTGGGGGGAAACCGGAGTACCCG
>JABFDZ020000084.1:23256968-23273685 GCA_019775955.2 Pollimyrus isidori | reverse complement strand
CCCCGCCCCCGCGCCCCCCCCCCCCCCCCCCCCGGGGCGGGCGGCGGCCCCCCCCCCCCCCCCCCCCCCCCCCCCCCCAGGCGAGATCACACCCTGCTTGTGGAAGACACTGCTGGCCACAGCCGATCCTGCCACACACCTAAAGCATCCGACGGCAACAATAACAAACCCAGCACCTAGCAACTGGCAGGTTTCCTGGCAACCAGCACAGGATTTGACTAGTGTGGCCTTCTGGGTGTGTGTCTGTTTGTGTGTGTGTGTGTGTGTGTGTGTGTGAGGCACCAGGGACTGACTGACGGTACATTCTGTTGAAGCCTAATTAGCACAGCAGCTGGAGGGCAAGTACCCCCCCTGGACTAACCAGGCCAGCCCTTGATGTGTTGGGGAGGGCAGCACCGAAGAACAAGCTGAATGATGCCAGAAAAGACGAATGCGAAGGGCAGGAGAATTACTAGTGAGTACCAAGGCAGGGCCGCTGAAATACAGCACACTAATCACCCCGAATGTGACAAAGTTCTGATGGTGACTTTGTAAAGCATAGCAGCTTGCCCAGAATGCACCACTAACACAGAACACAACCCCTGAGGCACTTAGAATTAGTGCGGTCCTTTCAGTAGCCCGTCTTCGTGCAATCACTGTCAGATAGGTTTGCTCACGTCTTGCTCCTCCTCACAATACACACTCCTCACACTCCAGCTCCATGCTCCACATGTTACCCCTCATGCTCCTTCACGCTGCTCCTCACTCAGATGCCCACTTTACACTCTTCATCCATCACTGTTCTGCCAGAGTCTGACGACCTGACCCATTTATGAAATATATAATAAGTCTTCCTTGGCAAGAACCTCAGTTCCTGTTTCTGTTCCAGGATGCCTCCATTTAATCCACATCTCCCCAACCAGCCCTATTCCTAAGAAACCTAAATCTCCCATCCAGATACCATTGGCTGGCCCACCTATCCTACCCAAACCCCCTCAGCCACACCCCAGCAGCCCCTCACTCATCCGAGACCCCCTTGACACCCCCCCCCCAGCTGCTTCTTGCCCATCCCAGACCCCCATACCACACCCCCTACCTGTTTATCATCCTTCCCAGACCCCTATACCACAGCCCCTGGCTGCCCTCCCACCATCCCAGACCTGCCACCACACCTACCTCCTAAACCCATTCTCACCACTCACCCCACTCCCTCAATCTGCCTTTCCCTCACTCAACCCTCCCTTTTCACCCAATCTGTCCTGATACGCTTCCTGGTAGACAGGAGGGGTCCCCAAGGTGTTGCCGAGCGACATGCTTGGATGCAGGCGGCCCATGTGACATGGACCCGCGGTCACATGAAGGATGAGGTTGCCTATGCTGCCCTGACACCTCCCTGTGCCCATACAGGGCCTCTCTGCATGTGTTTATTACACATCAGCACATTTCAGAAGCGACCTTCACTGGCATAAACACACATACTGGCACTAGTTTAGCACTCATTTATGACAATGTGCCACGAGAGCATGCCACGTAGATTGTAACCTGTATATATGGTGTATCACCTACATATGGGCTTCTGTGTCTGATTTTTATTCAAGTTCCAGTGGTGAACCTTGTCCTGGGCACCATATGCTCTGACAGGCACTGGATTACAGACAGTGGAGCGAGAACTTCGGAGATGGGTCTGGACAGGGGTTTGCAACCTTGACGGAGGTTCCAGCCTGCTCACCGTCGTGGTGTGGGTTCCCCAGGGTCCAGGGCTCGTCCGAGTCAAAGTGTGTGTCGCCCCCAATGCCGGGCCCAGGGAAATAGGCGTGTGCCAGGAAGCCGCCCTCCCCGTCGAAGGGCGAGCTGTCGCCGTGGAAACCAGAGGCGAAGATGATGGTGATGTCGACGTCACGGCGCCCATTCTCCAGGGCACTGTAGGGGACGGCCTCGAAACGCAGGGGCGTGACCCCCTGCCACACCTGGAAGGCCCTCCGGATGGCGCTGTGCGTCTCCTCCGCCCCCACCTTAGGCGTGAAGTTCTTTATGCTGTCATTGGGGTGGCGGAGACAGGGAGAAGTCGTGAGTCTTCCCTTTGGAGGGACCGGCACAGATCACAATCGTTAGCAAAGTGCTTTGTTACAGGCAAATCTTAATCGGCCAATCAGCTGACTGTTCGCATTTATAGTGACAGGATAATTCCCAGGATGTAAGCGCCTTTCCAGGCCAGAATCTCCCTGGTGGATGATGAAATCTGCCTTCTGCTGATGGCCTCATTCATCCACAAAGACAGGGTTTAATGGCCCCACCCTCTTCATCTCCCAGGCATCAGCAACAACCAAAGTCTGTGTTCCAGCACAGGGCAGCGTGATGGAAAACACGTCCTGCCATGAAAATGCACAGCACCACGCGTCACTGTACACTTATCACACGCGCTGTGCCTTCTCATGGCTCTCTGGGTGAGTGACGCCCTTCTCAGCATCAAGGAGAATCATGAATTGTGGGTGCAAATTAGGGATCATGGACAGGGCGAATGTTCCCGGGTGTCACGCTCAGCTGTGGCTTCCACGTTTGCACACTTAACGTTTTAATGTCTCTTTCATATGCAACTCTAACAGCTGGCTTAACCCCGGGCCGTGCTGCAGCCTCTTCTTATTCAAACCCTGAATGAATATCTCGCTCTCTCTAGCTTATCACTGTATATTTTAATGAAGCTGCATATTTACAAGGAGAAAAAACATTAAGTGCTAAGTCTTATTCTGGCAGGAATTCTGCCAGTGATATCAGACAGGTGGACTGCTGTCGCACTGATTGTGATTCAGCCTAGAGGAACAGAGGGGAAAATTCCTGGTGGGGGGGGGGGTCATTTATCAGACGCTGAACCAATAGACAGTGCTGAGAATGAATTTTTTTCATGAGGGGGGGGGGTTGATTTGATGATAGTGTTTTACGGGCACAGGGAATGATTTTTGCAATGCCCAGCACTGATTAGACTGCTGCACCGAGAGATATTAGCCAGCAGAGCTCGTGCTGCGGGTGATGCTGTCACATGACCTCCAGCTAAAATGCCACCTACCATCCCAATTACCCCTGCCCTTCACCTTCTGTCTAATAGTGAGGATGCCTCTTTGACCGCATGCCGTTCAGCCCTCAGATCTCAGGCCCCGCCCGCATGTGGAGAAGTGACCTCGTCGCCAGGGGCAACTGCACTCTATTTTTCATATCGCGTTCATCCTCACCTTCATCATTCTCTCTTTAAAAAAGCCCCAAACTGGGACGCAGCCCATGTTTGAAAATGCTGAATATTAAACACGTTAAACACGTTGAATGTACTCAGAGAGAAGTGGTTTCACTGCATTCTGTAAACTACAGAACCAAATAAGCATTTAACACTTTAAACTATTTTTGTTATTTTTTCTTCCAACTAGCTGGTGTTTCCAAAGCCCATTTGCAAATTTGCTCCTCCCCCAACGATCATTTTAGCCCACGCCTTACTGACTACCCTGCCCCTGGCTTAAAGAGCACCGTCACACGCAGCCTTGATGGATCATCCATCCGTTTGTGCTTCCAGGCAGTTATCGCCAAGGCCCGGCCATGCAAAGGGGAATGTAAAATGCGGGATTTGGGACAAAATCCTGCGACATCCAGGGCGGAAATCATCACTGTGTCTGCTCCGTCTTCAGTCTCCCCCTGTAAGCCTGGAAGACTTTCCATGGGAATGTATGTCACCAGTGCACACAGAAAGTCTGCACAGGAAGTAGCCTAGCACAGGCTGACTAGGAGGTGAGGGGGCACTTAGGTGAATGGGGCTTCACAGGTCCTCTTCCTTCCTGCTATTTCATACAGCGTGTGATTCATAACCCTCCCCCCCAACCCCTCCCACCAAAGGAATCATAAAAATGGAGAGTTAAATCAATGATTTTGCGGGTTTGAGTTCTTGGGAGACCCACTTGTGTATGTTCCCATGGCAACCCCTAGCAGACCATCTTCTTTGACGCCCTCCTGCCCTCACCTGTAGGTGATGTGCTTGTGCTGCCACTTCTGTCCAGTGAGGGCGTACCGTCGCCTCCGCACATTGAACCGGGAAGCCCCCCCCAGCTGGTCTGGCACCCCACACCGGGGTTTCCTCATCCAGCTGCAGGTCGGAGAAGTGGGGGGGGGGAGGTGTGTGTGAGTCTTTGAGTGCCAGTTGAACCAACTTCCAATGATGACCTCATAATACCTCCCCTTACCTGGATGCCAATGATGCTATTCACCAGGCATCAAAGGCATGGCCTCTGTTACTGCTACCACCTGCATCTGGCACTGCTAATAGCACTCATGCTAACGCTAATGCTAACACCAACTCCACTACTGTAAGGCCTCTCTCTACTACCGCTAATGCTTACAGTCCTGCCTCTGCCATAACGCCACTACTATTGCTGTAACAGCCTAGACTGGTCATCTGGGATATCAGGCATTTTCCTGAGGTGCCAATAGGTATATGGAGAGGCAAAATTGATCCTGAGGATCCTTAAATCCAGGGCCAATTTTTAATCCCAGTCCAACCCTAACTACTGCTAACGCTAACAATCCTGTGTTTAACCCCTCCTATCTTTAATGCTAACATTTTGCTAACATTTTACTGATCCTACAACTGCTTTTAATATTCCCAGTGATTCTTCTAATGCGTCATCTTTATGAACAGTCCCCAGATTTACAATGTGCTGACGCTAATAAATAAGACACTGTGATAATTAGCGCTGGTGCTCATACAAGGCACGTTCCAGCAGGAGCCAAAAGACTCTAATAAATGTAAAATAAATGGAAGGGGCTCTCCTCCATGTCTTCCCTGCATCGGTACAGAGAAGCAGAAAGGTAACTGGTTAAACAGGCAATGTCAATCTAAAAGACACTTTTCTGATATTCTGAGGAACATGATTGACAGGCCTCTAATAAAAACTTCCTGCAGTCCACTCCATACAACTGAGTAACATCCAGACTGAATGATCACCCGCCTTAATTCCCCCCCCCCCCCAATAATTAGGTAACTGACCCATTGGGGAAACATCAGTGCCTGAATTTTGTTTGTGGTATTGCAGTACTAGTTATGAATGGTCATTAATGTACAGCCCAGCAGAGTGACTCGAACTCAGGTGTTGGACTCCAGACACTATTGTCCTCCCTAATCAGGGGCCATTCCAGGATTTCTTAAGGGGGCATGAAAGGGATCAGATTACATGCAGAGAGGCCGACCTTATCATTAGCCAATGATAAATGATTTTGAACAAGTGTGTGATGCGGAGGCCACTCAAGGGGGCTTCATGCACTCACTCAATGGTGCTTCTGTCCAGCATGCCGGTGATGTTGAGGCCGTACAGGCGCTGCATGGCAGCGATAGCTGACTGCATGGTCTGGGCGGAGCGCAGCACCGACATCCGGGGGTCAGTGGGAGGGAGGTATCCATACCGCTGCAGCCAGGCCTGCGGGGGGCAGCGCAAGACACAAAAGAGTCACTCAAAGTGTGAGTCAGCCACTCCTTAAGCTTTCCACAGTCAGATCCATTTGAGTGCTCATGACTAGTGCACTTTGCCACTCTTCAAAGAGATGGATACTCAGATACTCAGGATACTCAAATATATCAGATTCACCTGAACAGATGAATGGGAAAACTTCCCATGTTTACATCTATGTCCGTCTCCATTCTGTAACACTCTGAAACTCTGCTCGTGCATGCAGTCAAAAATTGGTCATGAATGTTATGTTTAAAACCAAAGCCCTCTTTCCAGGAATCTCTGAAGGGCAAGACACTTTACTGATTTACATCATGTACTTATCAAGCAAGCGTACTTTCTCTAGGGGGCTGGAACCTGCAGCCAACTGTGAGTCTGTGAGTGCACAGCGGTGCTGTCAGAGCAAGGCTTCTGAGGACACCTTAGCCGGCTCTCAGGACACCTTATTTATTCATTAAAATTCAATGCATGCGCTTAATAAGACAAAAGTGCTTAAATAATATTTCCAGGTGCCCAGGTAGCAAAGCACTTATATTCATAGTAAACGTTTAAAGTGCATTTATAGCATTTGATAGAATTTTCGGGGTTGCCATGACGATAATGCATCGTGAGACTAACAGATTATGGCCAACAAACTACAGCCTCAGGACCTAACAACATAGACGCATATACACACAGACACACACAGACATACACAGATATACACACACAGTCATCGAAACTGATACAGACACAGAGTGTCACTCCAATGCCTGAGTGTCTGTGTGTGTGTGTGTGTGTGTGTGTGTGTGTCTGTGTGTGTGTGTGTGTGTGTGTGTGGGGGGAGCGGGGTTCCACACCGTAGGCCCGCAGTGCGCATTCACTGACTCAGTCACACTCGTAAATGGACCCAGCCTGCCAGGGAGCCAACGGGCCACCATTGGCCAGCTGGTCCTGTGCTATTTCTGTGTAAATGCACTCGGACACGTTCACAGTCACCGCGCGAATCTGCCCCCCTGCCCCCCACAGTACCAGGCAGCCACCATACAGGATGCTGAATCGCGTCCCAGAAAACCATGGGGGTGCATCCATTAAGGCCTTTGGCAGATGCCTGTACACAGGATGTGAGCCTGCGCAGGGACATGCCGGTGCCGAATCGCTAGAGGGGAACAGAACCAAGCCCAGTACCCCTCACCTGCTCTGTGGAGCGAGTCAATTCTACTCTGAAGCAGACTGAAGCTTTTCCATCATGCCTTCTTGAGTCTACCAGGGAAAGCCAGTGACATGAATGCCCTCCAAATCAAAACATCATAAACTGGTGTTCTTAAAGTTAGGAACAAAAATGCACGGCCAATCTACCCAGAATGCATCAGCGGAATAGGGACAGGTCTGTAGCTGATCAGGGAAAGCCATTGGCTTTAATGCCTATGTAATATAAAACTTACAAAGCGGATTTTAAGTGTAGAAGTAAGGGGAAAAAACACAAATTCAAATACCCAGAATGCATCAGTAGAATAAAGACAGTCCAATTGGGTGCTGTGGTGTGAGTACAGTCCCAAGTTACTTCCAGCATCTAAAGACCAATAGGAACAAAGTGAGAGTTGCTGTTTGGTGTCTCCGGATGTGACTGTGCCATTGCTGTTCTGTCGTCATGGCTTCAGTTGCCGCGGTGACCACAAAGGCACCTTCTGTTCCTCCTGATCCTCATTAGGACCAAGCAGCCCTGGGTCTATGTGACACGTGTCCAACAGCTGCGTGAAAGCACCTTCCCTCTGCCTCGCTCCTGTCCTGCCTCTAACAGCCCCGCTGGCCTGTGGTGCCAGCATGATGGACCCCCTTCCCCAGCCACTTTTCCCACAGTGAGACGTGTGTGTGGAGGGGGGGTGACTGCTGTGGCTCAATGCCCTGCACCCCCCTGAAACCAAACTCTAACCTTCGGCCATCATAGCTAGCCATGGCAAAACATGGTGGGGTCCCAACCACAAACTCAGACCGCTTATGCCCCCCCCCCACAACCCACTACACAGCCTGAGGTCAGATTCTGCCCTGCGCGGCCCAGCTCTGGCTGCCTTGCTCAGTTATGCTGGCCTTCCGCCATGTCTGGGCCCTTCTCCCATGATAGCCCCTGGTTACCACATCCAGGGCTTGGGGGCTGATGTGACATCAGCAGGGGACGGCCAGCACAGTGACCTTGGGCAACTCCGGCCTGCCGCCGCTGCTTTTCACCCGCTGCCTCGTTCTGTCTGGTTCCTGTCAGCTGACCCACTCCAGAATTACCTGAACTGCCCCCTCAAATACTAGCGTGTCCTTAAATGTCGATCCTGGGCCGCCCTCTCTCTCGGGACCCGTGGGAACCCTTTTAGAGCGCCTTGGACACTGGCTGGTTGTTGGGTTGTGTACGCGGCCCACCGCACCCTACTGTAGTCTCTAACACTCCTGAGCCACACTCTTTCAAGAGACCATCTGCATGTTTGTCAGTTTCCTTGGGATACTCCACCCCTTACCCTCCACTTCTCCTGATGCTGCAAACACAAACCCCCCCAAGAGATCATCTGAACAACGTCATACGCCAGCTGTTGGGCTGAGGCCCCAAGCGGCCAATCACAGTCACTTCCTGTGTCACACACACAAGAGTACAGGTGCGCTGTTTCCACGGAGACCATCTGCAACCACACCAGCGGTGAATGTGCGTTCTACTCGTGGTCTTGGTATGCAGTTCCAAGACTATGTGCATCAGAAGGGGCATCACGGACCAAAGAATCCGCTTATGTGGTTTGGAGAGGCTGGAGCATGCTTCAGCAAGTCACAGTCTGCAAGGTGGATCACAGATGTTGGGAGAGAGTTCTGGAAACTCGCATTTGCAACTTGGATTGTGGATTTTACAACCCAGTTCTGCGAGGCTGGGGAAACACCCTGGTTTTTGTTTCCATGAGGGCGGGACTGGGAGAAGTGGCTCTGGTCCAAACTGGTCCAAATAAAAGCAGAACTTAGACAGTCATTCATGGTGCGTCCCTCAACATTCACAGGTACAGTAGCATTCTGAACCTGCTTTGGGTTCTGCTGGGGTTTTATAAGTCCCAGGAGACCCAGAGACCCTCTTATACACATGGGTCACTTTGCAAACCCTTGAGAGCATCACTCACCTAAACCTCAGATCTGTTTGACCTTAGGTCCAACAGCTTGTCCCTCAAGGTCTGGGTACTCAGATAATCAGTCAGAAAAAAGCCATGAAATCCTCACTGTAAGTGTCACATTACAGATAATCGGTTATCCAGAAACCATTAGCTTCTGCTGTCCCAAATGACATTTCTGGATGGCTCTATGGCAGTAGGTGGAAGGTGGAGGCCAATGCTTCTGAACATGTGCCATGGGAGTGTTTCAGCACAGCTGTACTCCGCATCTTCAAGCGCTTGGCTTGCAGTGCCATACACAGCGGGAAGGAAAGCAAAGCTAAGGCTTTGCATGCTTTACAGTGGAACTTCTTAAAAACGTAAGAACATAGGAGATTTACAAAGAAGAGGAGGCCATTCGACCCATCAAGCTTGTTTGGGGAAAATTTAACTAATAGGTCAGAGGTGCTAAAATCTTATCTAGCTCTGCTTTAAAGGAACCCAAGGTTTTAGCTTGCACTACACTAGCAGGAAGACTGTTCCATACTCTACACGCTGTGTAAAGAAGTGCTTCCTCAAATTCATTTTAAAGTGTTCTCCTACTAATTTCCACATAGGGCCACAACTTCTAGCATTTAACATAGCCATTTGGCTGAACATAATCCAGACCTGTTATAATCTTATATACCTGGATCATGGCCCCCTTAATTTTTTTTTTGCTCGAGACTGAACAGTTTCAGCTTACCTAACCTCTCCTCATAAGACATTCCTCTCAGACCAAGAATCATTCTCACAGCCCTTCGTTGCACACTTTCCAAGGCAGCAATGTCCTTTTTAAGGTATGTTGACCAAACTTGCACACAATATTCTAAATGGGGTCTTACCAAGGAATTATATAATCGTAGCATCACCTCCCTTGACTTAAACTCTGCACACCTAGAGATGCAACCCAACATCCTATTAGCCTTTTTTATTGCTTCCCCATACTGATGACAGTGGGACATGGAAGCATCAACATACACACCGAGGTCTTTCTCACCCCTTTATTTCAGTGGAATCCATAAAATATCTGTACTTTATATTTCTGCTCCCTGCATGGATATTCTTACATTTGTCTGTGTTAAACTTCATCTGCCAGGTATCAGCCCGGTCGCTAATTAAATCCAGATCCCGTTGTAACCTCTCTGCAGCTAGATCAGTATCTTTTACACCATCCACCTTGGTGTTGTCTGCAAATTTAACCAGTTTACTGTACATATTGGTGTCAATATCATTAATGTAAATCAGGAACAATAGTGGTCCTAAAATTGAACCCTGCGGTACCCCACTATGAAGACAGGCTCACTGTGATATTGTGCCTCTAATAACTACTTGCTGCTTCCTGTCTGTTAACCAGTTTTCGATCCAAGCTGCTACAGTTCCTAAAATCCCTGCAGCTTTGAGCTTAAACAGGAGCTATTTGTGGGGAACAACATCAAAGGCCTTCTGGAAATCTAAGCAGATCACTTCATAGGCCTTCTTATGATTAATTTCTCTTGTAGCTTCCTCCAATGTATGTAAAATCTACGATGACTGTGTCACTTACACTGATTTATATTTTAACTCATTTGTCCAATACTTTTACCTTAAGCAACTTACAATGGAGGAAAAAGTTGCAGCACATGTTTGCTCCCTCAGATTTGAGCCCAAAACCTTTTTTCATTGGTAGCAAAACACCATTCTTGATGGAGTTAGAGGGGCTATGAATCAACCATGTACCCTGGACACCCCAAAAGAGCCAGCTGTGGTATCCTCATCCCTGAGCTGCAGGGAAGTCTTTAAAAAGATGAGTCACTGCTCTGTGTGGAAATAGGCCACCTGATTCAGCACTTGTGACTGACCCTGGAAACCAGAGGCTGGATTTGTCGGTGAAGATGTAGGTCAACAGGTCAGGGATGAGAATTCCGCAGCTGAGGTTTCTTTCTGCAATTTCACAGCAAGGCCACTGGCGCGTGATAGGCCTCAAACGAGTCGCAGAATCATTTATCCAAAGCCATGATGTCCATGACCCGTCAGCATTAATTACCCATTATTTGCCGGCCCTGTTCTTTCTTCATTGCTACAGTTGTACAGAGGGAAGACGGAGAACCTTCCATGGTTCCACAGCAGCCCACACCCTTTTGGTTCAAAGCCCATTTCCTACACCTCTGTAAGTGATAGAACAGAGGAGACATTGTTGGACCAGAACCCAGTCAGCCCCCCCCCCCCCCCCTCCGATCTCCACCAGATGCCCTAGGGCATCATATTCCACCTTTTTTGAAGGAGAGCACAGCCTCCTGTAACAACAACACCTCTGCTAAGGTACGCCTCCGTACCACCCCCAGCCATAAGGAGGCGCCCATAAAACCAATAAATACCAGTGGTGACATTACCCCACGTCCATCCCCTCCTCCCCCCACTCCAGAGACACCTGGAATGCTGGTGCCCCCCAGGGACTGAGAGAGAGGGAGGAAATAAGGAGGTAGGAAGAGAAGTGGAGAGCAAGAGAGAGAGAGAGAGAGAGAGAGAGACAGGCAAACAGAGAAACAGAGAAAGTTAAAGAAAGAGAGAGTGTGAAAGAAACATAGAGGGAGGAACGGAGGTAGAGACTGAGAGACAGAGAAAGACAGGCCAGGGGAGGGGGGTCAGGGGCTGCAGAACGTCATTAGAATGTTCGGTGTCACATGAAAGTGAGCTGGGTGAGGCAGCCAATCAGCACACGATACCTGGTCTGGTGACCTTCCCGGTGACACCTGTCGGTGACATGGGATACCCCCCTGTGACAGGACTTGATGGTTCGCCAAACACCTGGTGCAGGTAACAAGCTGCACAGGTATGTATCTCGGTGGAGAAACCCAGGTTGGTAACAACACCAGTTAACCAAGCCTCCATACTGGACATCTGTGTTTATTTCCTGTCCCCAAACTTTCACTTCCTCAGAAACCATAAATGGTACAAGATACAAACTTGACAGCTTTTTGTCGACTTCATCACTGCCTTGCGCTCCCCCAGATAACTGGGCAGAGTTTCCGGGGGTATTTTGGGCCTTCAGGCACACCGTAGTGTCAGTCCGCCCCCAGACTTGGCCACACTGCTATATAAAAAGCTCACAGATCCCTCATCTTTTCACAGTTGTTATATAAATGTGCCTTTGCCGGGCACTATCTTGTGTAACGTGTGTGTGCTCATTCCGCTGGCGCGCTACTCGATGCCGTCTTTGTTGCACGTGATTGCTGCTGCCAGGAAGGCAGATTCCAGGAGATGGCAGACCCGTCACCAAGAGGTGACATCTGGTTGAGAGGAGGAGAGGGTAAACAAGGGATACAGGGAGAGATACAGATGGAGAACAAAGGGTGCACCTCAGGACAGAGGACTGGAGATACAGAAGAGCACCCAGTGGGTCAGCCTTAATACCCCAACCAACCTAACCTCCTGGTTCAATTCCAGCCCATCTGGCTCCAGGTCTGCTGCTGATTGGAATAACTGGTGTACCCCTTACCTTACCACAGATTAGCCTTGCAGAGGCTGCTGGTTTGAGTCCCTCAGTCAGACAGCAGAGTGCGGGGTAAAAGCCAGGAGCACTTATGTGGTAAAGACTGGTCTGAGTGAGTTACTTTGCGGTGATGTGTTTGGATTCCGACTGTACTTCGTGTGTAAAATCCACAGTCGGAGCCGGTTTATACCAAGCAGCCAGCTTATTGGCGTAAGAGCGTGATGATAAATCTCACACCCTCTCACCCTGCTGAGTCTTAACTAGCCCTCTATTAATTTATTCATCCGTTCATTAATTCCCACTGACGCCAGTGCCCTCGCGCTTTACCAGGCGCTCCCCCGACGTCACTCACGATGGCTACCTATCATGCGCCTTCGTTTAACTTTGAAAGTGAAGATAGATGTGTGGCACGTAATACATGCGAAGCACGGGGTATTCTTCACTTGGTGTCTAGGATATATTTTCTTTAATGAGTCTGACAACAGCTGGACTCTAAGCTCCTGCTGTGTGATTACCACATTAACATCCTTCCATCTCGTGGCCGCTCCGCTGAAAAGTTAGACGCAGCACCGACTTCTGTCACACATGCACGTGCCGTAAACCACGCACGGCTATCAGGACATCACATAAGTAGCCTTCTTATTGCCACTGCGAAAGTATCGTCGGGGTTGTAACGGAGCATCAACTGAGACGTGTTTACTTGTAATTTAAGTCACCATCTAAGAAAAATTAAAGCTGCTTGGCAGCGGCGGAGCATGTGGCTCTGCTTACGGCGTGCAGTCGTCTTGTTTTCTGTCTCACTGCCTGCCTTTTGCATGCCTTTACCGTGAGGATGAGAGTAAATTACAGCGAGGCGCCGCCGGGAGGAGCTGGGCTCTTGAGTGTACAACCCCGGCACCCGCGCCGCTCTGGCGGTACCTTTAATGTCAAACTCCTTTGCTTGTTAAATTGTGTGGCACATCAAAGTGGAGCGGACACAGACCGTGTAACCGATGCCGTGTGCTACCTGTCTCCGCAGCTTATGAGTAAATCGAGCGCTTTATTTTTGTGAATGAAGTCGAGCGCCATTCATACGGAAATCCACACGTACAGTACGAGTCGATTACGGCCTCTGATCCACTCCAACGAAGGGATCTGATATGTCATGCGTACGATCTGACGAGTTCACCACCTTCCTTAAGGGACACCGGTTCCGATCGCAGTAACGCACCGAGTCCAAAGTGCACCCCTGTGATGGTCATCGTAGACGTGCTGATAGGCAGACGGTCGGCGATGTCCCAGCTCCGTACTGGGGGCACTGCGAAGGCAGCGCCATCGTCCCCACTGACTCAGTCTCATGTAATGGGTTATAATAAAGTGTTAGTGTGATACACGGAGCTCAGCGCTTAACATTACATTGTGTCAAAAACCGCTAACATCAGTGGATTTGCATTAAGACATTAATGTGTTACATGGACCTCAGTGTTAAACGTTACATTTTGTCAAAAACCCGTAACATCAATGGGTTACAATAAAGTGTTAAAGTGTGTTTCACGGACCCCATTGTTAAGCATTATTGTGTCAGGAACCCATAATATTAATTCCAGTGTTTTAATAAAATAGTTTCTGGAACAACCTCAAAAATGATGTGCTTCGGACTGTCATTTGGGACTCGGTTCATGAATTTGGAACGTAGGGCAGATGCCGGGGAGTCCCAGATCTCTTGGGGGTGGTGCAGGAAGAAGCAGCCGGGATCGATCGGAGAGTCCCCGGCGGTTATGGCAGTGGCACCCTCGACACGAAAGCCCGTGTCCGCGATCTAGGAGGTGAGCCCAGTCTGCGGTGGACTGGGAACCACCAAAAACCCACCGTCGCTTATGC
Organism: Pollimyrus isidori; assembly: GCA_019775955.2. Classification (NCBI taxonomy): domain Eukaryota; kingdom Metazoa; phylum Chordata; class Actinopteri; order Osteoglossiformes; family Mormyridae; genus Pollimyrus; species Pollimyrus isidori. The sequence goes on along the minus strand of JABFDZ020000084.1, from coordinate 23,259,769 downwards.
CCAAAGCGGAAAGCATGCAAACCACGAAAAGCACACACAAGAGAGCTGTACAGCGATGGCAAGGAGTATGACCCCTCTCCGTCTTACCTCCACGCTGAACGGCTGCTCCTCTCCGCAAACGACACATAAGATCCATAGCAGAAACTGCAAGCACAACGCCCCGGGACTAGCGCTATATAAGCATCTTCTGTTATGAAGCGATAATAAAATCATCATGACCCGTGTGCAGTTTCTTTGATTTATTAAAAAAAGCAGTAATAATAAAAAGCAAAGTGAAGTGAAATAAATCCCCGCGGCTCAGATGGAGAAAAGCATCGGGAGGGAGAGGTGCCCAGGTACTGAATGTGCGGATAAGGCGAGGAAAAATCGGCCGGACACAGATGCGACGGCGCTTCCTCCCCCTCTTCCACCGATCTGCAGCCCCGGGCTCCTGCGCGCTAAAGCGTCTCTCACACGCCGATCAGTCGCTTCTGTTTAGGCTTCTCGGGCGGATCGGCATAGCTGCCCGGCTGTCGGCGCCTGCGCTCTGAGGGAGCACGGACGAAGCCGCATATAACTGCGAGCCCCTCCTGGCCCGGGTGCGAAGCAGCGCGTCATGGAAGCTGCCTTTCGGGCCAAATCATATGGATCCGGCAGTAGCTAAGATAGACATTTCCTTAGAAACCGCCTTCTGAAATAGGACAGCCCCTCCCCCTTATGCTCACGTTATAACACATGCAAAACATTTACATTTTCCTTATTTAGAGACGTTTTTGCCCAAAGGGACGTGCATAGTGAGGCAAATAGGACATTACAAAACTTAATATATAAAATCACAACAGAACAACAACAACATAATAATATTAATGATGACAATCAAAATAATTATTGTGTATGTTTACATTTATGACAATCACTGCTTCCAGTTTCCAAGGTGTATCACAGACAATTCTGAATTTATAGGAAACATTTTGGATGAATTATCTTTTAGTGTTGGTCTCAGCACCAGGATGACACCGTCTAATGATGTGTTCCACTGTCAAATAAATGCTTCACAGTCAGGTAGTGCAGCCTGTGTTCTGGTTTGTTTAGGATACCGTAGGAATAAATTAACGGTTTGTGTGGTAATATTTATTTCCCTGTTTCAATTTCACCTTCCCTATAGTGCCGTGCATGGCGCCCAACCGCTGCCAGTCGGCCGTTTTTAGAGCCTGTCTTCGTGGATTTGCGTTTCCGTCACACTGTACACTAGGGGGCAGTGATAATCACTCCTAATCATTCATCATTAACCTCCTACCGCAAATGCTGGATTTTCGGAACGTTGGTTTTGTTATGATCCTTTGCCTGTGATTGGATAGTTGGCAGGGTTGATAAAGTGATGCCATCGTTAGGCCCTTGACCCCAACTGCTCTAGGGACTGGCTCAGCCTAAATTCTCAAAATATATATTTTGCTGTGGATAAAAGCATATAGCCTACTATGACTTAATGGCCAAAATGTATCAACGAGAATTGTGATCTGTGTAGTGTGTGTTCAGCATATGTTCAGGCTATGACTCTGACTCCTTCCTTCCTTCCTTCCTACCTCCTCTTTTCCTCCCTCCCTCTGCCACCCCTCCAGCCCCTGTCTCCCATCTCCTCCGCAGAACTCACTTTCTGATTCCTTCCAAATTAGTGTTTGAACATCAGCTGCCTGCAGTTGCACCCTTGCGTGAAAAAATCCACGCTGTGCCTGCCCCAGATATCTCCAAAATTGACCGATCGCTTGCTTCTTTCGCAGCAGATACATAAACCAATTTCCCCCTGCTTGGTACAAATGCATTAAAAATGATTAAAGTAAACAGGCCAGTGATTTTTACACTTCCAAGTAAATGGGAAGAGCCAACAAAGCAAAGAAATGGCTGAAACAAGCTCCTCAGATAAGCTTTCAATTTGGGCTGCCTTGCTGAGCACTGCCTTCTTGGCCTTACGTTTATTTTCATTATATCTTTTATTTATTCTGCATTTCTCCGCTCGCTGTGGGGAAGGCTGCGACTTGCGCCTTTCAAGTCAGCGGGGCTCTGATTAATCCAGTGTGCCCACAATGTGACACTTACAAAATGGGGTAAAAAAAAAAGCCTCCAGTGTTTTACAGAAGCTATAAACACAGAACACAGAGCGGACAGGGCCTTTAGCATGGCTAGGGTGGGGGAGTGCAGATCGCCGATGCTCAGGAGACAACAGGCTGCTGTCAGATCTTAACCATTGTGGTCATTCAGTCATTTTTCAGCTGACACGGGCACAGCAACCAGTAGGGTGCTCATCCTAGATAGTGTTAGCAGTGCCTATTAGCAACCGGAAGAATGCTCATGCTAGTTAGTGTTAGCAGTGCCTATTAACAAATGGAAGAATGCTCATGCTAGTTAGCGTTAGCAGTGCCTATTAACAAACGGAAGAATGCTCATGCTAGTTAGCGTTACCTGTGCCTATTAGCAACCAAGTAGGTAAATCTGGTGAATGCTCAGCTTACATCTGACATGCAGGACATGAATCAGCAGTTCTGAGAGAAATACCCTGCTGCTGTGTCCTCACCCCAACCTACCACCCACCCTCCACGTTACCCCCCAGGTGCTGTCGGAATGGGCCAACCCACATTTTAGTGGGTAATGGTCGTCAGAGGGGGGCTGCTCTGAATTCTGATGACAGCTCCTTCTATCGGCTGAGGAGAGGTGCTGATAAGCGTAAGAGGCTTGTGTGGGGGGGGGGGGGGGGGCACCAAGAGCCATATGGAGATGAACAATGAAGACAGGAGAGGACAAACATAAGGTGGACAGGCTAGGGTGGG
>JABFDZ020000084.1:23207778-23226139 GCA_019775955.2 Pollimyrus isidori | reverse complement strand
CCAGGAGGATAAACTGGAAGACAGAGATCTATCAGTACCGGTTATTCGGCAGGCAGGTGGACAGGGACCCATTAGGATGGGTATTCTGGCAGGCAGGAAGACATGGGTCCATCAGGGTGGGTATGTAGGAAGGCAGGGACCATTTACGATGGGTAATCCAACAGGCAGGAAGACATGGGTCCATCAGGGTGGTATGTACTGTAGGAAAGCAAGGACCACTTACGATGGGTAATCCAGCAGGCAGGAACACATGGACCATCTAGGAAGGGTAATCTGGCAGGCAGGAATATGGTGACCCATCAGGATGGGTATTTTGGCAGGCAGGAAGAGAGGGACCCAATTACAATTGGTAATCCAGCAGGCCGGAAGGCAGGGACCCAATTACGATTGGTAATCCAGCAGGCAGGAAGGCAGGGACCCAATTACGATTGGTAATCCAGCAGGCAGGAAGGAAGGGACCCAATTACGATTGGTAATCCAGCAGGCAGGAAGGCAGGGACCCATTAGGATGGATAATCTGACAGGCAGGAAGAGAGGTTCCCATCAGGACAGATGAAAAGGCAAGTACCTGGGGTGAGGGGTAAACTGACATACAGGAAAGCAGGTGCAAAGGCAGGCAGATTTCTGCTCCTCCAAGTCTTATCAAAATTGATCCGCCTTATATGTGACTTGCGTATAAAGAAAAATAGAATAATAAACAAAGAATTTTGGGGTGATTGAATGAGTGAGCTAGAAGTACACTGGACTGAAGAGTGACGACTGAAAGTGATGTGCAAAGTAGCCGTGCTGGTACCATGGTGACCGTCACACATCCAACTCCATCTCTCTAGCTTCTTTGGATTACAACCATCTGCTTTCATTCATGGGTGAACTAGACCCAGCTCAAATAATTTCCCTGGGGACATCGATGCCTAATAGTGGCCGAGGTCTTAACATCGCCTCTTTAATTTTGGAGAATTGGCTTACATATGTTCATTAAACAATGTAGTATTTAGCCATGCATTCCTTTGTATTCAGATTAAAGATATTCCTGTAAAATATGCTGTTCTTTAAATATTCCATCCTGAAATCTATTTGTAAAATGAAAAATAATATGTACATTCATTCAGACATGGGAGAGATTGTAGTTTTCTTTGCGGAGAAATTGGTGATGTGCTAACTTCAAAAAGTAATACACAGCACTGTCACATTGGAAATGTATATTTATTGCCTTGACAGTTTGATACTTTGATGCAAAACAATCTATCTGGAATGTCTGATCATTTAACCACCGCCTTGACATTTAGACAAAAGTTTCCTTGTTTTACAAATATAAATGAATTGATCTTGGACATTGTGATTTTATAGCATGGGTACTACCGATACCATCTTTTAGCCAGTAAGAAATACTGGAAGAGATTCTGCGGCTCCTTATGTCTCTGTTATTTAAAGGGCTGTATCTTAGTAAGTCACATACTGTCTATGGCCTTAACTTTGGTTTTGATGGGAGGAAACGGCGCGTCAGTCTTTTGTGGGTGGGAGTATCGTGCATCAGTGGCCATAGAATAGGTTAATGGCTCAATGTAGCCATTACCCTAATCCATCAGAGGCAAACAGCTGCGCAAACCACTAAGGTTTTGAAGAAACATGTGTAATCACTGTTTCAAAACGTTTTTGTACCCCATTACAAAAAAAATAAAAACAGCTAGGAAGCGGAAGTTATTCCGGATGCTGTTCAGATTGGTAGTGGTTGATGGAGTGAAAATAGCTGTGGCAAATGTAGCCTGTCTTTGCTGATGGAAGACTGATTGGTATGGGGCTGTGACGCAGGCCAGCAACAGCTTTGCTGGTGTGAAGTGTAGAGGCGACTTGTGATTTTGAATGACAAAGCCTTTTTTTATCAGACGGGGGCTTGATGGATTGAGTGCCTGAATACTCTTTGTCACTGATGAATCGCAGCCTTATACAGAATCATTCAAACATTAGAAAGTATATTTAGATACAACGAGGCATTTTGTTCTAACTCTCCGTTAAGCGAAGGAAACGTCAGTAATGAATTAGCTTGCCGTTAAAGGGAAGTTATTTGTTTTTCTTGTAATATTTTTTTTTTGCTAAAAATTTCATCAGTGGGGAGGCAATCTAAAAAGGAAAAAAAAACTCTGGATGGGCCTCTTAAACTTTACACCTCTTGAAGAAAATGTGTCCTAGTCAAACTTTTTGTGCTAATCCTTCATCTGGCTTTCAAGTCCATATCCTGATGTTTTTTCCGTAAACTTTTTTATTCTGTAAGTCATATAATATAATTTCTTTAAGGATGCATCTCTAAGACATTAAACCTTCAGTTGGATTTTGGGTCTGAGTTTGACCTGCTGATCCACCATCATTATAGCGCCTGCTTTTCTCACAGTCTGTATTTGCATGGTCCACCTCACTACAAAGTCAGGTACTGTTTGTTCTGACTCTGTGTGCTTTTGCTGTCAGTAATTCTACAGTCCAGCAGGCCTAGCACTTGACCATTGAAGCTCTGTCCCGCAGGGGATCCAAACCCAGGCCCATCTGGTTACTCTGTCCATAGTGCGGCGCAGAGGTGAGGGTGCAATAAAAGGAGAAGTTTGTTCTTGTTGCTTTTAGCTTGTCGCTTTCAGCAGATGTGTGCCTTTTTGTGCTCTGTGTTGGACTGAAACAAACCTCTAAAAATAGCCCTCATCTGAATAATCCTGCCATGTGCTGAAGCCGACTCACTGCGAGAGTGAGTGTGTCGGTGAGCTTCTGTGAGGTTGCATGTGTATGTGTGTCTGTGTGTAAATAATCAAGAAGTCCTGCATTCCCACAAGAGCTATTGTGTTTTTGTTTGCTCTCGTTTATTCACCCATCCATTTAGAGATGTATCAGATAAAATATCGGTATAGGCTGATGTCTTGATTTTTTAAACAAATGTGTTTTAAAAAATGATATCTACATCCATTTTCAAACTGCTCTTTCTGGTTACAGTCTCTCTTATCTAACACTTATCTTGGAAGTTATCCAAAGGTTTTATATCCAGTGATTTGAGTTGGTTTCCCCCCACAGTGTCACTGGCTGGCCCTTCCCGGCACTACAGGGTGCTGCTGGAGAAAAGGTCTCTGGGATGAAAGTATTTTGAGTCTTATGTAGGTGTACTTTACTGACTTCCCACTGCACAGGCCAGAAAATGCTTAACAAGAAAACCAGTCATGTGTTGTGTCGGTATTTTAAATCATAAGTGACCGCATTTTAAGATGTTATCTTTTGTGGATGAAACGAATTACCAGGCATAGCTGTGCTTACTAAATCTTGTTGATGAATCTCTGATGTGAAAGCCAGCTGGTATAGCACTCCTCTTTGCGACCTGTGCCTTTTCTCTATGCCATTATCATGCAGTTGCTTAGCAGACACTTTTATGTAAGAGACTTGGAGAGAGCTTACTTTCTCGCAGCTGGGTATTTTATTGACGCAATTCAGACTAATTACCTCCCTCTGGGTTACAACAGCAGGGCCCCTCTTGGGAGATTTAACCTGCTGCTGATCTTCTTCTAAAGTTGCTGTCTCCCCACCATGACACTGTGGTCCTCTTGCGTGTGGTTCTGCGTCTCGTCCTTGGGAGTAGGCCTCCGGAGAAGGTCTACCTTCTATCTTTGTTGTATAATGAAAAAGTAAGAGGCGAAGGCGTGTATTCCAAGGATTGTGGGCTGTGTAGTAATCTATATAGGTGAGTTTTGAATCGCAGTGGCCAATCGGAGATGTAGTACAGTGTAGAAGTGTGGGACATGAGTGATGGAAAGAGGGGATGCTGTAAGGAATGCCATAGGATGTGAGTGACAGGACAGCAGCAGAATGAGTCAAGGGAAGAGAGAAGTGACAAAACAAAGTATAGCACTTTTAAAGATGTAAAGCTCCTGTTAATATCCTTATGAAGTATGAATGGGGTGTGAATGTTCATCCCTTTGTTCATCCCAAGCTTTCAGGATGGTTCCAGAGCCATGGGTCAGGCAGGATCCCACTGGCTGGCTGGCTGCTGCGAATGGACACTTACAGTGCTGCCTTTCTGCTGTGACTCACTTCCACAGGCCAGTCTTTGGTCTTTCTACCCTTTGTTCAGTATATTTCATTTGGCTTTGAGATGGAGGGTGACTAAAGAGGAGCACATTGTTTTAATGCTGGATTTGTTTATACAATGGAGGTACTTACGTGCTCAGCAGAGGTTGAGTACTCGTCATTATTCCACAGACTATTTATCCTCTTGGGACTTGAACCTGCTTGGTTTTGGTCAAGGGCAGCTCCTCTCCCACAGCACTACCTGCCACCCCCCATTGTCAACTTTGGCATTGTGGTTTCAGTAAAGCAGCATTTGGAGACAGCATAATGTCGCTGGCTTTACCATTGCATTAAGGGAGACTTTAGTGAGCCAGTTTATCAGACATAGGGAGTATATTGGCCACTAGCAGAAGGGCAGAAAAGAAGAGCTTCTGAAACATGTACATCACTGCAATTAATATTGATTACACTGTGAGACACATCAATCTTGCTCTGAAAAGGGAAAAATGACACCAGGCCAGCAGTACTGTAAAATATCACAGTAAATAGCAAATATTGTGACTGTGAACCAAAATGAAAAATTGCCCTGTGCTCCTATATACAAAGACATCCATGTTTTGTCGAACATGCAGTACATTTAAAACTAGTTATATAGCACAGTGTCAGCAAAAACAGTAGCTTTCTTTGGAATGGAAAGCTGGTTGTTAACATGTTTTATTTCATGTGGTTTGGACAGCGGCACTGTTCAGCTTTACTCACCAGTTGATTAGTATATTATATATTATATATTAGCTGGAACTGCAGCTGTACCAGGTAGTTAACTGGTGACTAATGTAGAGCATTTCAAATACAGTATAGTGCAGCTGTAGTAGCTTGTACATCCACAGTCCTGTATGGACACTGCGGTGTTTGATGCAGTACAAACACACATGCACGAGTGCTACAGATAATGAGTTATTGGACTAATTAAGTCAAGGGAATGGGCTGGAATGAAAAGCAGCATACCTGGGGCCACCCAGAAATTGAGTTTGACAAGCTATAAAATGGAGGTGATAAATGCGGAAAGCAGCAGCCCAGTGGCTCAGTGGGTAGTCAGCGATGCTCTGGGACTGCGTCCAGCGCTTTATAGAAGCCCGCTTTTCTGGACACTGCCCTTCGCTGAATCTATAGGCACTGGCTGAAGATGGCTTAAGTTAGGGTGTCTTTCGTCGTGGAGGTAGTTTGCTTCTTGGCAGTGGGATGTTACGCCTGCAGTGTCTGTCTCTTGCGGCTCTGTGGTTGTGGTTATATAATTGACTGCCCCACTGAGGCTTTTGCCGGTTGAGAAGTAGTGCAGCGGGCTTGAAGACTATTTCATGCACGTTGTTAAGCGACTCCTCACCGCGCCGCCTCAAACTGTGACGGAGACAAAGAGAGGCTCGCCGGTGACGACGTTGTCATTCCCAGTGTGACAGGCCCCTGCACTCGGAAGTGGCACATATCTGTCATTTGCACTCAGCCTCAGAAATAAGAATACGAGCAAGTGAAATAAAGAAAAACACGGCCACAGGGAGGAGGGCAGGATCGATGAATGTGCCTGTAAGTGCCTTGGCTGCTGCACAGTAGGGGTCCTGCTTTCTCATGGCTGGCCCTGTCGGGAGTGTTGTGATGGGAGCTCGGGATGCAGAGCTCATTCATCTGTGGACCCTGGTGTGTTTCTGTGGAGGCGTCGGAGGTGCTGACCGCTGTGGGTCCGAGTGATGGCGCTTCTTGGCACACTTGTACGCATTTCACCATGCATGTAGACTGGCACGGTGCTGTCAGTACTGCCGGGCTCCCAGAGCCTTTCAGCCTTCGAACGGGAAGTTCCTCGCTGTCCGCCAAGCATGACCTTATGGGAGAAGGTCACAGAGAGGTCAGAGGGGACTAAGATGAGCACTTGCAGCCTGTCGTTTCGCGTACTCCTGGGTAAAGAACCAGCATCAATCCCATAATATTTCTCTACCCCTGCGACCGGGTCCATTTTATTGAAACTGCTCAGTACCTTGCCCCATTGTTGTGGACTCCTTATGGTGTTCTACTCCTCAGTTACCACATTACCCGCTACCCCGCGATAGTCCAACCCTCTGCTGAGGTTCGGAATGAGTAGTCACACTGTACAGCCGTAAAATATGCAGGCAGAGAAGCTAAGCTATGCCCCCACTGGCCCGGTGCTGCAGTGATTTACATCTGCCCAGTAATTACCTATAGATGTCCTACCAAATGCCACTGGTGACATTTCCCCTGATTTCCATATGAATGCTTGGAGGGGGGTGAGGGGTGGCTCCCATTGGTGTAGCAGCACTGCAGAAACGGGCAGACAGTTATGTTATAGAGATGTAACTATTGACCGGCCTGGGACCGGCATCGGCCAATTTTCAATTTTGCTTGGCCAGACCGGAGACCAGCCTATCAGCCTCATGTATTCTTGGTACTGAACCAGTCAGTTTTACTCATGTACTGCACATCGTGCACAGTGGTACAAGCAATAGCCTCACAGCTGCAGACTAACATGTGGAAGTTCTTCAATGTGAAGACGACACAAAGCCTGCAATTTGCAATACATGTAAATAGTGGGGGAATCACCATGTAATTGTGGTGGAACATCAGAGGTAAACTTTAAAATGATTTTTTAAAATGTATCTTTTTGAAAACGAGTAGTCATGATTTATAAAATATATCATCTTGAAAACGAATAGTCATTAAAATTGCAAAGCTAGCTAAGGTTTTTATTTCCCTATAACAGAGTAAAATGTTTTAGCGAAACTTTAACTCAAAGTCAGGTCAGTCATAATGTCCATAAACAGGTATGAAAAAGCTCTTAGATCTTAATCTATCTTATTGGTGATGCAAGAATCGTGTGTGCATAACATGTAATGTTGGTATTAGTAAAATTACCCTGCACCTATTGTTATTTGGAAGAGAATAGTATACTTTATTTTTATATAGGGGGTTGTTGTATGACTTTATTTTAAGACAAGTAAAGAGAAAAAGGTCAATGTCATGTTATATGGTGAATTTAAACATATCGGAAAATGGCATAACTAAAATTTGTTCTGATAAATAAATCTGATGCAAGTAAAATCTGTCAGATGAAGTTATGTGTACGGCAACTCATTTTAGTCAGTTCTCACTTGTACCTCTGTCCAGCCACAGAGCATTTTAGTATGAGACTTGTTTAAGTGAGAGAAGATCCATCCTGTAACTTAGTGCAATTCAGGGGAAATTGTCAAGTGACATAGTTTCTTTTATGAAAATAAAACTTTGCATTGAAAAAATCTGATTTTTGTTTGCATATGCTGTCAATTATAGTTCTTAGAGTCTGCAAAAATCGGTATTGGTTGGTCGCATACTTGCAAAAACATTGTAAATTGGCAAAAGAAAAAAAAACTGCAATCGGTGCATCTCTATGTTGTTAAGTCTAGCTTTTCTATAGAAAAGGGGAAATAAAGATGACCTGCTTGTCTGGGAGGGGCTCAATCTGTAATTTGTGCAGCTTGCATTTTTGTGAACCTGTAGTCTGAGAGAGGATAACCACAGTGCTGTGTTAGAATGCGAGGTGTTAAGGCAGAACAGCAACACACAGGCGTGCAAACCCCCGCTCACTGTCATACAGCCACACTGGGGACCCACAGCCTGTCTTCAGAGAACACAGGCCTGTACAACTCACTGTTTATGCCCCCCCCCCTCCCCCATGTACGAGTAATTATCCGTCAGTGTTAATTAGCGAGCCAGTATTTTATATTTATGCAGTGCTGTTAAACAGAGTGCCTTCGTTGGGACTGGGCGCACTGACATAGATGGGGTTTGGGGTGGAGACCCAAGTGTGGGTGGGGTAGCTGTCTTTGAGTAATGTTAAGGCTGATGAGGAGTAAGTTAGAGGTCCCTCTAAAGCAGGGTTCTTCAACTCATGGTCCATGTGGTCCGAGCACTGCTGGTTTTCCAGTCTTCCTTTACCTATCAGTCAGGTGAGAAGCCTCTGACCAATCAGGATCAGTAATTATTAAACAACTACCTGGGAGAACTGAAAACACGGCCTGAATTTGGAATCGAGGTCCAGAGTTGGAGAGCCCTGCTCTAAGTGCTGCTTATGTTTTTAGGCTGCGCTCTGTTCTTTTGACCTTAGACTTTGCCGTACACAGAGCTTTGAATCGGCCTAGCAATGCAGGCTGGCCTACACACCACGTCTTTTTATTTTTAGTCGGTATGTGTGTCGCCCTCTGAGAGGTGACAGTGAAGTCAGTTAAAACAACACATTGGTGCTGTGTCTGGAAGTGGTCAGTCTGCACATCAGAGTTATTTTGCAGTCACTGCATCCTCAGGATGCTTTTGGTTATGGTGCAGGGGGTCACTAGGTTGCAAGATCAAGCATGAGAGTCTTAGCCATTCTGTATGAGAGTCGTAATCAGACACAGGTGAAGTAAAGGACTGGGCCTCCTCAAGAAGTGGGAAGGCTGGATTCACTAAACCTTGGGGTGGCTTCCACTGGCAGTCCAGGCACAGGCTAAATGGTCAGACCTTCTCTGTCTTTCTGTAGTCTTTACACTGCGTGGGGGCCATGCGTCACTGGGTCACTCAAGCATGTGTTTTAGTGTGCAAGAAATGGGCAAATATCAAACACATGAGCCAGACCTAGAAGAACGTTCTGCTTTGAACCTTTCTGCAGCCTCAGCAGAAAGAGTCCGTCTTCCCCATTTTTATATGGGGAAGTTGAGTGATGTGTTGCACTGGCACCGTTCAACACAATAAAAGTCTGCAAGTCAAGATCACAGTGATTGTCAAATCCCCTCCGTAAGAAGTCTGCTAACACTGATCAAATGTCGATTCATTAAGCGATCTGTGCCACTTGAGGTATGTAGCGTGGGACTTCCGTTTTAGCAAGAAAAAAATTGTGCTGCATTGCCTACCAGTGGTGAGAGGAGGAAAAACACATTGTGTTTGTCACTGAGATTTGACTGAGGAGTGAAATGGTGAGACTGGGTGAGAGAGAGAGAGAGCTTCACACTGAGATTTGACTGAGGAGTGAAATGGTGAGACTGGGTGAGAGAGAGAGAGCTTCACACTGAGATCCTCAATGCCCAAAAAATCACAAAATGTATGCGGTCGCCTGCCCTGTTTGACACAAGTTAATTGGCTCTTTCCTGTGGGATGAAGTAAAATTTTCAGTAAAGCCTGCAGGGTCGGACTGCTTCTTCATAATAAAAGGACCTAAGTCTCTGATTTCAGATTTCCATGTTAGGCTTTCAAATAACTATGTTTACATTTGCAAGCATTTGTATCAGTTCAGAGGGTTCCAAGGTGCACTGTGTGACATCGCCTCCGAACAGTTATCACATCCATTCGAACACATTGTCACAGCTCCTGTCCTTGTGATAGTTGCTGATCCAGGATCAGATAAATTGGTATGGCCACGTAACAAAAAGAAAAGCGCTTACTGCACATTTCCTGTTGGGTGCTTGAAACTTATCAAGTCAGAATGTTTTGCAGGGCAGATACACTTTGCTCCTTCCCCTCCATACCAGTGTGGCTGACCCAGCTGCAGAAGGAACCTTCATATACACCCAGGCTGCTGGACTGTGTCGTGCGAGGTGTGGTAGTGCGATGACGGCTGTTCGGGGGAGTTGGCTGCGCAAACGGCACCTTTTCCATGTTTGAGGTTTATGGCGTTCCATCTCAGCCTGATAATGGTTGCTTTGCAGTGCCCCGAATAGACTGTGCCGGCACACTTGGCTTGTCAGGACACAAGTGGCTATACAGGTAATAACAACCCCCCCAAACATGCATGAGATTATGTGTAAAACTCCCCAGCACTGCTCAGACACGGATTATGACATTGGTGGGCCTCCATGTCGCCTGCCTGACCGTGAGCATAAACAAACGGCCAGTACAGAGCTGCTAGCAGCCTACTGTGGTGTAGTGAGGGCTGGAAATGGAATCTTCTGCACCAGGAATCACTCGTCTAAGTTGTGACAATGAACTATTAGTGGTGAAGCACAATGGGCATCTTTATTGGTCAAAGGGGTTGAAAGTACCATGCTGTACATTCTTCAATCTGCAGCCTCCCACTCTTTCATGCTGGGGAGGGAATTGAGCATGAGTTGCATTTCACCAGAGTATGTTAATCATGGTGGTCTATAGAGGACAGTGAGTGATGAGGTAGGGCTGGAAGATTAATTGAATTTTAATTTCAGTTACGATCTTGGCGTCCAACAATTATCAAAAAATAATCAAAATAAAGCATTTATTCTGCTGCATTTTGTGTCACAGTGATGCTCCTGTTCTGCACTCCTTTCGAGTTCCTTTTCATTTGTTTCTCATCTGAATTTTATTCGGCGTTCATGGAAATCCATGGTTAAAAAGACAAGTTTTTGTAAAAGTTGAATAAGGGCTTGATATTTACAAAGTCAAGGAGTAAAAATCATATTAAGTAATTGTGATTTTATTGTTAACCAAATTTGCCATAATCAACTAGCCTTACGAGGAACTGATTTCTTTTCTCATGTCTACTGGCCATTACTGTAACCTTAAGCGTGGGGTGTGGATGCATTTATATCTTCTGCCTCCTCTCCCACTTTAACAACCTTTGTTGTCACGATTTAGAGAGCTTTTGTGGTGCTCGTGTATAGAGCTGCCGTGTGACGCACTAGCTGCTCTGCTGCCGGATGCTTACTGCTAGCCCAGCAATTCCTGAGACCATCAGTACTGAGAAACCGTGAGATCATTAGTGTGATAAGGTGTGAAGCTTTCGTGTGGGGATTCTGGGACACTGATGCACACAATACTGTCAGGCAGGTGTGGGCACTGGGTCAGGGCTTAAAGCTGGAATCTCATTCTCAGAAGTTTTATAGTAATTCAGTTCAGCTCTCATTCAGCTAACAAAAGTGTGTAAATGCAGAGATGTGAATTGAGGTTTGGAGGAAAGCCTGACTTCCGCCAAGACCTGTAGCTTGATAGCAGCCCCGCCATGGCAGCCTGGGTGCTCCCCTTCCTACTGGATATTTGCATTTTTATTCTCTCCTCAATTTACATCCTAGCCTTCCTTCTGGGGGGCGTGAGCTGTGTTCAGGTGCTCTGCAGACCTGCGCCTGGATTTGTGGTGGATTGTTCTACAGCTTACTGCTGCCTACCAGACAGTTGGTCTCCTGACACCAGCATATGCCTTCCCACTGTGCTAGTTTATACAGGTACAACAGCTGGGCTGGTTCTGGCGCCGAAACAGACCAATCATGGCATTTCTGCCATGGCTACCTGGAGCCCTGCCCACATTTTTACTATGAATGTCAGAGAACAGTGTAACCCTGGGCACAAGGGTAGGGGCTGATGATTGATATAGGCAGTCATTCTGCAGTGGCAGCGAGACAGCAAAGGGAGAGACCTGTGTGTGTTACCTTCATGCATGTCCTCCTGCTATTAATCATGTGGGCCTCCGAAGAGCCAATTGGTTAACAAGGTCATTTCAAAAGACACTTTTGTCAATATATCAATGAACATGACATGACCTCAGCTTTAAGGGAATGGGAACGTATCCAATACCTGTCCCTTACTCTTCATTTATTATTCATATAGAGTGTCTGAAGCATATTTAATAGAAATACCAATTACAGACTTCAGTGGTTTGGGGATATTGTTTTCTGTTTTTATTTCTTGTCGGTCTGTGGTTATACTTAGGCCACCCGTTCCCACCACTATGTGCTGAACTGGGCCCCAGTCCACCATTTGTTAGTCGGACACCTGACAGTATTGGTGGCTGAGCATGAGCAAGACCTGCAATCAGTAAACTGCTTTGTTTTGTGCTTAGGCAAGTCTGTGGTGACACCTAATGATATGATATCCATCCATCTTCCTTTTACCAGAAAGGAATGCAGGATCCAGTAATATATGAAGAAGAAGGGTTTCAAATGAATGCACTCTAAGGTGGTGAATCCTTCCCAGTGTTTAGGTATAAAGATTCAGATTATTGTGTATTTGCTGCCCCCTGGTGGTAATACACAATACAGGCCATCCAGCTTGGAATTAGTAATTCAACTGTCCAGGTCTTGTTAAAGGCATGCGATGACCAGGGTTTTCCCTCTCTTGTGTCCTATAGGATTGGCTCCACTCAGCCCACCATGCATGGCTTTTATTGCACTGTATTGATCTCCAAAGCATGGCCTATAAGGGGCTTGGCGTCAGTGCTGGAAAGATTGTGCTGTTCTCCCTGATGGCTTTGTGGGCTGGATCGCAGATTCCATGATCATGTTACCTGCATTGTGGTTTTCTTTTGTTTGCTTGATCTGGACTGTATTCAAGTCAAAGCTAATCAGATACAAGTTTCAAGTTTGCAGGGTGGCCACTAGATGGGAGAAACATTACAGTATAAATTTAGAGTATAATCATACTTTTGCAACATTTTTTTATTTATAAAAGGTGCTAAATCACCTGTGATCAGAGAAAATGTGTAAGTTCTGTTGGGAAGAGACTGTTCTAATATATAAATTTTCCCTCCCTGTTCGAAAATCGTATTTTAAATCTGAGTTTACCATGGCATCATGGAATCAGAAGAGTTTGGTACGTGGAACCGATATAATGTGAATCTCAGACACTGTTGTTCCCTTTGTCAAATATAAACCCGTGTGTCTTGTGTAAAAGAAGGTGGTAAAACTGGCTGATTCAAAAATCCTAGACTGTTGCACAACGGTATTAACTACGCACCCGAAGTTACACATACATAATTTTGAAGCCCAGTGGACTCGCACAACCTACAACATATATTTTCTCTCTCAAGGGGAATGCATGCAGTTTCCACACCTGGCAAGGAAAACATATATTCTGACAACCACTTATGTAAGGTTATGTATTACTAATAGGCTAACAGATAAGTCTTGTTCAGGGATACGTTTCCCATATATGTGGACCATTATATGGCACATGACTGTAGATACGTTGCTTCTGTGGGAGTCATGGCAGTGCCTCACTATAAACCAGTAAATTATAGCAGAGCTCATCAACATGTTAACGAGCTCACCAAATAAGGGAAATGGCCCGTTTCATTCTAGGGCTAAATAATAGGGTTGTGGAAGGGCCGGTAAGACCACTTTTTTGGTACATTTTTCAACCAAACAAAGTTCTCATACCTTCTATGCAGACACCAAAGAACAATTTAAAATACTGAAAACATGGATTCTATGACCCCTTTAAAAACTCAATTTTAAAGATATACTTTTTGTGGCTGCATTTTATATTTTCACTAACTTTAGTGAGACAGTAGCAGTTTCATTGACATAACATAAAGCCTCATGCCATAATTAATTACATTAGCACAGGAGTGGGCAACCTTATCCGCAAAGGGCCGGTGTATATGCAGGTTTTCGCTGCAACTCCCTAATTAGATTACTAATTAGAGGACTGATTGGCTGAAGAGTCCTCACACCTGGGTTTGAACAGCTGACTTACAGATTATCCTAAAAACCTACATACACACCGGCCTTTTGCGGATAAGATTGCCCACCTCTATATTAACAGGCCTCAGATAAGGCAAGTGCTCCCCTAGTGGCCATAGGAGTGCATTTCCCCTAGCACAAAGTGGGTGGTGCCTTTATTGGTTTCAGATCACAACTTTGGGTAGAACAACAAGCCTAATCATTCTAGATAAGAAAATAAGAAACGTATAAACAAGAGGAGGTCATTTGGCCCATTAAGCTTGTTTGGGGAGAACATAACTGATAGCTCAGAGTTGTTAAAATCTCATCTAGCTCTGATTTAAGGGAACCCAGGGTTTTAGCTTGTGTTACATTTTAACCTGCTAATTTCCACTTAGGCCTCGTTCAGACGGATGTCTGTACCAGGAGTTTTTGTGGTGTTCGAGGTGCCAGGTGAGCGCCGACTGAACGCCGACCGTTTTTCTGCTCATTGGAGCAAATGGAAGTGTCCACACGGGCGTCCGGCTACGCGATCAGGTGGCGTCAAATAAACGCTGCATGCAACGTTCTCTTGGCATTAAAATCCCAAGGAACGCCAGGAAAATGACACTATTGCGTTTACTTTATATATATAAGACAATAGTAAATGTCATAGACAATATAATTATATATATAAGACAATAGTTTTGTATTTTATCAGGTATCTCAGAATTTTTGTGTGTTGCATCTAGATACTATAATCCCACAACAGCTCACTCAAAAACTGGTCCAGCTGGGGCTCAACACTTCACTTTGTAACACGGGGCCCCTCAGGGATGTGTGTTGAGCCCCCTCCTCTTTACTCTGCTGACCCACGACTGCACACCGTCACACAACTTCATTAAGTTTGCAGACGACTCGCCTGTGGTGGGTCTCATTAGCAATAGGGATGAGAGCGATTACAGAAGCGAGGTGAGCCGCCTGGCTGCATGGTGCAGAGTCAACAATCTCTCTCTGAATGTGGAGAAGACGAAGGAGATTGTTGTTGACTTCAGGAGAGCAAACACTCAGGACGCCCCCCTGACCATCAACGGTGCGTCTGTGGAGAGAGTGCGTAGTACCAAGTTCCTGGGTGTACACATCACTGAGGATCTCTCCTGGACAAACAACACCACTGCACTGGCCAAGAAATCATAGCAGCGTCTCTACTTCCTTCGGAAACTGAGAAGAGCGAGAGCACCAGCCCCCATCATGTTCACCTTCTACAGAGGCACCATCGAGAGCATCCTGACGAGCTGCATCACTGTGTGGTTTGGAGCCTGCAATGCGTCCTGCCAGAATACTCACCAATGCATAGTGAAAGCAGCTGAGAGGATCATTGGTGTTCATCTACCCTCCCTCCAGACCATCTACATTACCCGTCTCACCAAGAAAGCTCTCTGCATAGCAGCTGATCCCACCCATCCAATGCAAAGCTTCTTCAGCCTGCTACCATCAGGGAGGAGACTGCGGTGTCTCCAGGCCAAGACCAGCAGACTGAAGGACAGCTTCATCCACCAGGCTGTTAGGAAGCTCAGCTCTCTCCTGGCTCTGCCCTCACTCCCCTCTTCTGCCCAACGGACTTTCTGAAGCTGTGATATACACACACTAACACTCACACAGACACTCACTCACCTGCACCAGTTACTTTGTGTAGCATTAGTCTGCTACTCAGTCTACCTCATATATGACTCTGTCTGTTCAAGGCTGCTCTTTATTACTTATCACCTCTTACAAGCTCTATCTGCACTTTATGTCCGATTTGCACTGTCTGCCACGTGATCTTGTATATTGTATTTATTCATATTTTTCTTACTTGTATTTTTTAATTTTTTGTATTATGTTACTCTTTATCAAGGGTTTGTGAGAAACGTTATTTCAGTTCTCTGTGTGTTCTGTACATGTAGCAGAATTGACATTAAAGCTGACTTTGATTTTGACTGGATGTTCCTGGATACTCTCGTCAGCCCAGATTTTCAGCAAACACTACACCTCTGCCATAGACCAAGGTGATCTGTTTTCCCCCAATGTTTGTTAAATGATTGTTGATACCAGATCTGTACAGCCTACCTTCTCTGTAGAGCCTAACCGATCTGATCAGCCTACCTGATCAGTTCCTTCCTGGTTTGGTTCATGTATATTGTGCATATGCATATGCATGCAGCAATCTCATCATTGATGTCATGTTTATGTTCCATACTCTGGCAGTTAGCAATCACACCGGATGCATACTGTGCCTGAATCGAACTAAGTGTTTTCTTCCTCAATAGGCAATGTCTTGTGCATCCAGTGACATATTTTTGCCAGTTTGTTCACACTTGAGAATCGTAAAAGCTTACATGTGTAATTGGCCAGCTCTTCTATAGATTTTAGAAGCTCATATACCATAATAAATGACTGGAGGGTTTTAATTTGCAAAATACATGCTAATTGAACATCACAAATGCACAACATCACAAATGACTCATTAAACTAAGGTAAATCAAGAGTTTTCTGTAACTTGATTGCGCTTGTGTTTTTAGTGCCCTTGATGTGTTATGGTTGCAACCCGGAAGCTGGCGACGAAAGCTGAGTATATGAACAAAAAGGGTTTATTTCAGGGATCGCACACATCAAAGTCAATGACCGAACTGGGGAAATGAACGGAAACACGGACTAAATACAATGAACTAATGACAACAATCAAGGACAGCTGGTAAACACGGGGAATCCACACAGGGTTAACCAGGGGGCGTGGCACACAGGGGGAGTGGAGGATCAGGGCGTGACAGATGCACATTGTATTCTACACCCTACAGGGTGAATTTGAAGGATGCCTCTGGTGACACCTCTATACCACAAAACAACAGAAAGGCCGCTGGTGAAGCTGTTTACCATGTCATCCTGTAAAAAGCAAGGTGTTGCTCAGGTGTGATGTCCAACCCATACTGCTCATAAACAAAAACAAGTATGCTTATAATCCCATCATCTTTTACACAACCTATCCTATAGGAACAAATTATGTGTAAAGCCTATTTAATCCAGCCTTGAATAATATGTTACAAAAGCAACATAAATAAGAAATTCTATCCTATGCGAGCATTCTACAATTCAACATTGTATTGTAGGATTCTTAATTTAGTAAGTGATTAACTGAATTACCTTAAACAATTCATATCTATAAACATATAGATTCCCTCTTGGGAATCAGACCATAGAGGTGTTGACTAATGAGATTACACGGCCTGGACTGGCATTCTATGGCAATGTTTCCCAACCCAATCCTGGGGGACCCCTAGCAGGCCACATTTTTGCTGCCTCCCAGCTCGCAACTAATCAAGAACACCACATACCTGGAACAGGCAGCTGGGAGGGAGGAAAAATGTGGAATGTCTGGGGTCCCCAAGGAACAGGTTTGGAAACACTGCTGTACAGGACTTACATTAACGAATAGGAGCAAAGAGACACCAACATTACAAGTCAAATTTTATAGCTGGCTAAGACCTGCCAAACGATGTTGGACTTGTTGACCTGTTTTTGTTTTAGTCAGTGAACTACAGTAATCCTTGCAGACAAACATGCAGAGTACAGATTCTGCGTTCACTGTATTAGCTGCATCTGCCTGGTACAACCTGAATTCTTCAAGGAATGTATCAGCAAGGTGCTGGACACTTTCCTTCCATGACATTTTGGCACTTAGAATCTACCTGTTGGTTTTCACAACCATTTTCTTTTGGCAGCTTTCACTAACGAGTTGTTTTTCCCTCAATACTGCAAACTGAATCTAACTGAATCTTTTTGCACCATCCTCTGTAAACTCCTTACTGTGTGAAAATTCCAGGCTGTTTCTGGGGTGCTGAAACCTCCATGTCTGGCATCCACAATTCTAACACGTTCAAAATTACGTCCCATTTTATAATTTTTTTATACATTAAGTCCAAGCAGCTAGCATTTGCAAAAAATGCAGAGAGAATTGAAACTTCTAAATCATTAGAAAAAGCTATTTAATCTCTGGAAGAATCTACATTTTTGAGGGTTTAGAGAGAAATGCCAGTTGAAGCTCTTCACGCTATTAGGAAAAAAATATCAAACAGACATCTTTAAATAGGCCTAATATTCATGATAACTATTTTTAAAAATCAGTCTCTACATACAGTACTACATACCAGTCTCTTACAAAATATTGTTACTAATTTTTGCTAAACATTTTAAACTATATATTGACTAAATGACTTTAATGTGGCAAATAATAAACAAGGAAAGGCAATTTGATTGCTTTGATGGCCCAGTGGCGCCATGAATCAGATCGGAATGATCCCCCAACCTGGATGTATGAAATGGTGTGACATTTGCAACCAATTTGTTCGCAGGGAATGAATCCCTTACAGGAAATCTACACTCACTTCCCTGCACAGGTTCGTTCTTTTCGCTATTCTGCTTGTCCTCAGAAAAGTGACATGAAAGCTGCTTCCCTCCTCAGACATGGCCAGTGAGGCATGAAAGGACATGCTGTAAGCAAGCATATGACTTGCCAGAAACTCCAACTGTGACTGAACATGTACACAAAGAACAAATGAGAACTGTGAATGAGTGATTCCCTCTCTTGATGAGTGAGTGGGTGGGTGAGTGAGTCCCTCTCTTGATGAGTGAGCGAGTGGGTGGGTGAGTGAGTCCCTCTCTTGATGAGTGAGTGAGTGGGTGGATGAGTGAGTCCCTCTCTTGATGAATGAGTGAGTGAGCGAGTGGGTGGGTGAGTGAATCCCTCTCTTGATGAATGAGAGAGTGAGTCCCTCTCTTGATGAGTGAGTGGGTGGGTGAGTGAGCCCCTCTCTTGATGACTGAGTGAGTGGGTGGGTGAGTGAGTCCCTCTCTTGATGAGTGAGCGAGTGGGTGGGTGAGTGAGTCCCTCTCTTGAT
>JABFDZ020000084.1:23197331-23207678 GCA_019775955.2 Pollimyrus isidori | reverse complement strand
AGTGAGTGGGTGGGTGAGTGAGTCCCTCTCTTGATGAGTGAGTGAGTGGGTGGGTGAGTAAGTCCCTCTCTTGATGAGTGAGTGAGTGGGTGGGTGAGTGAGTCCCTCTCTTGATCAGTGAGTGTGAGGGTGAGTGAGTGAGTCCCTCTCTTGATGAGTGAGTGTGTGGGTGAGTGAGTCTCTCTCTTGATCAGTGAGTGAGTGAGTGAGTCCCTCTCTTGATGAGTGAGTGAGTGGGTGGGTGAGTGAGTCCCTCTCTTGATGAGTGAGTGAGTGGGTGGGTGAGTGAGTCCCTCTCTTGATGAGTGAGTGAGTGGGTGGGTGAGTAAGTCCCTCTCTTGATGACTGAGTGAGTGGGTGGGTGAGTGAGTCCCTCTCGATGAGTGAGTGAGTGGGTGGGTGAGTGAGTCCCTCTCTTGATGAGTGAGTGGATGAAGGAGAGACTCGGATATGCTACCTTTTGGTCATGCCTGAATAAGTCGTACTTTATTCGTGACTGAAATTCACCACCTACTGCTGCAGTATACAACCTACATGGCCAGTGACTTCCTGTAAGCTGCAACTGGATTTTAGAGATGCAACATTTTCACTATTTAGAATTATTATAACCAAGGTTTGTTAGCTATTGGATGCCTTTGTTATGCAATGGGATGTTTGGTTTGCATTTTTAACAAACATGAATAGCTAAGGTACGATGTTGCCAAGACTATAATTCAATAACATTTATTATTCTTACATGACATTCCATTCCATTATCTTCTGCTTATCTGGGGTTTGGTCGCGGGAGCAGAAGTCTAAACAGGGATGCCCAGACCTCCCTCTCACCAGCCACGTCCTCCAGTTCCACCGGGGGTATACCATGGAATTTCCAAGCTGGCTGAGACTCTAGGAGGCATCCTAGATAGATGCCTGAACCACCTCAGCTGGTTCTTTTCGATGCAGAGTTGCAGCAGCTCAACTCGGTGCTTCTCCCGAATGTTTGAGCTCCTCACCCTGTCTCTAAGGCTGAGACCAGACACCCTGCGCAGGAAGCTCATTTCTGTCGCCTGTATTCACATCTCATTCTTTCGGTCACTACCCAGAGCTCATGACCATAGGTGACTGTAGGAATGTAGATCGACCGGTAAAACCAGTCGCCTTCTACCTTTACCACCAGAGTGGTACAGTGTCCGCATTACCGCTAACACTGCACCAGTTTGTCTGTTGATCTCCCAGAAGCACATCATCTGCAAAATGCAAAGATGCGATCCTGATGCCCCTGAACTGGACCCCCTTCTGCCCCAAAGCTACACCTATAAATTCTGTCCATAAAAGTTATTAACATAAATCAGTGGCAAAGGGTAGCCCTGGTGGAGTCCAACACCCACAGGGAACTAGTCTGACTTACTGTTGGCAATGCACTCCATTTGTACAGGGACCTGAAGCACCCCCCATAGAACCCCCCGAGGGACACAAGCCTTTTCCATGTCTGCAGAACACATGTAGACTGGTTGGGGGCAAACTCCCATGAACCCTCCAGTATCTTTGTGAGGGTTTTGTACCATGTGACATGGTGACGTGTAATGTCATTTTGCAGTGCTGGCTTAAGTTGGACAAAAAAACTAGCCATAGTCTAAGTTGGAATTGAAATTTTATTTTAACACATTGGATGGACTTTAAAAAAACGAAAAGTTGTAAAAACTATCAGTTTATATAACGTCATTTTGTAAATGAGAAAGAATATGTACCCCATTTTATTTGAAATGTAATTTGTATTTATGTTTTCTACATTGTTTTTATACTGTTAAAAAAGTAATAAAAAACTAATAAAAAACTAACCATGATGCAATTCATTCGGTCCCAGAATGAATTGCTGTAAGCCAGTGCAGTAAGCGGCTGCATGAAGTCGAACGCACCCAATCTCTCTCGTTTGGTAGGTGTGTTGGAGGTGTTACCCAATCAGCAGTGACATGTAACCCTGCCAAATTAAAAAGGTAGTGCCCACAATTAATGCTGAAGCACCCATTACTGCTTTACAGAAGCTGCAATTTATTTTTAGTTCATTTAAAAATGGTTTGTAGTTATCACTTGTTTGCATGCATATACTTATAAATTATAAAGAATATTTTATTTTAAACTAGTTTGTGCTTATCACATTTAAATTATACATTTTTAGAAGTAGGTTGTACTTATCACATTACAAGTAATGCAATTCACAAGTATAAATAAAACTTAATAAAATCAAATATTGTGTACTTATCAACTGTATTCCTGATTGTGACTGTAAATAGTGACCAGATTTTTTTCCCCTCAGAGTATTATGCAACCCTTTAAGGCTGCAAAATGATGGCTTTCTCGGAGCTTTTCTCCACATACATTACCTTAGAATAACAGAAGTATTTCCTACATAAATAAATCACTATACATAATTTGGCAAACGACATGTTATTTGTAGGCAGTGTATTGATGTATAAATAAATTAGAACAAATGCGCAAAAAAGCAGTATAAGGAACGGAATAAACAAATCAGAAAAACAATTTGAGGGAAGAGGGAAGTCTGGGTTTTCTTGCTGAGACTGCTGCCCCTGCAACCCAACCTCGGTTAAAGTGCGAGATGATGAATGGAAAACAATTCATATTATGCAAACATGTCATGAAGTTTTAGACCCATCCCATCAACACAATGAGACAGGAAGGTTTCCATGTCCTCTTTATTATGAAAAATAAATACAAATTGGTCATTTCTATTGCCACGTTGACCCTCCAGGACCTCCCTGAGTGCTTCCTGTTGATCCTGAGCCTCCATCTGGAGAACAGCAGGTTCTGTCACCTCTCCATGGAAGAGGGAGCGATTCTTGCGAATCCAGCACATCTGCAGAGATCCCTCATGATGTGCAACTCCTATGACACTGGAAGCAAATTTTAGGGATCGAATGAGTTAATCAGGTGCAGCTGCTAGTCAACAGGAAAACCACCTGAGAAAAATGAGGGGCACACCGCACACACACCACTATTACACTTTGTAGAGCAGTCAGGCACAGTTTGCTCACCAGGTCTGAGAACAGCCGGAGAGGCTCCAAGTTCGCTTTCAGCAGGTGTGAAGCTTCCTCAGTCCAAAAGACAAACCTCTGCCCATGTCTGAGTAGTACAAGTACCATAACTGACATTGAGATATTGAAACATTAAGTCTTGGCAGTGTATCATCAATGGTGTCATTAAAACCTGTATATGCAAAACCTCTCCATTAGCTGAATGCACTGCCACTGACAAATTAATGGAATATCAGCCTAAAAATATAATATTCAGCCTCTCTGCTGGGCTTCACCCAGTATTCTATATCTGACAGAAACCTCCTTCACTGCAAAGAAAGTCCACTTGATTCTGCATCTGAATGCATCTCAATATAAAACACAATGCTTTACATACTGACTTTTACAGACCACTGCTCATCAGTTAGGTACCACAATTTCCTTATCTTTCACATGTCAGACTGAAAATAAAAAGACAAAAACCATACATTCAGAATGTTTGAAAGGACACATTTCTTCATATAGATAACTATGCAACATTCTACAGCGTTGAATAATTTCTACAGATGACATACCTTGGAATGAAATTCCGTTCTTTGCGTGTGAATCGACATGCATTTGGGCTCGTAGTGACACGTTGTCGGTTTAAACATCGTTACTGGGCACATAGGCCAATGGAAATTATTGCAACAGGAAGCACATCTTGCAAACTGAGGTATGTTCAAAAACAAAAACAAAACACTGAAAACAATTGTGGATGCATTTATGGGCTTTTAAAGGAGGGAGATTATTTGAATACAATTCAGTAACACAGTGATGAGTCAGGCTAGCTTACACTTACTGTATATATGCATTTGAGCGGCATGAAAACACCATTGATCAGAGTAATCCACACATTAAAATAAGTTAAGATATTAACAGAAAGTAGTAATAAACTGTGTTTTATAGCAGCCAAACAACAGCGAACAAAAAACCTTGATGGGTCGAATGGCCTCCTCTCGTTTGTATAGTTCTTATGTTCTTATGTTCTTATTCCACTTCTAAACATAGCAAACAATCCTTCCCATCCTTCCTGAAGAACTAACAACTGAACATATTTAAATAATTAAAACTGTATTTACCATTCTACTTTCCTTCGCCAATGTCATGGTCAACAGCACAGAAACAGCAATTAAACAATGGACGCGCTGCCACTCCTCGTGAGTAAAAAGCATCGTCTTGGAGTCCACCAAACTTTATTCGCACTTCGGTGGACCTGCAGTGGCATCATTTCCGGGCCCTCAGTGGACTTCCTGCATGTCAGCAGACATGAGTCTCAGTGGATGTCTGCAGCCAGACCTTTCTTCAAATTTTTGCAGTATTATCTTTTAGAAGATTATGTTCTAAAATCATACTTATCAAGACGTGCTATCAGCCTTTCTGCACATATGCAGTTCAACCGTTTTGGGGTTAGGGTTAGGTTTTAGGGGTTAAGGTTAAGGTAAGGGTTTAAGGGGGTTTTTGGGGTTAGGGTAAGAGTTACGGTTTGGGTTATGGATTAGTACTACGGTAGCTCATCTCGACAGAACACCGGAAGTCGTAGCTTAAGACATCCACCTATTGCTCTTCATGTCTGTGGTGCAGCTCATAAGGGTTATATTTAATGCTGAAACCTCGCTCTCCGCTAGAGGGCACTAGGGTGACAGTACTGTTTATTTGCATGGCAAAAAAACCTTGATATTTTTTGAGTCACACCATGCATGCCATGCAGTGTGATGTATTATGTGTCTGTTAATATATTTTAAATACATACAACAACATGAATTTGTGTTGTCAGATTAAAAAAAAATATATACTGTTTTCTTGTTTAAGTGTGAGTAGTATATTGCAGCATTTTCCAGCCTTAAAAATTCATTACAATCTGCATCTTAATTCCCCTGAACTTAATCTGACTCTCATTTATGCTGACACCAAGTATGTTTTAGGGGAGCTGTAAAATATAGAGTCAGCGGCCCGGAATAAGAACCGCTTTTCATGTAACCGGGAGGTACATTAGTGTCTGCCAAATGGACATAATCGTTTGCCCGTTTATTTTAGCAGATTGGAACGATTTTTCGTCTGGTAGGCAGTGAGCAGGGTTGCCTTATGAAACTAAGCGCCCCGGCTGTGATCCTCCCACTGCTGCTGTGGGTGTTGCATCACTGATGCTCACGATTACAGACAGGCAAAGTCCAACGTCGTTTGCTGGTGAAGCAGTGCTGGAAAAAAACGGGTGTATCGGGCTTCTTCAATTGTGCTGTAAACCAGAGCTTAATAGTACAAATACATATATATATACATATATAATCCTGTTACTCGTAGCGTTTCCTCTGTACTTAGTGCGCGTCTGAGTACAGTAAGTTTCCCCCAGGTCCGTCATTGACGTTTGTTGTGTCGGTTCGTGTGGATCCTCTTGTGCTAATAACACTCACGCATACAAACCCTGTCACGTTATGTCGGCGGGTGAGCGAAAGCAGGCGAGTCCAGCCAGGAAGTCGGGTAAGACGGGAGTTTATTAGCAGGGATCCACACGAACGGACACAACAAACGTCAATGACGGACCTGGGGGAAACTTACTCAGACGCGGACTAAATACAGAGGAAACGCTACGAGTAACAGGATACAGGTGAGAGCAATCAGGAATAAACACAAGGTAACGAGGTGGGCGTGGCACACACGTCAGACAGAGCTGGGCGTGAAACAACCCCCCCCCCCCCCAAAGACGCGCATACCGGGCGTGCCCCAGGGGAGGCGGCGGACAAGACAAGACGAACCAGGAAAAACAGGACCTGGAAAACAAAACCAAGACATCAACAAGGCACGGGGAACAGGACAGAGACACAGAACAAACACAATGGCAAAAGCCAAGAGAAGACCTGACAAAGGACAGGGAACACAGACAGGCAGACAAAGAAAGGAGACACAGAAGGAACACCGACAGGTGGAACAAAAGGCCCATGGGTGAATGAAGGAGCCAGAAGGGGATGAGGATCAGTGACAGGAGGAACAAAGGGACGAGGAACAGACAAGGGAAGATCATACAGGACTGGATAGTGGACAAAAGGGAGCCCCAGGGAGCCCAGGCGGGTGACGGCTGGAGGTACGAGGGGCCTGCCCAGGGGTCAAGGAGACGGGTCGAGGGAGGGACGGAGGGGACATGGACAGAGTAGGAGGGACCAATGGTGCAGGTGGGCAGGAGTGGGAAGCTGCGCCCGGCGATGGCGCAGCCAGAGCCCGGGAAGGCGCCGTCCGATGCCTAGGACGAGCAAGGGGCCCTGGAGGCGGCTGACGCGAAGCCGAGGGAGGACCCAGAGGTGACGGCCGAGCCACAGCCGGAGGACCCGTAGGCGGCACCGGAGCCCCAGCCAAGGCGTCTGTGCCCTCTCCCCTTGCGAGACACTGACAGGCAGAGGCCTCATCAGGCTCCTCCTCTCAGAGGCACAGGAGGCGGAGGCATCAAGGACAAAAGAACATATGGGACCCCCCCACATTTAGCCACCTGGGGCTGGCAGTTTATGCCTGGCCTCCTCTACACCTGAAATCCATCCATACAGGGGGACCCAGTAGTTGGATCCTTGATGGGTCCCACTCGAGCTCCTCCTTCAAGTCCACCACGGGAGGAGGAGTGACAGTGGGCCAGTCTGGGACCTCCTCAGGGACAGGAGTCACGGGCGCAGGAGGCGAAGCCGGGACCTTGGGCGGAGCTGGAGTGGACGGAGGCGAAGCCGGAACGTCGGGCAGAGCTGGAGTGGGCGGAGGTAGATCAGGTACAGGCAGGGCAGATGCAGGCAGGACAGACGCAGGCAGGTCAGGTGTTGCCCCTTTAAGGGCTTTGGGGACGAGATTGCGTACCTCGAGGCTCATCTGGCGGGCAGCAGAGGTGTCTCCCCAGGAAACGGGGAGCTCCCTCGTTCACTGGCCGAATCCCAGGCGTGGACCAGTCTCCAAGGAAAAGTGTGGTGGCCTCTTCCTGCTGCCCTCTATTCTTCCTCTGCTTTTTCCGGCTGCTCGCGGTGGAAGGTGGAACCGGTTCGAACACCTCGCACAGGCTCCAACGCTCCGCAAGGTGTTGTATTACTGTGTGTTCACACCGCTGGCCAAGAGAGCATCAAAATAAGCCCTGGCCAGGCCACCCTGCCAATGATGCTGTAGAGATTTTTGGACGCCCTGACGTAGATTGAATGCTTGTCTTGTATTTAAAGGGGCCGCAAATCAAACAAGCTTGTTAATCGTGTGCAGACTGACTATAAGAAGGGTATAAATTAACCTCATGAAATATATTCAATGTGAAAGTAAGAACTTCTACATTTCGATTGGTTGCGCCGAACCATAGCTCATAGCTCATTACCATAAAGTTGACCTGATTTCAACTCTCTCTCGCCGCCAAAGACACCCCGCGCCGCTGCTCGCCGCTGGCTCACATTGAAAACGTTCGCCGCCTCCAGTGTGAACGCACCATTAGGCGTCGGAGGCATTTACGCATCCTCTGGAGCGGGCACGTTTTACTATACGCACTTTCACACCGGAGCATCTTTTTATGGAACCAGGGACTTTTATCATGTGTCATGAACTCGGTTCCACTGTAGTTCCTCGGAGGCAGTTTTTGGTTGTGTCTCCATATTTTTGCATCGGAAAGTTCGATTTATAACCAGTAGGCCTACAATTGAGTCTAATATAAAACTTGTCAGCGCTTATTAGCGGGATCACATTACGTTGTTTTTCACTCTGTGGAAAACGATAGATCCATTTGCTGGCCAGATCTAATAAGAATCATGAACATATGTGACAGGATCCTACAATAAAGAGATAAAGCATAAATAATACCCTGTATCCCGCTTTGATTGTTATCTATCCCCCAATAACTAACAAATATCTTGTTAACCAAATGCCTGACAATGGAAGCCACTTATTGACGTTTGTATATTTATTACATGAATATAAGGTAAAGCGGATAGATGTCACATCCCCCTCCGAACGCTCCTCGTGTGTGCCACGCCCACCTCGTTACCCAGTGTTTTACTCTGATTGTTTTCACCTGTGTCTTGGTCTATCATGAGTTTCCTCGCATTCCCCGAGATCCGGCATTAACGTCTCTGTCTGTTGGTTTGATGTCCGTCCAGTCTCCGTGATTAAATCACTGTTTTGTCCGATTTCCTGGCATCTCTCTTGTTTGACTGCTCGCCACCCGACAGATCACAACAATAGAGTCGCTATTTACTGAATTTTATTGACTTAGAATACAGTAGGCCTATAGCAGTTTGAAAAGTTTTTCAAATTACAGTATTGTACAAATTTAATTGAACTGTGCATAATTGAAATATATATATGTACTACTCATAAAAGATTGCTTATTGCAGTTTCACTGCTAGTTTTTGTTCATTTATCACAAGCTTTGGTGAATCTATATCACTGAGAGATAATGACTTTTTACTATTTTCTGAGCACACGTACAGCATTAGCCAGCCAGAAGCCGACAGGCTACCGCAAATTTCCCAAAATTTACAGGACATCAGTGTATTGTATACGTTTATAGTTATTAGTCCATAACATAGTCTATTTTTTGTACTTTAAAAGGACAGTGCGCAGTTATTAATGGTAATGGAAAGTTTTTCGAGATCTTGCAAAAGGGCTTTTTCCCCCCTCCATGTCCCTTCCGGATCTCCGTCGAAAAGGAATGAACGAACGATACACGGATTCTACCAAAGCAGCATTCATGTATGCTGGAACATGACTACTCAGCCTGGGCAGAAAGGCGTGCCCAAAGCAAGTTAACAGCTTGTCCCTTGTAAAGCAATATGGTAAAAGTAACATCAATACAGTTAAACGACGATAACGATGGAGCAAAATGCCAAAATTAAAAGCAATAAAGAAAAGTATTTTAATTATTCCTTTTATTTAAAATTTTTATTTGTATTTATTTCAACATTTATTTCCTTATTCTTTTACAGATTTATTATTTTTTATGGTACTCCTATGACTCCATAGGTAATTGACACAAGAATCCAAGACCAAACAACAATAACAGCACATTTCAATCATCATTTTTCATCCACAAGCACAAAGTCCCCCCAAAAAATGCTTTGGCTTTGGTTGCATTTTACAGACAGCAGATATATTTGCCATGTCTATTGGGTGTTTAGGGCCCGTGATCCATCCCCGTAGTGATGAGTACCTGTCCCTCAGCATACTAATAAGAGTGAGTCCCCTTCCCCTCTCTGCACATCGGGTGCCCATTCACTGCTCTGCAAACATGTGCCCTGGGCAGACAGACAAAAAGAGCTTTAAGTCCATGAGCAGTGGGCTGTGCTCAGTATTATTGGCAGCTTTTTGTTCCAATCAAAGGTGATGAAAAAGTGCAAGAGGAGAAAGTAAAACTCAGGCTTATTCCATGAATGCTAATCGCTTTGGAAGGCTTGTCTCCTGGCAAACTCTGTGAAAAAGCATCGGCCCTCTCGCCCGGAGGAGCCGGGTTCCAGTGCTGTAGCCGAGGGCCTGGCGTCTGGAGACTGGGTTCGAGGAGGCGGGGAAGGGCAGGGAATGGGGAGCCAAGACTGTTAGCCGATTATCGCTTCTTCAGGTGGAAATGAGCGATTTGTTCATGTCATAATTTGTTCTCTTTTTCTCCCTCCTTCCCTCTCTCATCTGGATCATCGCCATCGTGGGAAATCACAGGACAGAAAATGCTCCGTAATCCCAGCAGAGCAAATCCACAGCCCTGCATCAGCTCACGTGCTCA
This sequence comes from Pollimyrus isidori, assembly GCA_019775955.2. Classification (NCBI taxonomy): domain Eukaryota; kingdom Metazoa; phylum Chordata; class Actinopteri; order Osteoglossiformes; family Mormyridae; genus Pollimyrus; species Pollimyrus isidori. The sequence goes on along the minus strand of JABFDZ020000084.1, from coordinate 23,197,916 downwards.
ATGCTCTGCTCTCCTTTCTACACACTGCTGTGCTGCTCACTGAAAAGCCCCCCCGGCTCTCCCATGCAGCTCTCCCAGGCCCAGCAGCACAGTGCTCTCGTTGCTCCCATTCGCTCCCCCAGCCAGTGGCTCCTCCATTCGTCCTTTAAGGAGAGGAATCACATCCCTCTCTTTACAAGGCAGGCAGAGTAGAAGCGAGACTTCTGCTCCTCTCACCTTTCATGTTCTCCTCTCAGGGCAGTGTCGCAGAGCCTCGGGAGGGGCGCGGCCATGTGTTTCTGCTCACCTCTCCCAACCTCTGACAGCCCCAGACCGCCTGCCCGCCCCCACAGGCTGCAGCCTCTTTTCCATAGTAATCACTAATCACGTCTCTCTGCACCCTGATGTGGTTGCGGTCACTGGACACTTGAGACCTGGCATCTTCCTGTAAACTACCCAGCGTTGGTTTTTGTCTATTTTTAACCCCCCCCCCCCCCCCAACCCACCCACCAAAAAAAAAAAAACCCAAACCCAAAAACAACGGGGGGGGAAGGAAGACCAGGGGGGTTGGGGTGGGTAGGGGGGGGGGGAGGTCGGTAAAGGTAA
>JABFDZ020000084.1:23159249-23171035 GCA_019775955.2 Pollimyrus isidori | reverse complement strand
CATGCTCCCCTGCATGCTCCTTGTGCTTCTTACATGCTCCCCTGCATGCTCCCTGTGCTCCTTACATGCTCCCCTGCATGCTTCCTGTGCTCCTTACATGCTCCCCTGCATGCTCCTTGTGCTTCTTACATGCTCCCCTGCATGCTCCCTGTGCTCCTTACATGCTCCCCTGCGCTCCTTAAACGCTCCCCCTGCATGCTCCCTGTGCTCTTTACATGCTCCCCTGCATGCTCCCTGTGCTCCTTACATGCTCCCCCCACAGTGCTGCTCCTGCCCGTCTTTTCATCATCACTCCTAAGCACAGTCTTCATGCAGCGATCCCTGCTGTAAGCCACCTGTTCGGCAAACGCGTGTGAATCAGTGTGAGATCTGACTGCGCCAGTAGCCGAGCTGCTGGGAGGGAAAAGCAGAAGCCCTGGCGGCCTGAGGAGGGAGCCAGCGAGCATCACTATTCTGAGGATGTGGGTGACCAGCGGATGCGGCTGCACATCGCTCCCCATCCCCGTGCCAGTCTGCCTCCTGCCCTTTTCACTCATATTATTAATCCCTCCATCAGCTGAGGGGCATGAGTACAGGGGTAGCCACCAGAGGCAGGGTTACGGGGGCAGATAGCCACTGGTGGCAGGGAGACATAATTACGTTTCTATATTGACACACACCGTCAACTATCTTGTTATATACCAGGGTGGTCGAAACCAAGCTAGGCAAGGCTGATGCCGGGGGGGTATGGGTGCTATCTGACATTCTGTCCCTGAGTGGTGGGGGGGGGACACAGGTAAGGTGGGGCAGAAGACTTGGCAGGGGGGTGGGTGGGGGCCAAGATGTGTGCGAAACAAGGTCCTGGAGTGGATGAGCCCATATGCTGCGGTCACCGTCCACTGAACCATCAGCGTCACCCGATAACGTGTGACGTGTGACATCGGCAAGAGGGCTGCCACCCGCTCGAACAGAAGGCACCGAAAAGTGCCCCCCACCGCACTGCTCCGACCGGGTCCCCCACCTGTAGGGCGATACACACACCTCAGGGCGGTATGCCCATGTGAAGCTGTCCTCACCCCTGATTGCTATTGGGGGGGTGGGCAGGATTTAGAGTGAAACGACTCAGTTTTAGGGGACGACAGTGGAAGGGGGGGTGGGGCTAAATGATACAACAGAAATCAATACCTATTACATTTTAAACAACACCCCCCTACCCTGTAATGTAAGAAACTGGTTGGTCGACAAGCGGCTCATTAAGCAAGCTGAGGCTTTGAGGGGGGTACTGACAAAGAGGAGTGCAAGGTGGGGGGATGACTGGTAAGGGGAAGTCCATGGTCTCATTTCAATTAAAAAGGTCAGAGGATACTAACTGCTGGGAGCACCAGACTCAGCCTGCACAGCTCAACTGACATGGGAAGGAGTACACACAAGCACACACACACACACACGTACACAAACACACACACACACACACACGCATGCACACAAACACACACGCACACACACACACACGCACAAGGCAGACACACAGATTTTCACACCCAGGGAGAGTCCTTGATTAAAGGCCATGGCTTTGTTTACGCACAGCCTGTGCAGAGCTGGTCCTCACGGGGACGGTGCTGTAATCACACTCACTCTGCTCAGTGTGTGTCTGCGTGTCTGTCCTCATTTAAATTGTGTCCTCAGTGGGATTCTGGGTGTTAATAAGCTAATCAGACCCCACGATGGAGATGGCAGTGGTGACTGCAGTGTCCAGAGGCTCAGCCACAACTCCACACCCATGTCTGATGGCTGACGCACATGAGGGCTTGCTCCTGCTTATCAGTGTGTCTTTGGACAATTTTAAGCTCATGACATGACATGTGTGATTTCTGGCAGCACAGCAATTAAAATGACACAGTGCTGCGCTCATGAGCACACTTAAGTGTAATAAAATGAATGGCCCTTCCTTTTGACAACTAGTGTCTTTTGCAGACATGTGTGCTTGTGTGTGCGAGAGAGATGTCTTACGTGCAATTTTCCGCAACCCTTCAATAAATAGCGATGTAAAAATCGACTTTCGGTTTCTTTGTCGTTGTTTGGTTCACAGTTAATCTGCATAAAACTGTGTCGTCACCTTCAATGTGAATCTAGCACAAATCAATGTCAGCTATGAGTTACAGTGTCACTTCATTGGTAGGTTCCACGGCAATACAGGTTCACTGGTGTTTTTTTTTTTCCCTTGGGTCAGGTCAGGTTTTGGGTCATTATCCACGGGTATTTTTGCCAGTTGGGCGGGGCGGTTTGGATCTCACGACTGGTCGGTTTGGGGCAGGTGTTCAAAAAAGCCGACCCGCGCAACATTACAAGCCAATTTACCAGCTCGTGCTGCTAATTGACGCGCTCTGCCATCATTGAACCTAATAAAGTCTCCTGATTGGTGGGAAATGGCAAACAACCCCAGAACGCAATAGGCTAGCTTTTCTCATGCAAGATTTTGAGGAAATTGTGTTCATAAAATGTAACGACTAATGGCATAAATTGTAGAAATGTAGTGGAGTAGAAAGTACAGATAATTGCCGCAAAATGTAATGGAGTAAAATAAAAAGTATGCATTATTATTTTTACTTAAGTAAAGTACAGATACGTAAAAATATATTTAAGTACAGTAACGAAGTAGAAATACTTTTCTATTTTCTACTTTTCTAGATTCCATCACTGATGAGAATAGTGCTAAAAGCAGTGAAGCCTCTCCCAGCACAACACGGCTAATGATTAATGATGCCCCCACCCCTGAAATAGCCACCCCCCTCAGAAGCTGTTACATAGGCAATCCTGCACCTGAAAGCTCTCCCACTCCTTCGCCGGCTCCATGCCACCCGCGGGGACACCAGGAAGGAAGGTGATTAACTGCTCTGGCGATAATCGCTTCACTATTGGGGTCTTAAACCCAGGGCAAGGACAGCTAAGTTGGCTGAGAAGGTGATTGGACACCCAGGGAGGAAGGAGGAAGGGGCAGAAGGATTTCAGGGGATCACATGATAACAAGTGTCTGTCTGCCTGTTTGGGCATGTACAGTATAGATTACATTGTGGGGACCTGCTATTTTGACCTTGTGGTGACATTATTTTTGGTTCCTACAAGGAACCACAAAAGGAAACACAGTTTTATATATACATATATATATATATATATATATAAACTGACTGCAATCAAAAAACTAAAACAGCCAAAAGTATTTTGTTTGGTTTCTTATGGTTAAGGTTTTCATAGAATTAGGATGATGCCTACAGAAATAAATGGAGGGTAGATACCTAATCTGTGGGTGTGTGTGTGTGTACATGTGTGTGTGTGTACGTGTGTGTGTGCGTGCACGTCTGAATGCGTGTGTGTGTCTGTGTGCGTGTGTGTGTGCTAGTGCAGAATGTGCTTCCTGCCTTAGGGCATGTGTCGGAGGTCTGTCTCTGCCTAAGGACACACTTTGCAATCTCTCTCTTTCTCTCTGTATCAGACAGACCCTGAGACCTGCAGCTTAGTGCTTGTTTAGCATGTGCTATGGGCACAAAAGCCAGCTTCCCAGTCATTAAACCCCTCGTGCTTGATTTCCATTCCACTCCCCACCCCCACTCCCCACGCCACCCCTGACACGCTACCTCCGTGAAAGATTATCTGTCCTGTGTGCAGTGGCTGGGCCCGATCGCTGCCATAAGAACAGCTTGTCCTGTCAGACTTGGACCTTCACCTAATTGCGCCTCTAATTGGATTCAGGGGTGACGGGGGCTGGAACTCCCAGAGCACACTCCTTGACTGTTAAAAGCCCCCATCTTAAACAGGGGGCAGGGACAGTGGTGTTTTTTAAAGCAGTAATACGGACTTGCAGGGGTTAGACGTTAGCCGGAGACACTGGCCACATTGCACTGAGAGAGGTGGTATAAAGAACCACTTCCAGTCAAAGTTCAAAGGTCCCTTGCTTCACCAAGGATACCCTCCAGGCAGGTTTCCTGCCCATCACACTCCAGCCAAATGGGTCAGTGGGGTAATGATTCTGCACCACCCCCCCCCCCCCAACAAAACATCAATCATTCCTCCAAGGCACGGTCACAGTCTCTGCAGGATGCTAACCAGGAGCTGAGAGCTACCATGTTTGAATGATAGCTGTAGTTACCTACAGCTCTCAAGCAGTAAATGATAAAGTCTAGAGAATGGCACGGCAAAGACTCACAGGGAGAAAATGAGTGTAGAATAAGCTGTGCTGTAGGTTACTGGCGGTTGGCGGTGTGGGCAGGCTGATCCTCGTTTAATGGCCAGGAGCTTAGCTCATGTGCACGTACAGCATGAAGGGGGAATTTGGCAGGTCGCCGGGTAGGAGTCTGTTGCCACAGTGACCGTATCTTCAGCTCCCTGAGCTGAGGGTGCGATCGAGGCGGATGGTGAGGTTGGCAGACGGCAAAGGTTTGTTGGGGAGGCACTCACCTGCGGCGGCATCGACCCCAGAGCCCTGGCAGCCGTCTTCATCATCACACTCACCGCTGGCGTCCGAAACCCCGCTACCTGCCTCTAGCCACACCCCACTGCTCCGCACCAATGTTGCTTCACCAACCATCTCCTGCAGAGGGAAGGTCAGGGGGGGTCAGGGCCCAACAGGCACAAACTCCTGCCCACACACGGGAAACAGTGAGGCTAAACTTTCCAGACTGAAAGAGCAGAGAGACAAATGACCCCACTTGAGGTCAAGTTGTGCTGTCGGTTTCCATGGTAACCTGTCAACAAACACATCGGAAGGCTGAAATTCGTTTCCGTCCAGCTTCTGCCTGGTTTTGATTTTGGATGAATGAGAGCGCCACCTCTGGACAGAGAGGGACAGTGCAGGCTGCACCTCAACAAAATCAAACTGAGCGCCGGGTGTCCACTCTGCCATTAGTATGTATAGCCAATCAGGGCAAACACCATCAGCCAGCACTCAATCCACTTAAAAGACCAAGTCATCCTTATATTCATCCTCAAAATAAAAATGACTGTTTCATAAGATTCTGGAGCCCCCCCCCATCCCTCCTGCCAAGGAGTAGGACTGCTAATCAGATCGAGAATGAGAGCAGATGCTGAGCGACTCATCGAGCCCGACGTTTGGGGGGTGAATTAATTATCACGAACGAGTCAGCACTCCTCAAAGTGAATGAGCCGGCATGAGATCGCGGGGAATTCGCCGTGAAATTAATGGGCCTGATTAGCAGCCTGACGCCTCAAAGGGCCCCCCAAGTGTTTTTACATTTCCAAAGGTTGGGGCATCTGCTTTAATGGGGGGGGGTCACACATTAATTTTATTCAGAATCCCGCTCAACAGAGATATCTGTTTCCGCAGGTGGTTTCTCGCAGTCCAGCACTTTTTCATACACCTTGATTTTTCATCCCGTTTAAACACAGTCCCATACAGAGGGGCTCTGACTGGGACGAATGTTCATAAGCGCTGCGCCACCTGCAGTATTGGAGTGGAATGCCATGCCCTGTGCTCCGCTCTGTTGGTGAAGCAGTATAATGGCGAGCCTCCTGGAATCCTATCCATCCTCATCCTCCAATGTCTTCCTGGGGAGGAAGAACACATGGAGAGCCTGTAGCTCCAGGGTACCCAGAAAGGTCCATTGTGTATGCGAGTTTTCACTGCAATTCCGTAATCAGATTATTCATTAAAGGACTGATTGGCTGAGGAGTCCTCACACCTGGGTTTGAACAGCTGACCTACAGGTTACCCCAAAGACCAGCAAAGACGGCGGCCCTTGGCGGGTAAGACCAGCCACCCCTGCTGTAGCTGCTCCTCATGCTTTCTCCATGAACGTCTCCCATCTCATGGATCTTTAAACGCTCCCCCACCCTCTCCTTCACACTGAAGTCCATGCTTGTCAAAGTGCCCCCTCACTAATCCACAGCATAAGGCCAGCAACACATTGTGGGTAGTTACAGCTCATTCTGATCTATGATAGCAGCACTAGCATCCTGGTGTAGGTGAACACATACAAGATGGACAGATAAGCATCCTCACTGGAGGATTCTAAGTGCCCAGCTAGCTAATATTATGGATTAATCTCTATTAGGTTCAACACTGGGCTCCAATATTTTATTTAGGGACCCAAACTAACCAAATGACACCATGGCAGCATGTCTAGAAAATGCTTGATCCACATGCTCCTCTATGTTAAAGAATACGGGCCGCGGAGAAGCCACATCAACACCATGTAGCCCAGATAACTGACAACGACCTAGCATCTACACGGGCCTTGTGCGGTGATGTCATAACAGGAAGTGTCACAGTGCTGGGCAAGCCTTATACGTAGTCTGACCCCAAGAGATATTCTCCTTAGGGACCTTTCCTGCCAGCCTGGTCCATCCAGCCTGCCAGGACGACGAGGGAACTGACAAGCACACATGGAAATTATTAGGCTGGCTGGCCCATATAACTGGTGTCCCCCCCCAGGAAAGCGACTGGCCCACTGTAGGCTGGCTGCTGTGTGTGTTGTGAGATAAGCACGCACTGGCCTTTGCTTACATAATTAAATCCGCAGCAGCGAAATTGCTAATTTAATAAAGGTATTCGCAGCCTAATCAGAGAACAAAGAACAGCTTCAGCTAAAGTCCTATTACTGCTGACAGGGTATTAACTGACATGGTGAGGGGGGAAAAAAGCATTTAATCACACAGAGCCCCCACAGAGCCCTGTGGCCATTTAATTAGCGATGGAGTAATTAATTAATTATGCACCATCCCGGTTAAAGACCACGCCGGGCCGATCAAAGCTTCCTGGCTAATTGTTCTCCGATTGTGTGCTGCAATTAAAACTGGAAATTTTAAATCGGTATTAGAAGCAGTCAGTGGTGGGGTGGTGCGGGGGGTCAGGAGGCACGTAGCGGAATGTGACTGGCCAGGGTGAGAGGATGAGGAGGAGGATAAGAGAGGCAGTCTCATCATCCTCCTGCCGCTGACCACAACTTGCTCCCCCTAAGCCTTGGAAAGCTCCCTCACCCCAAAACATTTCTTAGCATGCGGGTGACTTTTTGTTGAGGTGGAGTCAGGTGGGTGGAGTTAGGTGTGTGGAGTCAGGTGGTGATGGTGCCAATGGAAGGGCTTGGTTAGTTTGACCGCAGGGTTTGGAGCCGCAATGCTTCAGCAAACTGACACGGGGCACATGGCTGCCCCCCTCCTCAGACATTACTGTAGTGCAGCTGGACTACACAGCTCACTCCACACCCCGGGATCTATACAGCTCATATTATCTTCAGACAAACATCATCAAAATGTTGGTGCAGGGGGGTGTCCAAGGAGGTGCCCGTAAGCATTGTGTTACCATATTTCATATGAACGTGACCCTTTCAAAGCACATTTAGGCTTCAGTGCCTCCCTTGGTTTTAAAAATACAGAGGGGGTGGGGGGGTTTATCGCGCCCTAATAAATGATTGGTGGACCTTGGTAAACCACAGTATTCATGGGAAGCAGAGTGGCGAGTGCGGCAGCCACTCCTCAGCTGTCCTGAGTTTCAACCAATCCGGCTGAATGGGTAACAGCTGTCACAATCCTGGTCCAGTCAGGCCAGCATATAGGTCAAAGAGAACCATACTCGAATACTAGTGCTAGACACTAGAAGCTAATGGCATTGTCAGTGTGTCAGCCCAGAGAACACGACCGTGAAACATGGAGATGCACTTCAAGCAGCTGCGGGCTGGATAAAAGTGCTGTTTCTGAGCGTCAACACTAAACACTCACGTCAGGCGGGATGAAGCCCTCCACGCCACCGTGCCTGAAGCAGTCGATCAAACGCACGATTCTGCTTCCCCTGCCGTGCCGTCTGTCTTTCCGGGTAAGAGGGTCTGCTCGGAGAACAGTCTATACCATGCTGTAATTATGCTCTGCAGACAGGAGCACTCAGGAGGGTGGGCCCGGCCTGGCAGCTAATCGATCAGCGCTATAGTGTGACGTCGCCTCTCCTAAAGACTCCCGCTTAGCCTCGCATTCATTCACTTCACGCCGATTCCTCCGCGTCTGAAGCAACCCTCCGTCACGGGGCTGCTGTGTCCATCCCCTCAAATCCAGCGTGTTTACCAGCTTGGGGCCCACCTGCAATATAGCAGACGCTATTGGCCTGAATTTCAGGAGGTGGTGATTATCTTAGCAGACAGAACCCTCCAGAAATGCTGTGAGTTTGTGTCAAGGCTTGAAAATTGTCACAGCTTGTAACTAGGCACTTGTGTCACCTTCATCAGAGCCATACTTAGTAATTTTGTCGGGGTGGCTGATGACATTTTCTTGACTGACTCTTAGTCCCTGTTCACACCTGGTATTAACATGCATCCTGGGTCATCCAGTCACAAGCGCACAGTGCTAATTACTGGTGGAATTATGCACCCAACATGCATCAGGTTCCCATTGCTGAAATTGCATTTGGAGTTGGTCTGGGAGACATATGGCCACATTCTTATAACAGTGTGAACGTGAATGTGCCCAGAGCCACACTGAAGATACAGCTTCCTTAACATCCCTGTGTGGGCGTAAGTACCTCGGTACGCATTAAACGTGTAAATGATATTTGACATATGAGTTATGTTACAACATCTGTCAGTGCAGAATTAGTCACATCTTTTCCTACCACACCAAAAAAAATAAGCTTGAATCTGCTGGGAAGCTGGTCGCGACCATTCCATCCCGTTCTCACGGAAATTTGCATGTTGTGACCCATTCGCATGGAAATTTGCATGTTGCGACCCATTCGCATGGAAATTTGCATGTTGCAACCCATTCGCATGGAAAGTTGCCAGACTGAGAATCATTAATGTTCTCCGCAAATTCAGGAAAAATTAATGAATCACTTCTTACACAATTTAAGATAGGAATGTAATGGTACACATATTTGCACCGAAAATGTTTGGTATGGGCCTTTTGGTTTAGCATGCATATGTGCCGAACAAATGCAGCAAATCCGGAACCCTTGTGTGTTTCCCCCCAGCAACAGTCGGAAAGGGGCAGATGAAGCCATGCCACTACTTCCTGATGTGAAGCTAAGAAGTTAATGTTCATTCGAGTGCAGGACAGGTATTTCTAAAAGCTGCACCATAATTCTCATGATCCACGGCCCCTCACTACCTCATATGGAATCCCTGTGTTACCAGCTGTTTCTCATTGTTGTTAATTAGTCCTGTGTATTTAAGTCTGCATTCAAGTATGTTTCCACAGTCCACTCATTAACGTTGTGTGACATGATTCTGAGTGTTTTCAACCCGAATAAATCCCATGTTACCCGACCCCAAGGCTTAAGTGCTGCTTCTCCGGTTGTTATTATCATGGCAATAATGGATATTTATTTTGTAATGCTTTTTTATTATTTGAGACAATATTTCTGTGGCACAGTTCTAATATGAAGCTGAATACAGTACAAATCAGGTACAGTTAATTTTCTAAATATGCACCTTAATGTATATTTATTTTCATTTTCTTGAGAGAATATTTATTTTCATTTACTTTTAAGTACATTTTAGTTTTTTATTAGTAGGTTGCAGCAGTATCGACAGGGACTTTTTACTTAAAAAAAAAAAAACATTCATACAGTGCTAAGGCGCAGTAGCTGTGTGAGCGCTAACAACTAGCGGCTAACAGCACAACGCGCGGCAGTGCTAAGGCACCATAGCTGTGTGAGCGCTAACAACTAGCGGCTAACAGCACGACACGCGGCAGTGCTAAGGCGCAGTAGCTGTGTGAGCACTAACAGCTAGTGGCTAACAGCATGATCCACGGCAGTGCTAAGGCGCAGTAGCTGTGTGAGCGCTAACAACTAGCGGCTAACAGCACGACACGCGGCAGTGCTAAGGCGCAGTAGCTGTGTGAGCGCTAACAGCATGACAAACAGCATGATCCACCAAAAACTGGGGGGGGGTGGTGGTCTCACATTCAACACACGTTAAAATTCGCTGTGTGGCCAGATAGCAAAAAATACAATCCCAGAGAGACGCCTGCGTTCGTGTTCTTTTTTCAGCCTTGGAGCATATCTATGTTTTCCTTGGGGGGGTGTCCCAGTATTCCAGGTATTACAGGCCAGCAGTATTCTGGCATCAACTGCATTGTGGTATTTAACCCACCCACCACAAAAGGGTCGATAGCAATGCCTTATCCCATTATAGCAGTTAAAAGGGCATTAAGGAGTTTTACTGACATCACCCAATCGTTTGGGTGCAGCTTGAAAAGAAGCTTCTAACCCAAACTCTCTATTTATGCCTGAGTGTCAAAGACAAAATAAAAAGAAATGGAACCGAGGCAGCCATATTGAGTGTTACCACGGTGATGGGACCTGCCCTGCCATAGCTGCACAGAAAGCGTGTGGGGGGGTGTGTGGGCGGGTATCTGTGGGTGTGTGTGTGGGGGGGTCTGTGTGTGTGTACTCATGCCTCAGGAACTAGCGCACCCTCCCACACCCGCTCCCCCAGACACAGCCCCTGCTCCAGCCTGCATGTAGAGGCAAGGTCGCTCCCACAATGCCATGTGAAGGGGGGGGGCTAAGAGTCGTCACTCAAAGCCAGATGGGTATGTGGCAGGGGGGGCAGGTGGAAGAGGTGGGTGCAGGGGCTAATGGGTATTTATCCCATGGCCAGATATGCTGCCGCTTTCGGAAAACACAGACGGGGAATCTGGGTGCTATCAGAGCTCAGCTTGCCTGACAGCTCTGTGCCGCTGTGTCAGTGCCCCCTGCACTGTGGAACATCCCGGGTGTTTCTCCATTCAGTAACATTGCGAGCTCATGGCAGGTGGCCTTGCTGGTCCCCTGTCCTCAGAAAGGCTGGCACGTTGTCTATATCACTACCACTCTATTCACATTTACTGGGATTCACAGGGCAAGATGGCTGCCCATTTCACCATGAGTGCATGTTACAGGACAAATTCCTTAGTTGTGATATAATATCGTTTGCTTGGCGTAAGCTGGGGCAGCTTCACCCCGCTGAGAGGATAAATGTATGAGAGATAGGGACTGCTTGGCGGGGCTGGATGGGGAAGGCCAAGGCACCGCCGGGCCGGGTTGGGTCGGGCCGGGTAGGACCTACCTGATTAAAGAGTTCGAGCTTCTCCTTCAGCTCCAGCAGAACCGGGTCTGCGCTGCGCACCTTGATCTCTGGGTTCAGCTTCTGGGCCTGCAGGCCACTGCCCACCACTCGTCCAGAATAGCTGGGGGGCAGACAGTCAGCGGGATGAACACAGGATGACCACGGCATTGGCACACATGCCCGGGGGTATGGCTTTCACTTTAATGTGATAGCTTGACCATAAACTAGAAGAAAACACAACAACAGTGAATCTATCAGACCCCAGCGTCGAGCTGCATCTTCTGGGGCGTCCAAAAGCTGTCTGCATGACCATGAATGACGCCCAAACAAAGTTTTTAACTCCTCAGACTGTACACCAGAACTGTGCTGCCCCCGGCAACTTGGACAGATCACAGGCCCCCGTAAGATGAGCAATGAAGGGACACACCCTTTGTAACCTCAAAGTGAAGGTGGAGGACTGTAATCAGGGCTTCACCTGCTCACCTCGGCTGTAATTCTAGGATTTGGGTAGGGGCCATATGAGGGCCCATAATTCGTATAAAGGGGCCAACTTTATTTTATGTTTTGAATTGGTGAGTTACTCGGGAGGGGCACCCTTGGAAAACTCAACTGTTTCTAAATGCATTTTATTTTCTACTTAAACAATTATTTTAGGTATACATACATATACTTTTCACAATAGAGAGGGTTTTTTTTTTTGGGGGGGGGGGGGGGGATAGGGTGGGCAAAAAACAGATAGGGGTATAATCCCTGGGTCTT
>JABFDZ020000084.1:23107556-23134527 GCA_019775955.2 Pollimyrus isidori | reverse complement strand
GCGCCGGGGGCCGGCGGGCGGGGGCGCGGGGGGCGGGGGGGGGGGGCGGGGCGGGGCCCCCCCCGTATGGGTGGACCCCTAGATGATCGGCCCGTAACCTGAGCCCCCAAGTCTGATGGGGAAACAGCAATGAGAAAGACAGCTGGCGTGAAGCTGGCATACCCCCCCACCCCCACCCCGGCAAGGCCACACTCTGTTCAGCCGGGACAGGGAGAACAAAACGGCCTCAGTACAAGGCGCCCCTAGACCAGGCTCCACCCACCGGCAGGTCTCCGCCTACAGCTGGAATTACCAATTAGTTTACCAATTGGCTGCAACAAATTCGATTGGTTGGTAATTAATTCTGGTCCCTGGCGCGTACAGCAGGACCGATGGCGCCACCATGCCGTCCCGCTGACACCCTATCCCACAGCCGGGCTCACTGGGGCTCTGGACATCAATAGACCCCACGGCTCACCTCCGTTGTGGGGAGGGGGGCCTTCGACCGCCAGAGGAGGTGCTGACGACACAAAGACGACTCAGTACTGCCGAGCGGCGTGACGGAGGGGGTGCGGTCACTGATACCCACCCACCCCCCCCTCCAATCTGAAGGTCACAGAGGGCGACAGGCAGATCGATGGCGGAGTAAAAATACCGTGGATTCGGTTCGTCTCCTTCAAATGCTCCCACGTGTGGGACAGCATCTCCACGGTAACAGCCGCCGGGGACGCGAGCTTGCGGTGATTCGGAAAAGCCACATGTTTTAAAAAGCCGCTTTTATATGGCGGGGATCGTAATGTGGCGGGGGGCACCCCCGGGGACAGTAGTAGGGACACTGGGGCGTGATTTACGGGGCTGGCGGGGAGGGATAATGGGGAGTAAACCTCTATGGTGCTTTTAGTTAATAGACGAGTCAACTAGTGAAAGATGAGCGTGAGGCTGCTTACCGGGCAGGAGGGTGTGCGCTCATTTAGTAATGGGGGGGCAGAACACCCCAAGAGAATGACCTCAACACCCAAAACAGAGTCCCCCTCTCCTATGGCCCTGAGATCCAACACAGGTAGGATGAGTACCCGGCAGGGGGAGGTCAGACTGATAAACCAAGCTGTGGAAATAGCCTAACAATCAGACTTTATTACACAGGAGTGTGTTCACTAACCGTGCCGGAATACACAACATAGACATGATGCCTGTGACTTGCGTGTGTCAGTCACATGTGCACTGTACATGAACCGGACATTTAATGAACATTTAACATTAAACTGTGTATGAGATAGGTGGGGCTGAATGGAAAATGGGAGTGGCTGTGTATGAGATGGGTGGGGCTGAATGAGAAATGGGCATGGCTGCGTATGAGATGGGTGGGGCTGAATGGGAAATGGGAGTGGCTGTGTATGAGATGGGTGGGGCTTAATGGGAAATAGGAGTGGGTGTGTATGAGATGGGTGGGGCTGAATGGGAAATGGGAGTGGGTGCATACAAGATGGGTGTGGCTGAATGGGAAATGGGCATGACTGCAGATTAGATGGGTGTGGCTTAATGTGAGGTGGGTGAGGCAGCAGGTGATCCCAGATCATGTCAGAATCCCGACCACAGCAGTTATCCCTGCAGCTCCAATCACAAGCTGTCAAAAGAGCCATGCTTAGTGTAATCCTGTATGACACGGTGACTGACAGTCATGTACAGGCAAATGCTGGAGGGGGGGCACAGTGGGGGCAGACAGGTCCACATACCAGGCAACGTTATCACAGCGGATCAGACATCCAATTAGGGCAGCAGGAAAACACGCCCCCACACAAAAGGGAAAAACAAACTGAAAGCCCCTTTGTGGGAGATGGTACCCATCCATCCTCTAACCGCCTCCCCTGGTCAAGATCATGACATTATAGTAACTCTGAATGTGACTGACTTTGCTTATTGGTTGGGGCAGCTTCTTCATGGTTTTTCTCTCTATGTTAAACACCCAGTGAGTATGGTTACCCAGAATGCAACACCAAAATTCCCACAACACCCATCAGGTGAAACCAGACCAGCAGAGTATAGACCTGTCAATGATATCAGGACCCTTGATCTGCACCCGCTGCTGCTGAACAGCCACAGACCACATGTTGACCTACAGGACATGCAACAGCATCTCCAAAAAAACATTGGCCAGCTGGAGGTTTTGGCCTCAGTGGGGCCACGCTGCTGATTTTGGACTTTCCCATGCTCCCCTCTCCCGACCGGGGAGGGGGGGCAGGGGAGGGGAGGGGAGGGTTCTTCAAAGCTCCGCCCATAGGGACCTTAATCAGTCCTAACCTTCCAGCCCCCTCCCAAACCACTCACCCACGCCATTTAAACATTGTCATCAATCACCTCACTCTCTGGGACGTCCAATGGAGCGCCCCCGTGATAATTCTCTCACTGGGACACTTTCAAAGCTCCCACTGACACAAACCAGAAAACAAAAGGAATGTGTGGATGGATATAAAGCAGCAGAAAGTCTCAACAGCCCCATCTTGTGGCCATCAAAATATATTACTGTGTCTTAGACAGTAAAATATTGCCAATACATAGCCATGGCATAAATTAAATTAATTAAAAGTTACTCATTAAAGGCATTAAATAACCTGCTCCGCCAAAGGATGTGGCTGTTATTTCACATGGGGCCAGTCCCCCCCCATCCCCCCTCTCAGATGGAGGCCAAACTCAGAACCAGGGCTCCGGAAGGTTCCAGACGTCCCAGGAGGTGCAGCACAGAGCCACTCGTACCTTGCACTCCACCACGCTCTGATCCCACTCGCAAGTGACATAGATCTCGTCCACTGCCCGGCGCAGGTTGTCGAACAGGAAGGCCCAGTAGCGCGCCCGCAGGTCCACCTTGCGCGGAGGCCGGGCTTTGGTGGGGCTCTTCTCCGCGGCCTTGTCCAGCATAGTCCCACCCCCGCCACCAGCCCCCTTGGTGTCCAGGCCAGCATTCTGCAGAGAGGCATGGAGGAGCCGGAGAAGAGCAGATCAGCCACACAGGCACCCGGGCTGCCAGCGTAGGTACCAAGCAAGAATCAATAATTCCAGTGACCATCTACCCATTCATCTCCCATAGCCAGTCATCAGTATCCTACAAAGACCCTATCTGGGCTGGGCTGGGGGGGGGGGGGGGGGGCCCCCCACACTCGGCAAGGAGGACAGCTGGGACAGAGCCCCCGGGCTACACACGCACCATTTGGGGGGGGCAGAGATCTGCCATCCAGAGATGTGTGAGATTCTTACACGGAAACAGCCGGTGGCGGGGGGCACGCGGCTGGTGGTGATGTCAGGCGTGGGCAGCCAGGGCAAAGCCCTGCACTGCTGCTGATGTCAGACACGCGGTATCCTGACAGACGGAGGAGCGGGGGCAGAGAGACTGGCAGAGGGAGGGTGACACAAGGAGAGAAAAGGAAAGAGAGAGAAAGAGAGACGGTGGGAGGAAGAGAGATAGATGGCAAAGGAGAGCGAGAGGAAAGGATGTGTGCACGTTTGTGTGTGGTCCAGGTATACATCACATTGTGGGAATCCAATGTCCCCACAGAACACACACAGATCTTGTTATTATAAAAACCTGTCATTTTGATGTTGTGGGAACCATTTTTTTCTGCCCCTACAAAGGGAAAATCAATTTTAGAAAAATGGCTGCAATCAAAAAACCAACTAAATGCCAAAAGTCTTTTGTCTAGTTATTTATTGGGTATGGTTTGGGCTAAGTAGAGCTTAGGGTTGCTATAGTTAGGATTATGGTGATGCCCATTGTTTCTGGCCATAGATGTTAGGCACAGCATCACCTTAAAGACAGAAGCAGACCCTCTAAGAGCAGGACATGATCGGGGTACAGCTGGGCAGCATGTAGCGGCATGCGGTGTAATATGGGGGGGAGCACATGTCAATATGAGATCCACGCCAATCAGGACAGAGCTAAACCCCCCCAAAAACAGGGGGGATCCCCCATGGGGTCCGTGTGATGATCGTGCCCCCTGCCTAATCCCGAGGAGGGTATTGGCCTACGTAATCTAAAACCCCATGCCCCCCGCCACCCCACACTCACACATCATGCACAAAACATTCACAGCTGGCATCCAAAGTGACAGCATGATGAGGCCTTACCTCCCTCCACAAAAAAAAAAAGAAACTGGGCCCGATTCAGCCCCCCGGTACCGCGCTCATACTGAACCACATCTTCTGAGAGAAAAATGTGGCTCTTTATCAGGATCCATCTGAATCTGATGTAAAGCTGATCTCTCATGGCAGTGCGGAAAGAATGGACTCGCGGTAACCCCCCCGACATCCAACCAGAACCAAGAGTGTGGCAACAGTACAGAGAGACCAGCCAAGAGTCCCACAGGCAGCAGAATGGAGACAGGATCCATCCCCATTCCCAACGTGGCCACTGGAATGACATTCAGTATCCCGGGATGAAGTGGGGGGGTTAACCAATGGATCTGGAAAATATGCAGAAGCATTCCGGGTAGCTGAGGTAAATTCAACAGGGTGGGACAGAGATTCATGGATCCGGCAAACCGACAGAAACTTTATATGCAAATAAACGCCTTTTATCTGAAGTCCAGGACAAGCTAGACCAGCCGGGATCAACAGAACACCGAGAAACAAGGCAATGCAGTGAGCTATCATGGAAACCAGCTCCTTCCTGACCTGCAAAATGCCAAGAAACCTGCAGGATATTCCACAGGAATCTGAGAGGGCAACAAAAGAATCGCAGCAAGAAACTGATCTGAAAGTCTCACATTATCACAATGAATGTATGAATGAATGAAGTATGTGCTGAATGAACCAGTGGAGTGGACATACTCATGTGGACCGATGCTGTGCACTTAATCAGGAGGTGGGGAGTCCTAAGACCCTGCGGTCCACTCAGCTGGCCCATCTAATAGGAATCTTTACAAAATCATCGCTGAGTAGCAGGGGCACCATCCATGAACAATCCTGAAATTTTTTTAAAAATCAAACCACAAGTCATGCTTTGCTGGCTCAAACCCTCCAAACCCAATAACTTCATTCATAAGAATGCAGAACCTCCTTGAACCATGCCTGAATTGAGTACTGTGTTAGGAGAATGAAAAACGTGGCCAGGCCCCGACGTGGACTGTGGCATTGTGGGATGCATGATCCTGCTCAGCCTTGAGAGTACACAACTCTTCTAAATTTATGAACTGTCATCTGAACAGGTGTTTGAGCCCCTAGACGCGAGAGTGATGGTGTGCGAGGGCCCATGGACAGGCGTGAAGAAAGCACCACCCCTCATCCCCACCCTGATGTTGGCGTCACTGGCACAAAAAACCTGCACCAGTGCTAGAGCTGAGCACAAATGATGCAGCTGGCAGTGCTATTCTTGCTGCCGGCAAAAAGCCACACGGCTTTTACACGGAGAAGCAGGCAGCTGTCACAAAAACTGGCCAACTTGCTTGTGACAAGGATCCTGCACTCTATACCAGTGGCCAGTATGGGTCACCCCCTCACTGGCCTCAAGCTTGGCACCACACCATTACATCATCAGTATGACAGCCAACATCTAATACCATGCCGGTATCTCACAAACTAACAGCTTGCAGTTTTTTTATGCCGCAAAATTATGTAATAATCATTTATTCAACTATTATCTTTTACTTAAAGCAAATCATGTCTTTTTACCCATTGGCAGAGCTGGACTTCGTGCCGAAATAGCTCCTGTAGTTCCTCAGTCAAGGGACTGGAACCAGCAACCTTCTGGTGTTTAGCTGCTACGTTACCGAGAACCCAGGAGAAACAACACACAGGGATTATGTTCCTGCAGTACCAACACGAAGAAACACATCATCTGATATTCTCGAGTTTCCAGTAACAGTAATTATAGGGTCTCTGACTGAGTCGTGGGTAGCTTAGCGACACACACAGAGGAGACCCCCCCTCCCTGCTCCCCAAATCTCTCACACACATGCAGGCGCTATATCAGGCAGTCCTCCCCGATGCTACCAGTTACAGACAGAGCAGTCTGGGACGAAAGGTCACCAACTCTCATGGCTTTGATAGGGATGGGGGGGGGTTGTTGGAGAACAAACAAACAATCTGGGGGGGAAGGGGGAACATATTTAGCCCTGAGACTCCAGAGTAGAGCTGGAGAACACAAGGACATAGGGGCGGGGCCAGAAGACAGGGGATACAGGTCACATGGACACAGGAGCAGGGCCAGAAGACAGGGGACACAGGTCACATGGACACCACAGTGGGGACAGAAGACAGGGGACACAGGTCACATGGACACCACAGTGGGGACAGAAGACAGGGGACACAGGTCACATGGACCCCACAGTGGGGACAGAAGACAGGGGATACAGGTCACATAGACAGGGACAGAAGACAGGGGACACAGGTCACATGGACCCCACAGTGGGGACAGAAGACAGGGGACACAGGTCACATGGACACAGGGGCAGGGACAGAAGACAGGGGACATTTTTTACTTCTTTCCAGAGGACTTCCTCTCATTATCTGTCATTAAATTTGAAACTTAAAAAAGTGACGCATATGCATTTCTCTCCCCCCACCAACATATGCAGAATGACATTGTGTATATATGGGGGGTGGGGGGGGGGGCATGCTGGTGTTCTTCTAAGTCATTACATGTAAGTGTGCATGATTTATTACACTGCATTGCAAAGGGGCGGGGAAACAGAACAAAACTGGGAAACTCACCCTTGAGCCAGCCAATAGGAACCATGTCTCAGAAGGTCAAAGGTGACAACGCAGGGGGATTATGGGAAGCGTGCATGTCATTGCTTTGAAGGACTCTTGCGGCAGCATGTCTGGGGGATTTTTCCGTGACTCTGGGACGGCACTCCATGCACAAATGGCGTGGCATGGTGGGGGGTGGGAGGCACAGCTACCTGATAAACAGCTTGCCAAGCCTCCGCCTAGGTCTGGGCTCCACCGTGTCCCATAATGCCACAATGCATGCGTCCGCTCTGCCCTCCACATGACAGCTGCTGAACCTGTACGACCCCACCACCCACATGCACACGTACGCACACACATGCGTGCTTGCTGGGCCCCCACCGACGCGGTTCTTCTAAATGCCCAGATGGCCTCAGCAGGGTCCCCAACGGGGTGGAATGGATTATCTCACACAGGGAGACAGATAAAGCACCCCCTATATCGACACTGCGCTCTTCCTGACCCCACGGAATAACACAGTCCACCTCATAACGCTCTGCTGTGCAGGGAGGTGCGTAAGCAAGGGTGTGGCAGCGCTAGGACTCAACCCAACATCCTCCAACAAGCTCAGCCCCAAACTCCCTCCAACGCCCCACACGCAGCTCGATGCACCATTCCAGTCCCAGTGTCGCTCATCAATTTCCCACGTGCCAGGTCAAAGGTCATCGCAAAAGCACTTTCCAGACCAACCAATCACACGTCACCTTTTGCAACTGGAGAATTTATTCTATGAAAGGATTTCATCTTATAGTCAGGTAACAGATTTTATTCCCACTAAAGCTTGTAAAGCCCCCCCCCCCGACCGGCTGGATTCCAGACGAGCGTGTGGACAGGGGCCGACGCAAATACCACCAAGAAGCGTGTTGGGTTTCGGGGGGGTTGGGGGGTTGCACACAAACGGAACAGGTCACATTACCCTCCAGCCCTGCAAGCTGGGCTCCCGAATACACCCCATGACCTCGGGGTTAACCCATTTCATGCCACAGGCAGCAGGGGACAAGGCAGGGACAAGAACACACCTTCATCTGCCCTCCCAAAGCGGGGTCTCAGGTAATGCTTGGGCTTATGAGACGGGGAGTCTCAAAGGATGCCAGCTCCCAACTGCTACCCAGGCTGTGAGAGACGGGATCAGCACTGGGGGGAAGAGGGTGCGGACATGCCGGTACCCTGAAGCTGCCCCCCAGCCTGGGCTATTTTCAGCACAGAGATCAGTGTCAGCGCAGCCGGGCCATGGCAGTGGGATAACGTTTATCTGCGCACCCGTCTGCTCTGCCGCGAGCCCTCTTCTTGGCCTCGCCCCTTTGGCAGGATGGACTCCTGGGGGATGCAGATGGCAGACGTCCTGAAGTCAGCACAGCAGAAGGGAGACGTCGGCTGGTGTACCCTCGAGTGGGGCGCTTGGCCTGAATCACTCCAGCAAGAAGACTGGCTCTATAAATGGGCAGCTCATGGGGAGCATTAGCCAAAGCTGCACAGGCTTCGCTTATACAGAGGGCACTGCTGGGGGCGCTAATCCTCCATGATGCTGCCCCCATAAAGCAGCAAGAGGTCTGAAACCTCAGCCATGCTGGATGGCACCGTATCCTGGTTTCCGCAAACCAGTCCCAGTCGGGTCTGGAACTCACAGGTCAGCAGCATTACACCAGAATTACACCATTACAATCATTTCAGACCAAATTCTGGAACTCCTAGTCCCCCACAGAGAGTAAACAAATAGTTTGGGCCACTACTCATACCAGATAGGAACTTTCCGGAACTCAAACGGGAACTGCAAAGGGATCCACTTTAGTATTTTTGAAGCACCAAACCATCCACCATGGCATGATTATAACTAAAAAATCCAAATAATCCAAATTATTCTCAATGAGCACAGGCCAGTGCAGGGCTCCCCACACTGGGACTAGCTCAGGCCCAGTCCAGGCTGGTTACACGCAAACCACAGCATTACAGGGCTGCACTTCATGGGTAAACATTTTTAACTACCTGCCCCCCTAACACATCCTCCCTGCCAGCAGTGTGCGTCAGCCCCCCCCCCACAGCACAGTGGCTGGTGTGAAGGACCCAGGTTCTGTTCCAACGGTGGCACGGCTCAGGAGCCCAGTAGAGCCATGACTCAGCTGGACCTGGTGGTGGCGAGGGGGGGCCACGTGTCACCGTCTAAGGCACGTTTAAAAGTGAGATTTGTGAGGAGAAAGAAGGTAAATCTAAATAATGAGCTGACCATCACTAGCAACTGGACTGAAACTTTACTTGGGTCTGACAAACATAGAAATACTCAAATTTACATTCTATTAATTTACCGGATTTATGAAGAAAGCAGGGTCATCTAGGGGATGAAGGGCCCAGTGACAGCAGCCCAGTGGCGGCATCACTCTGGTGTTCAAACTGATGACCTTCTGATCACAAGCACTGCATCCTAATCCCCTGAGCCCCACCTTTACCATCGACGGGCGACATCGTCGTGATGATGACCTGGGGGCCTCGCTGCCATTTCTGCGGGCAGCAGCTTGCAAGTCGCATTTGGATGCCACGTTTGGACGTGCCGACTGTGCCGCACCCCCAGCTAAGCGGATCGCAGTCAGCCGTCAGCGAGTGCCTGCCAACCCTAACCCCCCCCCCATTAGATCATCGTGACCCAGGAGCTAGGGGGGCAGGTGGGCCAGAGGGCGGGGGGCACACGGCTGACGCAGGACGGAAACGGTGCGTGCAGTAATTTTAAGAGTATCCCACCGGGACTGTGATAAGGGGGGGGATCAACTACTTTAAACTCCACTTACCACCGAGAACCTGATTCGACACAAAGTCATTCCCCAGGACTTCCTCAAAACACGTTGGAGCAAAGAAAGTTAAAATGACTGACTGATCAAACTGCCTTTCTTATGTCTTTGGCTCCGGCGTTTTAAGAAGCGCCTGGTGCTTGGCTGAGTTTCTTGTCGGCGTAGCACGGACATGGACAAGGTAATGTGATTTGGGGTAAGGGACTTTTCTGAGGTCCCACGGGGGTCTGCATAGCATCGTCCAATTATATAGTGCCAATACAGCTAGGAGGTGCGGCTAAAATCAACCAATGACAGCAGAAAGTTGACCAGAAAGGGTGCAAATGGGGAGCAAAAGGACCCCCCAGTAAATTAGCATGCAGGGAAGTGGTAACAGCAGACTAAGCAAAGCTGCGAGAGCCACCCTGCTGCCCCAGTGCCTCTCAGGGGGGCTGGATGTAGGTTAGGAGCAGGGGGGCCGCTGCAGATTGCGGTAATGACACGGTGTCCTCAAGCACGTAAGGGGGGAGCACACATGGTTACCTTCTTCCAGAAAACATCCCTCTGCTCACCGCCTTACTGTTAGTCTGATGGGGAGGGGGGGGGGGGGCACAAGACCCACCCGAGCTCATCTGGCACAGGGCTCGTCAATCGGTCCAAAGCCTCAAAACGCGTCCCCATCTCTCCCAGTCAGCCTCCCTCCCCCAAGGTCAGCTCCCAGTGGACTGGCAAATTATCCAATGGGCACGCAGGAGTCAGCCTGGTCCACCAGCCAGTCAGGCTGAGACCCATAACCAAACACGTCAGACCTCTCTGAGTTGCACACGGATAACATACCGGCACTTCAGAGGCCCGCTGTCACATCTACACACCACCACCCACCACCTGGGCAGCACAAATATATGCCAAGCAGGAGCATCCCAGTCATTAGACACTTAAACATGGCCTCCTGCTCAGAAATGTGGCCTAACACAGATCTGTGTCGGGTCCAAACCAAATAATCCCACCGGGAAAAGAATCAGCAAACAAGAAGGCTTTCAGAAGCTTGACTGCAGTGAATCATAATCCTGAAGGGTGGGGGTCCCCATCACAAGGACACCCCCGCATCACAGGAGCTGCTGTTTACATCGGAGCCATCACCCATGCTCTTCCAGGCAAAGATTTAAAAATCTCTTGCCCACCCTCCTTTTTTTAAGCTAAAATAAGGTAGCGGCCTGAACTAGGGGCGACTGAAAGGAGAGAAAGGCAACGAAGCTTTTCTCTCCGTTCAAACGGCTTGTTATTTCGGCCGATTCTCATGGTAAAACATCTCCAAGGATACTATGTGAATTATATGAGTTTCTCACTCGCCCTCATTCACTGGGACACCATTGTTACTTATTCCTTGCGCTGAAAGAGAGACACAGAGAGCGGGAGAGAGAAAGAGAGAGAGGGACTGAGCGCATATTTAAAGAGAAAGAAGTTTGCACTCCGACTTTGGTTTTTGTTTCGCTAAAGGCTGCATTTGGCAGCAGAGTGCACACAGTGGCATGAAAGTGGCGGCTTCAAAGCGGAGATGCGCGGGAGATTAGCGCAGACCCCCCCTCCACCAGAAGCAGGCCGAGGAGATCCGCCGACACCCACGTCTGAGGGGCTCTGCCGCTCTCTGTGAAAACTTGAGAAGAGGAATTCCCAGAGAAGGGCTCACATCATGGGAAAGGCAGAATACAAGGTTGTTAGTAGTCGCTGGGCGTCGGCAACCATGGTGACTGTGAATCTCCATGGCAACGGGCCGATAAAGGTGGGATCACCAACACCTGATGGCGGCCCTCTAAACACACTGGTTGAGAGTGACACACGTCGAGGGGGGGGGATCCCAATGGCGCGAACATGCTCTCTGACAACAAATCCATCTGACACGTCTGGCTCAGCAGAACTGGAATGTCACCTGAACTGATAAATTCCCTGTTTCACATGCTACGTGTCCAAGTTCCATCCCTTCAAAATTCTCAATATCATGCTTTCCACAGCCACATTGAAGGATCCTTGCCTTCTCATCTGGCCAAACAGTCATTTCCCCAGCAAAAAGGTGTTCAGTAGGGTGACCCTGCATTCCCTGCTCAGGTCAGGGTATGGGGAAGTGGGCCGGCCTTCGGTTCCCTTCTGTTCCCTTTTGTTGCTTCGTTCTCCAATCGGGAGCCTCGAGGCTCAAAAGGGGGTGGAGTCACACGTTCAGCCCCTCACAGACCTGACCTGCCACTGAATGGTGAGAAGGCCTCTGTTTCCACACCAGGAACAAGATGAAGAAACTTTAAAAAGAAAAAAAAATGTTCTTTTCACTGCTGGGCAAAAGGGAAAAAACAGATGGAAATGTGCACCCGGTTCACTGATTGGCTGACTGGTGATACATCTCCCCCACCCAGGGGCCAATGGTAACACGAGTACCTCTGCCAGCCTCACACCATCCTAAGGGGGAACCCGGGTCATGAGCGGGCAGGAGGAGAGGGTTAGGCTTAGGGGGTGGTATAACGCACAGCAGGGTTCTGTAATCTTTAATTGGCATAATGTACAGACAGCACATTCCCAGTTCCCGAGATTCATGTTTAGGGGAGTTTTACTTACATGTTTTGAGGGCAGAAAGAATCATTTGGTTCAGAGAGATAACTAAACAGATTGTGGCGGCAAGACCAACCAATCATGTCCTGGTACCACTGTAGTTGCTTGGACCCACCTCCCCTATCCTCTATCACTCTGAACCAATCATCTTTTTGTTCTGCCCTCAGAACATTTTCGTGTAATTAGACCTCCCACGAGTGAGATTCACTGGCTCTCTGATGCCTAGCATGCACACTCATCATTCTGGTAATGTCCCCCTTGCCCGCCGGGGTCTCTACCCACCAGTGGGCCAGCTATTGGCACCTCAGTGCTTGCATTCAGAACTCCACCTGACCCAGGATCAGGTTCAGACCCGAACCTGCTTTAGTGGGTTAGGGGCCCCTGTGGCCACACCCATTCTGTCACTCTCCGGGTTCCTATTGGGTTATACCCATAATGGGCCCAAATGCTGTTTTGGCAGATAGAGACTCTTCCCCGCCTCCCCAGACAATTCAGCTACGAAAGTAAGACTGTTCCCTCACCTTGGAAGCTGGTGGCATGGCCCATGATCAGGTACTTCAGCTCAAAGCTGTAAGAGCGGATGTTCTGCAGGGTCTCCCTCCGCACGGCCGTCTGGTAGCTCTCCTCCATCTTGCGGGTGCAGCAGGTGGGACCCTGGTGCTTGCAGATCTGCAAGTCAGCGTCTGTAGGGTGGGGTGGGGGTGTGAAATTCCTTCTCAGGATACTCCGGGAAGAAGCGGCAGATGTGCAAATATAAAGGCCGGGTTCGTCTCTCGAACGCCAAGCCAGCGAGAAGCCGAATGACAGCGCCGCATATGTAGCCGTCTCTCTGCCTCGGAATCACGTGGAACAGAGCTCATGCCCAGCCCGTCACCGGCATTTCTGACGGCAAGAACAGAAGCAACCACCGAGAAGAAAATAATGCTCATTTCTTCTGCCTTTCAGCACTGCAGGCACGACATGGGGAGCATCAGTGCGTTGGGGTTTGTGTGTGTTGTCCTGCCAACAACTAATAACAGGGTCAACTATTAAAGGATAGGGGGTTTTAAAGAATGCACCTAACCCAGGTTTGACTGGGCAGAATCTGTCCACCACTCAGGAGCCTGGCCCCTTCCCTTCCATCTCCCCCCGTCACCGCCATAAAAAGCGATTCCCTGACATTTGGCAAACCCTCAACTCTGCACCCCAGGCCCAAATCCCTACACATAGTACAGCCTGAAACTGACCTGATTGGCCAGCGCTATTGCTTACAGCAGCCTGTAGGTGGAGCCAAAAATAACCACATCTGTGACATGCGGCTAACAAAACTAAACAGCACTTCCCCCGGCAAAGACACATCAGCCAAACCGCAAACTCACCATTTTGGTTCTGTTGTATTATTTTGACAGAATTCTAGGCCATCCACACAAAAACACTTTTATTATTCTTCATACACTGGACAGGGTTCCACCTCAAACCCACAACCCTGCACTCATTAGGCCCAGTTCCTTACTCAACCAGGCCTGTCAGGAAAGAACCACAGAAACTGCCCGAGAGCCAACAGGAAGCAAACCCAGACCCTAGAGACCAAGTCAGCCCCAGGAAAGACACTCACTCTTTGGGCCATAGGAGCTCGCACCCTGCGCCACGGCCTCCTGCTCCCAGCCAGGCTGTGTAGGAGAAGTGAGTGGTACGGTTACTCAGCGCGGATACTGTATGGGTCGTCTGTCACAGGGGTTCCATCAGAACCATAAATTTCTGACCGCAGAAGCACCCCCATGGACAAGCACTCTGGGAGGGACATGCCTCTTTTATCCTAAGAGGGAATGAAGGCAGTGGATGATCCTATGATGTGAGATATCAGAAGGAGCCAATCGGCAGAGGTAAAAGGTTGGAGTCCATGGGGAACAGCCGATGAAAAAGAGCCAATTGGCAGAGGCCGAGGCTTGGGGCCCATGGGGAACAGCCTATCAAAAAGAGACAAATCGGCAGAGGTAAAAGGTTGGGGCCCATGGGGAACAGCCTATCAAAAGAGCCAATTGGCAGAGGCCGACGGTTGGGGCCCATGGGGAACAGCCTATAAAAAAGGGCCAATCGGCAGAGGTTGACGCTTGGGGCTCATGGGGAACAGCCAATCAAAAAGAGTCAATCGGCAGAGGCCGACGCTTAGGGCCCATGGGGAACAGCCTATAAAAAGAGCCAATTGGCAGAGGCCGACGGTTGGGGCCCATGGGGAGCAGCCTATCAAAAAGAGCCAATCGGCAGAGGTTGACGCTTGGGGCCCATGGGGAGCAGCCTATCAAAAAGAGCCAATCGGCAGAGGCCGACGCTTGGGAACAGACTAAGAAACAAGAAACCGTGGCTGCCGTGTGATTAACGGCCAAGCTGCATGCCACCAACCCAAAAGCTTGGTGTGTCCAGGCAAACAAAAACATGGGAAGAAAACAAGCCATTCCCGGCCGGGGATGATTCAGCAGCGGCCCGGCAGGGCCATCCGGGATGGGGTGGGGTATGGTGGGGTGGGGGCCAATCAGAGTTGATGGAGGGGGTATCCGTGCCAGTGCCATGCCCACCCCCCTTGGCAGTACACTATTAGAAAGCGGCCAGTTTTCCTCCTGCAGATTTATATAAAAATGATGATCATGGTGCCCGGAAACGCATCAGCCGTGGCTCTGCCGGGACCAGCTGTTGCCATGGCGGCCAGGGCTCCCACGGGCACCACTTTCTACTCCGTTTGCATGCCTCCCGGGGCCACCAACTGGCCACAAGCCTGTCGATGAGTCCAACTTTGATCAGGCTTCAAAACACCGCCTGTCTCACAATGAAAACGCCTTTATCTGCATATGCCCAAGCTACAGGAATCGTTTACGTACAATGAATCAAAATTTTAAAAAAAACTTAGTTATGCATATATTTTACATAAATATTTTTGTGTATCCATTAAATAGGTGTAGTTCTTTTAACTTTTAACTAGACTTGTAGAAGTAAAGGCAATATGTTTTGGCTATACTTCAATAGAAGTTAGTCTAACTTTGAAATACTCATATAGTTTAACCTACAATTGAAACCGGAATAACTTTTTTAAAAATGCACGCAAATTGTTAACATAATGTTTTAAGTTGTGCCAGAGATGACTGTTGGGTTTAAGTTGTTCAAGATAGTTCTACTGGGTGACTGACGCCTGGGTTACATGTGTGTGGAGTTTGCCTGTACAAGTCCCCGAAGAGTTACTTCCTTGAAGAGCTGGATTCTTGTGGCTCCTGCATGCTTGACAGATCTCTGAGTGGTCTCATTGAACCAACGTGAGCACTGCCAGCCGGCAAGGCAATAAATGAAACCTGCTTTTAGTCACAGGCTGAGGGTGATCGACACCACAGGTCAGACTGAGACTCACGTTTCTGTCCAAAATAAATGCTTTAATTTGATATTACTGGACCGAGGATCTCACAAAGACTGACCGCTGTATAATTATGCTAAATACACTTTCATACATAACCTTTACTATTTTTTGATACAACTTTAAGAAAAAAAATATTGTAATATGCTGCCTCTCTTGCAATGTATTTGTCATGTTTTTACACTTTTAAACGATTATTAATGGGTGATGAAGTAGCTACTGGAACTCCCTTTGACTGGAGAAAGCTGTAAGTCACTGTAAATAACCTGCTCCATTGATCGCCACACGACTCCCATAAGCCGGTAAAGACCTGAGATAAAACATGTCCCCAGTCAAACACATAGTCCGACTGTGTGTACTACCTAATACCTTAGTTGGAATGAAAGCCTGTGTTATGACGAAAAAGGCATCCCTGCCGTAGAATACATACCGGTGTTCTTGACGAGTTGAGCTTTTGGGTTTTTTGGGGGGATTGTTATTAGGGTAAGGGTTAGGCCTATCGATTAGCACTACGGCAGATCAGCGACCAATCGGTCCTTTATAGACAGGCATGCATTCTACGGCAGCAATGCCTTTTTCGGCATAACACCTGTAGGATATGGATCTGTACCCGCTGCGATCCGATCCGCACTCACCTGTGCCAGGAGCCTCAGGTACCCACTTCAGGGGACCGATGTGGCGCAGCTGAAAGGCGGTCTTCACTTCGTGACAGCTGTGCGCTTTTACGCAGGGTGCTACCAACAATAACGCCGTGGCCACCAGAGCGGACCAGAAGTGAACGCGAAGGAGCCGTGCCCGGGACATTGCACCATCTCAATCCAGAAAGGCAGAGTCGAGAAATGTACACTCAGAACGGCAAACTTGTGCGAGGCGTATATTTTTAACAAAAGCGCTAATATCTCTCAGATGCGCTCCCGGTAGCTTTTGGCATTCTTGACTTTGTTCGGACCCAACGCAGCTTCTTTTGGACACGATTAAAATCGCATCAATGGCATGAAAATCTGGGGGAGGAAAGAGTGGAGACTTCTCTCCCTTGCGGTGCCGGATCCAAATGCTCAGCAAGGCTGGTACCGCTCGCCTGGCCGCATGCTCGCTCTCCAGATCCTGCGCCGCCAGTGCTCAGGGATCTATGTAGTGTCGGATGGGATTATTGGCGTCCTCTATAATTAGTCTGACACTCCACGTATGTCGTTTAAAGTTATATTCAGCTCAGCAAGTTAACCGCCATCCGTTTGCAATATCAGAGGCGGCAAGGATCCACACGGTCGCCCGTTTCTCTGAGCAGTATCGAAATGAAGACGTTTATTTGCAAAAAAAGAAAAAACCGTGCGAGAAAGTGGGCGGGAGATGTCGTTTCCTTAGGGCTTAAAACGACCTCTCGAAAAAATAAAAATCAATGTCTTACATACACATTCAGAGGTGTTCAGCTTGCATATGTAGACATATAACTGCATTTATACAAAATCGCGAGAAAAGAGGCGGTGTCTCTTGGCTCTCAAATCATCTCCAGTTTTACGGACTGGTACTGGGTAAACCTTTCGTCTATGAAACCGTGTTTAGGATTTCGTCGTGCATGTACTGCCTCCAGTTAAACATCCTGCAGATCATGTCGTGTGATCAAATGTATACAATTACGTTCTTATTTACGGCATAGGCTAATATACGACATCTAATTACTTAATGGACAAAACAATCAATACTCA
This sequence comes from Pollimyrus isidori, assembly GCA_019775955.2. Taxonomy (NCBI): domain Eukaryota; kingdom Metazoa; phylum Chordata; class Actinopteri; order Osteoglossiformes; family Mormyridae; genus Pollimyrus; species Pollimyrus isidori. The sequence goes on along the minus strand of JABFDZ020000084.1, from coordinate 23,117,401 downwards.
GCAGCGCAAAATCCATACTATTGATAATTTGGCGAAAAGGGCTATTGGGAAGTAAAACTAGGTTTTACTTTAATGGATACAGGTAGTTGAATGGTGGGCATTTTAATCAAATAAACGCAGACTCAGGGAAATCATGATATGCTCCTGCGTCTGCTCGAGGACTGCTCAACTTTAATAAACTTTGCGTTAAGATATTTTACAAAGATATATACGAATACACACACCCTGAAAAATGATATGAAAATAAATATCCGCTTATTATGTGACGTAAACAGGAGGCCCCGTTGGGATTAAAATGTGAGATAGAGGGTTCCTGCTGCTATAGGCTGACTTCTGTTTAATTTCACTTTTATATCGAATTATCCGAGCGGCTGGCGCATCAAATTGAAGTCCTCTGGCAGCAGTTATTTCATAGCGCGCAAAGCTGTGCGAAAAACCACACACTGCCGCCATCAGGCGTCCGTCTGGATGACTACAACCTTATCCTTTTTATTTAATACGGCGCCCGTTAGTAAGTATAAGCATCATTAATGCTGACCCAGGGGTATTGTTCAAATTACTTGGAAGTCAGGGACAGGTCGGGCCCAGCTGTTGCTGGGACAGGGCAAAAATAACTTTGCGTTAATCGCCTCCATGTGATAGATGAAAAATTGCTATTCATAATTAGTTAATATATGGCTACTTAATTCATTCTTCCATTTTGCCACTGCACATTTAAGACCCACATTAAATGTTTTATCAGGCAAGCGCCGGGGAGGTGGAGGGGGTATATAACGTCAGTTTTAGGGTTAAAAGTGCTGGACGCAGTCTGAACAGGTGATCCTGGCAATTCAGTTTCCCTATTTTCCCCCTGTCTATCAGGAAATTGTGTTTCCCCTAATATTAAAGCAGAGGTATGTGAAAAGTCTGAAAATCACTCAGGTACATTATTACATGTGAATACAGTAGTCACGCATAGTTATAGACTCATAAGCAATAGGCATACTATACTGTTTTCGTCGAGAAATATATCTATCAAGCGAATTAAATACTTTCATTTACTAATCTGTAAAAACAAAAAACATCGAAAAGACATGTGATGTTTTAAAATATACGTCTTCTTTACCTCAAGAGCTTCGTAAAAAGACATTGAAAAGAAATGAAAGCAACAGCGAATCCGTGTACAAATCAGAGCACGACAGGAGAAACATTGTGAAATTCAATTGCCCGGAACACCGGTCATAGTAACCGGACTAAGAGTGTCGCCACACTTGCCCGTGCAAGACCGAGGAACCAAGCGGAAAAGTCACCACTTCGATAAGCCTGCCTTTAATCACAGATTGACCATAAGGAAATGTTTCTTTTTGAGTGGACTACAGCACTGAAGTAGCCTGGCGACATACTGAAGTGTGCTGAGAGTTAATTTTAAGCCTAAAATCCGTTTGGCGGGCGGTCAATCTACTGACAGAGATCCCGGGGGGTAGGGGAACCCCATGGGGTGATTGTAGGTTGTCGAAAAAGTGCATTTACAAAATCGCTGGGAGAGGGGGCGCACATGCTCATCAGGCACTCGTAGGTCCCCTCACACGTGAACAATTGTAATACATGTACCACTATTACGCACCAGATACAAGCGCATTAATAGGGTTACCGACCTGAATACACTAAGTAGTGACACTGACGTGGCCCAGCTTTATCGGGGGCGTCTGTCTCATTCCCCGACCTGCCCTTGACACCCGCTGTGTGTTTTGGCCAGAGGTATTTGGTGATACCAAGACGGCTTTCCATAACCCCAAACGTTGCGCCACGTTTGCATAAATTTGGCGCTTTGGATGTAGCGAGACCCTTTTCATTAGAACAGCATGTCCGGACTGAACGCCTGCCTAGGCTTCTTGCTGGCTGCCGCAGCGCTCGGTGTCTCCGCCAGGGCGCTCCTAGGTCTGCGTCCGGGCGGTCGCTTTTTGCAGGAGCTGCCGGCATCTTTCGTGTTGGTGGCGAGCCGCCTGGAAATACAAACGCTGGTAGAGGTCGGCCAGTGGGCTGGTGGGTTCGGTGCGGACGTGGCGTCCACCGTGCTGTTCGTGGTGCTGGCGGTGCACGGCGCCGTGTACCGGTGTGCCACCGGGAACCCGTGCGTAACCATCATGGAGTACCTCTTGTGCCGGGATGGCGCGCTCTCGGTGCTCGCCGGCCTCGCTGCGCACTTCCTGGGAGCCTGGCTCGCCCAGCTTTTTGCGCACTACTACTGGTCACTGGAGCTCTGCGACATGCACATGATCCGAAACCTGATGATGCAGGCATGTAGCCCCACTCTGCGTGCCTCCGTGTACCAGGGTGCGTTCACGGAGGGCGTGTGCGCGCTGGCCTTCCATCTCTTCTATTTGAGCGTGCAGCGCGCGCCCGCGACCTTCAGGGTGCCGGTTGTAGCGCTGGCCCTGGCCTTCCTATCCTACGCAGGTACGCAAACCGTGCCGTGGTGCCCGCGTTTACCATGAGAGAAAAAGGACGCGTTGAATGTGACAGCAATGCATGATGACAGATGAATGAGAGATACGCCTAATTGTAGTGAGGGCTGCACAACCGCCCTGACATTTTGGCATAAGGGCAGCTCGCAATGTGGGCTAAAGTTGCTTCTCCTTATTTTGCTCCGTTCCAGCCAGTGGCTACACCTCCGGCCTCATCAACCCCTCACTGGCCTACGCCCTCACCTTCCACTGCCCCGGCTTCACCCTCTCAGAGTACACAACGGTGTTTTGGCTCGCACCTCTGGCCGGTAAGTTCGCGGTGCAAGAAAGTCCTGGTGACTCTTGATACCAAAGTTGCTTCTTTACAATTATTTTATATTAGCCGGGGCATTTATATGAAACGACATACAAGCAAGGTTAATAGTACAGTAAGATGGTACGTGGCCTCAAAGAGTCGACAGTAACACTGGTGGACTCCGAGGGTAGACTGGCCACCGGTGTACTCATGATTGAAAAGAATATCGCTGAAGTGCCCTTTACTTTAGCCTAAATACCGCTATTGCCTGCCCTCCACATTGGAAAAAAAATGGTCGACTGACAATGGCTACATTCACACTGCCAGGCACTTCGCTAAATTCAGATTTTTTGCTCAGATCTGATATGTCTATCTTGACGGTTCACATTCATAAATACAAGTGACCTGTATCTGACTAATGTAAACACGTCGGTCCTCAAACTTCACGCATGCGCACATTGACACGTTTTTACACGGGTGAAAAGTCGGTCGTAAAATTGCCACGTTGCGCGGCCTTGACGGCTGCGCTGATTCGAGCCTTTTGCCTCTAACCTTTGACTTCAGGCTCTTTATTTTCCTTTGGCATTGTAGCCATGTTTGTGTGCCGCGCTGTGCCATTTCTTTGGCAATTATTTGAAATACTACTATATTACGATAGGTTCCTTCCAGTTTAGTTGGAACAGATTATTTTCAACAAATATTAATTAAACCCCCACCATCTCCATCCTTCCACTGACTTATCGCAGCTCTCCTCCATTTTTACCTTCCTCTGCTGCCGATGCAGGCTGATGTCAGTGCATGCGTATAAGCAAAAAGCTACATGAATTCCGATCTGATTGTTCACAGTCAGGTCGCATGGCCGCGAATCGGATACGCATCAGATTTAGTACCACATATGATAGTGGCACAAATCCGATTTGAAAAGATCAGATTTGCATGTCCACACAGCCCTGAAAAGATCAGATCTATGTCACATTAAGGCAAAAAATCTGATTTGAGTCACTTCAGCATGGCAGTGTGAATGTAGCCAATGTGATGGAGGGCAATATAAGGTGCCACCTGTGTGCCCTTCTGATAGAAAAACTCATGTAGTGCTCTCTGGGTGCTCTTCCAAGTGAGCATACATGAAGAGCCCCTGTAATAAAGAAAATATCTTCTAGGTAACAAAAATTGGTGCTTTTCTACTGGCATACAGGAATCAAGCTGTATCTGAGCTGTACTGCTGGTTTCAGTTATCCTCGGTTGTCCACTGCAGAAGGGACCAATCAGCAAAAGCGCTGCTAGGTTTGGAGACTGGCAGTGACGCAAAACCAAATAGATGCTCATTTACTGTTTGCACATTACACAACATGAATTACCATGTGCCAATTTCTGTTTGCAAGTCTGTGAGAATTGGTGTCTTACGTTAATGCTAGTGGAATTAGCATCCACTAATGTAAATTTGCATTATGAATCCATGCCATTTAGCCAGTGGCTTCATGCCCATCAATGCTGAGGGGGCAACACATGCAAAAATTGTCAAATAGACGATACCTCAAAGTCCACACCCTGTTTGGTACCGGATTCTTCTAAACTTTGCAGCTGCAGGTATGAACACAATGAGCGTTCTGCTGTGCATCAACGCAGCAAGAGATTAATGGTAGGTTGGTGAAGCGGTCAGTAGAGCAATAGCATCAAACATTTTTTCAAAACGTGCAAAAATTAATTGCAATTATTTATACATAATTGCTTGCTAGCTAGTTGTTACTTGTAACATAGCATTCCATAACATTACTAAAGGAGCGGCCCGAGTATCATGACAGTGACCTGAACATTCTTACTGCCACTATCCCAGCTTATAGTTTGCATCTACAAATCAATAAAATTCATAAGTTTGCAGAGGAAAACATCCACCATTGGTTTTGTTCCCATGTTATTTTTTTCTCCTTCTGGAGGCCCTTCTTGGAATCCTGGCTTGCATGATGCCCCTGTAATCTGCTAATCCATAGCACTTTGTTATGTAGGAGGCTGTATATTTACAACTTCTGAGTTATCGGGAACACGTCAATAAATCACGATGGACTATGAGGAAGTCCATTAAATGCAAATGACATGTCAAAGTAAATAATGTTTTTCTCCATAGGAACGGCCGTGGCGATATTCTTGCACTGCGGTCACATTCCCCGCCTATTCACACAAAACTTACTGTACTCTCAGAAGACCCGCTTCAGAGTACCCACAGAAGTAACGATGAAGGCGAAATGACAAGATGCCAGCAGGGGGCGCCAGCGTTTTTATTAATCTGCCACTCTCCAGCAGAACTGGCTTTCTGAGCAAGTCCAGAAATGACCTTTAAACGTTTAGGCTTGTTTATTTTATTTTTTTTTTCACTTTACAGAAAAGCTGTTTAAACAACTCCATAAAAGATGCCACTGGCATACTCTACCAGTATTGGGGTAATATTGTGTAACAAACTTTTTAAAAAAATGCTTGGAACAAACTGTTCCTGGTTTAAATTTCCCCGACAATCCTTTTTCCAGCCAACACACAGACACAGTCTCGCTTTGATCATTTGGATACTTTAAGAACCTATAAACCACTGCCTTCAGTCAAATTATGCCTGCCAACAGATGGACATGGAGCAAATTCACATCATACCTTCTCTTCACCTTTATACACAGCAGATGGTGTGGTGAAAACATGGAAACTCATTTGCTGCTCAGCAAAGCCTACTCACTCGATCAGAAGAGACCTGATTTAGTGTCAGCCAATCTCTATTTTAGACCCAGCCTGCACACCTGTGAGTGGGAGTAAGACATCCACACCGGCAGCTACATTCATCAACCTGTTCACTGATCTAAATTAAAACATTTACTAGTCAACCGGTGCTCAGACGTCCAGCAAAAGCATCTCCTTCTAAACCCATTTATTTCCTGAAGAACGTCGGCACACACGTCCCATCAAACCCACAGCGTGGAACGTGACCTATGACTACCTACAACACCACTAAAGAACCAAAGTCACACTTTTCATTGTACTTCCAGTTTCCTAGCAGCTTCACTGTAACAGTGTAGAGCCATTGTGGAGGGACTGCATACAAACCCCGTAAGACGGAGCAGAGGATTAAATCTAAAGCTGGGGCCGGACTTTGTTTGAGTTAAGCCAGCTTTCTTGGGATGGGCCATCAAGAAGACTTAAGGGCGACAGCTCCCTCTTCAAGAGGAAGTGGGGATGGCACTGGCTCCTGCTGCAGGTGGACCACTCTGGGAGACAGAAGACTCAGGCCCTTTGGCAACTTTGGCTGCAGTCTTTCGCTCTGTGGTGGGGAGAGTCAGAGTGACAAAATACAATCAGCTCATAGTGTGTACAAGTGCCTCACAAAAATTAGCTTTTTAAAAAAAATAAAAACAGGCTAGACAAAGATAGAGGAGCCTCTCAGTTATCCGAGGGTAGATGCTAGATCAGACGGTGGGAGGGAAGCCTGAAATTCTACGCCAGGGTTATTCAACTCATGGTCCCTGAGGTCCGAGCACTGCTGGTTTTCTAGCCTTCCTTTACCTATCAGTCAGGTGTGAAGCCTCTGACCAATCAGAATCAGTAATTATTAAACTGGGAAAACTGAAAACATGGCCTGGATTTGTAATCAAGGTCCAGAGTTGAAGAATCCTGCTCTATGCTGTATTATTCATGCAGCTGTATAAAGACATTCTCAAAATGGACCAACTTCAGAAGAGCATTACAATTTGGTGTAATTTCTCCTGACCCTCGGGAGAAAGAACCAGTCTGCAGCGGAAAGTTTAGCGAGTCCCACAGGATGATTCAATCTAGCACCGTTAATGCATCTTTATCCAGAATGCACCCAGACACCATAAGAGTCATGAGATACCAGTTAGCTGTTCTGATTTAGCCCTTACCTGGTTGGGCCTGGTTTTCTAGCTGGGCCTCCGGCTGGTCGACCCACAGCCGATGCTCGGGATTGTTCAGCAGCCTTTTTGAGTGCCCACAGCTTAGGCAACGGGTCACAGTCACCCTGCGCTTCTGACCGCATCCTGAGCGTGGGGAGAGCAGCAGCATTTCAGTTTTCCCCCCAAGCCAACCAACTAGCCCACGCTGCATTTCCTGCTCTTAGACATACTTACGTCTCTGTCGCACCGTTGCAGTCATTCCAGGCACAAGTAGGGAGCAGCACTTCTTACATATTGTCCTCTTCACGGATGGATCTCTGTCAACAGTTTGTCAGCCTTCTAAGCAATACTACTGTAAGCAGTTCAGTACCATGCACAAAGTAAGAATAAGGGACATGCTAACAACTAGCACCTTAACATGTAAGGCCTAAACAAAGTGAATACCGAATATTTATATAGTATTTACACTTCATTTCTTATCACGAGGACAAATACTATGGGGAAAATATGCTGTTAAAATCTTGATAGCACACACACGACAGTAGGAACTTGTGTACACTCATAAGCACATAGTCTAGTGACGTACAATGAACGAATGTATTGACAATGACAAAGAACGAATCGTTTAATTTGTTTGGTAGCTAAAAAGGTTTAGTTTGTAGCCAATAGCTAGTACCCGTGCTCATAGTAGTGAAAATGGACAATAAACGATTTATCAATCGTTTGCTGTTGATTTTGAAATCAACAAAATGTCAAAGTGTCAGATCATTTTGGTGAACTGAACGAAATGAATCACAAAAAGAATCGTTTTGTCCATCATTAATACAGACCCGTGCAGCGTTACGCTTCAAATAGTTCCAGTTGGCTAAAATTCTATTAAAAACGCATGGACACAAAAGAGACGCCAGAGCCACGCGCTCTTCAAGTCGACACGCTTACTGTCTTAACACCAAGCGCCTGGATATAGTCCTCTGTGTGAAACAGTAGAACCGGGCCAGCTCCACGTTTTCTGGATTCTGGGCCAGGACACAGTGTGCCGCCTATGTGGGGAAAGACTTCCATGTGGATCTGCAACGGGACACTCAGCGGCTGTGTTCAAATAATACACCTACGGGAACGCACACGTACCTGATAAAGGAAGTTGATCCTCTGCAACGCCTCCTTATCCTTTATGTTTCCCGCCATCGCGGAATCCTTTTACTATTTACTAAAACGGACACAGTAAATTCTCAAGCGGTGTGCACAAACAACATTCTAATCTAAAGCATATTCGGAACGTACTACAGACATACCTCACGCAAACCCTTGCTTGAAGTGTCTGGCATCAAATGCTGTTAATAAAGTTTTGTCAGATACGGATCCTCACAAGTAACAAACTTAACGAAAGTCGGAGGCGGCGACCGGTTTTATTAACTATTTAAAAAATAAAAACAAAGTTTTAAATCAAATGCATAATACTGCGACGTACAGCAGTATATGCAAGCAATTAGGAAATGAGATAAGATCAAGTTAATGATTGCGGCACAAATCAACAAAGTTGTAATTCCATGTCAAAAATTCTCGGTAGAAACAGACATAAAAATTGTAAAGCACTGTGTCTGGAAAGACATAATTCCATTCAGAGACAAAACCAAATGGCCCGTACGGGGATCGAACCCGCGACCTTGGCGTTATTAGCACCACGCTCTAACCAACTGAGCTAACCGGCCAAGATGTCACTTCGCTTCTATTATACCTAGAAGAATGCATGCTTGTTCTGTCAGCAAGGTCACTGGAGTAGTTAGGTAGTGAGTTCTTTTGCCTGTCGATCATCGGTTGGAAGTAAAACAAATATTTCAGCGGTCTCAGCGTCAGGAATACCATCGTGCTGCGAGCAGACTGGGTATGTTGAGTTGTGTATGACAAAAATACCTACAAATTGTATTGTACCATCACACGACAGAGTACCTTAATCAGCTATTGGAGACAAAAGTGCACTAAGTAGTAAACATGAGTCAAGTAAACATTCTTGCACAGTGAGTCTGTCAATGGCACATGAAATTACAGATTAAAACAGCACATTAATATTTCTTGTATATCAAATAATCCTTGTTTTTCTGAAGCAATGAAAGTGTCAGATATCCATTTCTCATAGGTGTGAGATACATGGATCTCTGAGCATTTTCCACAGTCAACTCTTCAGTCGAATCTGTGGTGCAGAGATGGTATGCACCTTAGTGACAACAGAAGAATGCCGATTCTGGCACAGCTCAGGCTGCAGCTGGTCCAGATATCTTCACCTGTAAAAGCCACCGACACCTCAATTCACCCCAATGTCATAATGTCTGTATGTTCAAGGGTTAGTCCTAAGGTGGTTGTGACAGGGGTGATCAAGGCAAACACACAAAGGAACGTGCACACCTGGTCCAACGTGGTAAAGGGTATCCTGAAGGGTGCTGCAGCAGACCTATGCAGGGAGGTTACCCTGGTAAGTGTCTACCTTTTTTACTATTTATGTGATTTATATGCGCACATGTGTGTGTGTGTGTAAGCACGTGTGCTCAAACATAAGGGTGTTTTACAATAAATCTATAATACTTTTTAAATCTTTATCTTTTGGAAAGTGTATGTGATTTTGAAACATAAAATCATGGGTTAAATATTGGACTTTTATGATGAATTTATTTTCTGTATTAAGAAGAATAAAGAACATTTAAATTGGATGGGTTTTTTGTCTTTTTTATTGAATGTCACTAAGCTGGAAGTAATGGATGTATTTACCAAGTTGGTGATGCCACATTCCACTGCTACCCTAAAGGGCAGATATCAGGTCAGCAAAAGGTAGAGCACGTAAAGATGCAGGCAAGGAAGAAGAAAAGGCAAGTGAAAGAGAAAGGTAAAGATAAAGGCATGGAGAAGCAGGACAGCAGGAGGAGAGCAGGTGAAAAAGGTGAAGGTGAGGAGAAGGAGGACAGCAAGAGGAGAGCAGGTAAGAAAGGTGAAGGTGAGGAGAAGGAGGACAGCAGGAGGAGAGCAGGTAAGAAAGGTGAGGAGAAGCAGGACAGCAGGAGGAGAGCAGGTAAGAAAGGTGAGGAGAAGCAGGACAACAGGAGGAGAGCAGGTAAGAAAGGTGAGGAGAAGGAGGACAGCAGGAGGAGAGCAGGTGAGAAAGGTGAAGGTGAGGAGAAGGAGGACAGCAGGAGGAGAGCAGGTAAGAAAGGTGAGGAGAAGCAGGACAGCAGG
>JABFDZ020000084.1:23024700-23040002 GCA_019775955.2 Pollimyrus isidori | reverse complement strand
TCCCACTTGGCTTCTGATGAGCCACAGCTGTTCCTGGTATTTACCTGAGGACAGCTGTGGCTCATCAGAAGCCGGGTATGATAGAAAACCTACTGAACAGTAGCTCTCCAGGACCGGAGTTGGAGACCCCTGATCTAGAATATCTTCCTCTAAAAGCTACAGTAATGGGCCTGGAGCCAGCAGGCCCATGTACACGAATGCGTCATCTGCTGATGCGGCCAGGTGCCGTACCTGCCGGGGAGGCACCTCCAGCCAAGTGCACGTGCTGAGGTTGTGGGCTGTGCAGGGGGACTCCACCAGCCGGTATAGGGGAAGCAGAGGTGGCTGCTTACCTACAGAGACAAGAGACACGACCCATCAGGCAGAGTACCGGGCATGAAGCCAGCTCAAGGTCTTTGGCACAATAAGAAACGGTCCTCTCATTTATCGAGTATGAAACAATGTTCATTCTGCATACATCATGCTGCATGTATAAACATCGTACCATATTTTGTCAGACATCTTGGAGATTTTGCGTGGTGCATCCAGCTGTTCCTGGATACTCTCATCAACTCAGATTTGCAGCAAGCACTGCACCTCTGTCGCGATATTCGTCACTAATGATGCATTCCTTCCTGGTTTGGTTCATGTATAGAGTACATGTGCCCATGCATGTGTCAGTCGCACCACTGACATTATGTCTGTGCTCATACATGAGCCCAAGTATGGTGCAGAGTGAACACGCTAGTCACATGAACTAGACTTTGGGGGTCAAACATACTTGGGCACATTTTTACTGTTCATAATTTAATTTTTAGGGGTCAATAGAATACATTTTCATGCTTCAAAATTCCAAAAGCACATTATTCTTGTCATACTGTACATCTCTATTCACTGTCTACAACTCCATCTGAAACACTCTGTTAGAACGTTAAGCCCCACCCCAAACAAGAACAGTGTGCTATGATTGGTCAGCTTGCCCAACATGTTCCCTATTTCAAAGCCTGCAGACAGATGCTTACAGGTAGACAACCAATAAGGATTGTGTTACAAGGTGACCTCATCATTTCATAGAATTAAGGACTGGAATTCCTACAAGGTGTTTTAGGCAGATTAGAGAAGAGTGGTTTCTGTGGTGAGTTACTCCTTTTTGCATGTACTTTGGGCCTTGACACATTGCAGATTGAAACTACAGCATATAATTCATTAAAGGAAAGAGGAATATCAGAAAAGCATAATAGGGCCCTTTTATCAACATATCATGCATGTCCACAAATTCAGTCTCTCTATAGACCATTTTAAATTTTGTAACCTGCCACAAGTCATAGTAAGTTAAATTCTGGAAATTTCAAGTTCTGCTTTCTCTGTGTTTGTTCCACATCACACATTATGTATGACGTCTGGGTGATGCATAAGAAAACAAACTCACATGAATCAGTACGGAGTAACAGGCGCGGAGCCTCAATGTGCACCCGCTCCCACCGCTCCCCTGAGCGAGACGGCCGCTGGTACCGCACATGGATCGGCACCATTGCTACTAGACGACGGACCCCTCCTCCATCAAGGTCCCAAGAGGGGAAGAGGAAGGTGGTGAAATCTGTGGATGAGTAGGCGGGGGCCTCCAGGTCAAGCTCAGTGTCCAGCAGCACCTGGGGGGAAAAGGGGGGCCAGCAACAATCACCAAAGCAAATACACAAAGAAAATACAAAAAATGTTAAACTCTAACATTTATTAATTGACTTTAGAAGATCTGAACCTACAGGCAAATTTCTCAGACACATAGAACAATAAAACAGATTAGCATAACATAATTTTATATGGGCAGGAATGGTAAAGAGTGTAACGTCGGTAACACCTTCCCAGAAAATCTCCATACCTGTAACGCTGCCTCCGATCGCTGTGATGCTAACTGGTATCGGTCTATGTAGACCCCACTGGGGAAGCGTTGTACCAGCAAAACCCGGAGGTCACCGGGTATATAACTGCTACAAAGCACTTCGGTTACTAACTCCCTAAACAAAATAAATAACCAGTGTATAAATAACCAGATAAATGTTCGTGCATCTTCAATCTAATAAATACTAGAATGCACAGTAATCAGTGGTATTTCGAGGAATGTCAATGGTGTCGTTTTGTATTATAACAACAAGTTAAGTAAAACTCGGTAAGAAAGGTAGCAAGCTGGACGTCCGTGTATACCTGTGAAATCCCGATTTTTGTATTTCCCTCCATATAGTCAACTTCTCCAACCATGCTTCAGAGAAACCACAGTCATCTTCGCCTACGTGCATAACACAATTAACTAGTTGGTTATCAAGTGATAAACCAAATATAACGTATGTCACTACCGGTACGACTGTAAAATGAACACACGACATTTCCAACCCACCGCATCCCCGCGTTCATTTACCCGAAATGTTAGCTTCAACAATCTCATAAATCAAGTATAAAATGCAGTAAAAAGCCACCTTCATTTTACTTCCTCCTTTTCCCAATACTTCTACACTGCCCAAAAATAAACTAAACTAAGATGTTAAATCGACCAGTCCATAGGTGGCTATTGAGATTGCTTTTTTGAAATACTACATTTAATAGAAAAAATAAGCAAAGACTATCTTTTATGCATAATAAAATGTATCTGGGGAAAAAACGGTCTACATGCATATAAACTTGGTGATGTGTTAGTAAATTTGCGAACTGAACAGGCATGTTGTAGTCGCCCTAATGGTAGTGATGGCAACGCGGGCAGGCTGACGCCGTGCATCGAGATCGGAAAATGTGGGATATAGATATGAATACAGAAATTGAGCGATGTAAGATCTAATTAGCATCTTGCTGCGTTTTTTTTATTGTATATGATATTCATTTCGTACGCCTGTGTGTGCAGTGTCGACTGTTTATGAGCTAGGTGGTTACCTTTTAGCAGTAAACTAGCTTCAATTTCTTAATACATTCCTGGATGCACTGGGCAGAGTTATTAATCCGGTGTTCTGACGAGTTGAGCTACCTATCGAGACTTTTAGCGCATGTGCAGTTCCACCGTTTTGGGATTAGGGTTAGGTTTTAAGGGTTTGGGTGGTGGTTATCGTAAGGGTTTTAGGGGTTCTAGGAATTTTGGGTTAGGGTTAGGGCTAGGGTTATGGCTATCGGTTAGCACTACGTTAGGATAACTCGTCAAAGTAGCTCATTTCGACAGAACACGGGAATGAGGCGTTTAAATGCTAAAACAAACTGAAACTTAAATGTACTGCCCGGGGTGGGTCTGATCAAATTGAAGGCTGTGTCCAGATGAGCGGTCCCTACATCAGCCCTCGCGTCTTTGATTGGTAGAGGATCCCGTCCGAAGATGTCGTACGTAGCTAAACGGTGCGGGGTGAAGTTCAGCCCCCCGGCTATCGTTCTAATCTACGAAGACGCTGACACCGGCAAAATGCGTCAGAGGATCATGCCAGTGAGGAATTTTTCGAAATTCTCAGGTCAGGAAACGTGAGAGGATTTGACTGCCTGATTCTAGGGAGTGCCAATTGGATTCTGTTTTTAAATCTGTTTTTAACTTGACAGCTCTGACACTTTATTCTCTTGTGATGTTTCAAGCCTATTTTATTTCATACCACCACTCCAATAGCTCTCTCCCTTCCCTGCCCTAGTGCAGACTGCAGCAGAGCAGCAGAACGGCTGAAGAACAGCTTGCGGCACAGCCCCTACCTGGAGGGCGTGTCCCAGGAGCAGCTGGAGAGGCTCCACACCGTGCTGCGGGACCACCTTCTGGGCCGCCCTCTACTCGCGCCCCAGCCGGACCCTGCTGACGAGGACCTCAACAAGCTGGAGGACGAGGAGCTGGCTCGCAGGAAGGCCCAGATGGACGAACTCTTCGAGCGGAACCGGAGGAGAGAGGAAGACCCGGATTTTGTCTACGACTTGGAAGTGGAGTTTCCCGCGTCGGACGCATGCGAGCCCTGCAGCTGGGACGAGGATGAGTCCGATGGCGGCTTCTAGCCCCCCCAGTACACACCCGTCAGTAACACTCGGAGGCTATGGAATGGGGGGGGTGAGGGTGTAATATTAAATTTGTATTTTTTCATCCCCCCAATAAATAGTTTTATATAAATACTTTTTACTTTCATTTTAAGTTATGTACCCTCAATATCAAACTCTCCTACACATTGAACACGCTTCCATGTATAGACGCATTTGTTCAGTTATTTTGGTTAAATGTTTGCAAAAATACCCAGCATGTACTTCTGCAAGCCTCCTTGTGATAGCAGATGGAACTACAAGGGCATGAAGAGGGAGCATTTGGGTACAGGAAGACAAATGATAGACGTCAGCCCACTCTCTCTTTCAGTCTTCTGATGTTACGAGACCTCCAGGGACCGTTTAAAAACTCCTCCCTAGTGAAATCATCAATTTTTCATCAGCTGATAATAATTCTGACTCCAGGGACCTCAAAGCAGGAACGCGCACAGGTCATATTGTAGCGAAGCTGTGAATATTGAAGTGTGTATTACAGACACTACACTCAGTGAACTGCACATTTATGCTGAGAAGAATTATCTCCAAATCTGACCCGATCTTGTTATAAATGGCTATTTATGAAATAAAGTTTTTTTCGACAGTAGAAGTTATCAGAAAAAGAACAGCGTCCAGATATATATGCACTGGGTCCATACACCATGTGCTACATTGTGTTACTGCGATTGTTATGATGATTAGCTGATGAGAGTGATTTTGTGACGTGTATCAGATAAATGAGTTATTCACACAATATCAAACCCCAAATGTGTCATAGAAAGTTCCAGGATTGTCATTTTATGTTTAAAACGTATGGGCTGTAATTCTAGTAATATATACGTAAATGATGGATAGATCTCCAGGTGAATGATTGACGAGAGCACAGGGAGACCCTGTATTTTTAAAACAGGTGACACCCAAGCTGTTTGACAAAATAACTGACGCTACAAAGAGGAGAGCACTTTTATTGGTAACATTCATGGTCAAAAAAATATATAGATATATAAAATCCTTTGAAATAGAAAAGAATTGAGATTTTGGTTTTACAAAGGAAGCAGACAATATAGCTGATTTCTAATCATCCTTGTCGTTTACAGTCATGTTTTTGAACATAATATACTCTAAACACAGTTATATATTGTGAACAGCATTACAATACACTTAACATTTTTGATAATTCTACAATTACAAGGTTTCTAAGGACTGTTCTAAACATTCCAGAATACTAAATCAGTGCAAATTTAAGGATACATTAAAATCACAATATTTGAAATAATGTTCTAGTGCGTGCATGTTGGACAGGTGGCAGTAATTACGAAATAAACCCCATTAAAGTCCTGATGCTGTCGACCAGGACCCCCACCAGCATCAACGTTCACGACACAAGATCATTAACGATAATGTGCGGTAAATACTGGTAAAGGTTTATTTGGTTGCTGATATGAAACATTCAAGTTACAAAGTACAAACACTTAGTGGCCAACACAGAATATAACAGGTTCCCTTAAAGTTACAAGACAATATAGATCGTTTTATTTTCACAGTTATATAAAAATAACCTGATAATCACAATGGAGATGCATTCCGAGTTTTCTGAACAAACTTCCAAAACGGGCAGAATGTGGGTGGTTACTGGGATTTGAAACTGACTGGAATATAGACACAGTGCTGTTTATGTGGGTGTATCTTTTGGGACCCACATTGCACAGTCACAACAATCCTGCTGAAGGAACAGGAACACTGTAGAGGAATTTATCAAAAGAGCGGTTTGCAGGTGATCGCATACACATTTTGGGGGTGAGACACCCAGTGCATTGTGGGGCTCCAGTACGAAGTATCTTTCCATAGTACATCAGTACGGGCTGCCCCCTCTGACACCTGACAGGCACTGGATACTGGAGCCAGACAGTTAGGTGTCCAAGCTGTGGCCTGCTGATTGATCAGTGTGTCACATACAATGAGCTAGGTGACAGTTTTTTTTTCCCCACATAAAATTATGAAATAACAATAAACAACGGAGACAGATGACTACATTGCTGACACATTCCTGGGGAAAAAGAAACAAAAAAAAGTTCACACTACCAATGCATCTCTTTTTCCCCTTGCAGTGATTTTTGGTTACTGGTGTAGCTTAACTATTAGCTAATTAGCATGTAGCAAATTTTCTTCACATGGCAGCTTGGCTAATGTTTTATTGGAGGTGGCCAGAGTATTAAAAAGAAAACAATTAAAAAAAAACACGAGCACAGAGTGAAAGTGAAAGACTATGGCTGGGAGATACCATGAAGGGATGGTACAGGCAGCTGGATGGACGCAACAACTGTTCCCCGTAAATCCAAAGGAATCGGTTGGGCAGGTAGTGTCCCCCCCTCGGACGGAGTAGCCAAATTGACAGCTGTGTTTTTTTTTTTTTTGGTTCATGCTGAATGCAATGCAGGGCATTCTGGGATCTCAGGCAGGGCTCAGAGTCACAGAAACCGTGCACAAGCTTGGGCCACGAGGTAGCTATAGACGTTAGAACTGGAGGGGATGCTCCCAGCTCGAGTCCGCAGGAATGACAGCGTAGGTGCTCAGGGTGCCACAACGTTCATCAAAAACTGTCTGCTGAACCATACAATGGTGTACGAGGATTGCCACTGATTTCAAGTATTTCAAAAACAGCAAATTTAAAAATAAAAGATTTTGCCTTTGACCAAAAGTAGGAAATCATGGGCAATTTAAAAAGGGACTGAATATATTACACTATGTTACCGATACACAAAATATATATTTAAAGAAACAAATTTACATCTTATTTTTCTTCCTGTCCTGGGTACAGCGGGGACAAAACCTGAAATGGAGCACAAACCATTAACCTCTTAAATGTGGGCAACAGACACCAAACACCAGAAACACTTGTCAGACGTTCCAAACACTTCACAGTGCTGCTCCAGTACAGTTAAATACTTACCATTTCCCTTTGGGTTTAGTAGTAAGATCCACACAAGCAAAGTGAAACCATTCGATCGGACACTGTTCAAGGAAGGAGACAGAGAGGGGAGCAATTAAACAATTAATTCATAATGAGCTGGCCGTGCATGTTGATGTGGAGCCCAGACACACGGGCAAGGGGAGCACAGGACACTCCACTGGGCCAGACCCCGGCGGACACACGTACGTCAGGATTGTCACAGCCAATCATCTCGCCGTAGGACACCTGGTGACACAGGCAGTAGGTGGGCTCGTTGGGGTCCACGGGCATGTCCAGCACATCGGAGGGGTGCACGGCCAGCAGCGAATCGCCGAACTCCACGCTGGGGGTGACACGCATGTTAACAGCCCCCACCCATGTGGATACAAGGCACAGCGCTCTGGAGTGTCGGATCTGGTGTCGGATTGTGGGCATGGATAGTAGGAGCAGAGTGGTCAGACTCCGGGTTCCAGGCGGCTCCTAGCCCCGCCTACCTCTGCTTCAGTTTCTTCTTCCTCGGCGAATCGTCGTCGGAGCCTTTCCTGCTACGGCCCCTGGGGGCCTTCTTGTCCTTCAGGTTCCTGCTTCCTTCTGGGAGCAGAAATGTGTGTGAGGTGTGTCACGGGGACAGGAGGAGTGAGGCTGCCTCGCCCGCGGTACAGCGAAAAGCGCCCGCTGAGTTTTAGCATATGGCATCGTCATGTGGCTGCCAGTGGATGATTGTGAATGATCGCGAAGGTGACTGCTAACCTTAATCATGTCTGTCTATGAGAGACCGCTTCTGCCGCACAGGGTCATAGTGCCCGCTGGGTTTCGGCTAGCCTTATTATTAGGGATTGACCGGTCAACATTTCGATGACAGCCTGACAGCATCACTAAAGCCAGGGGTGGTGAACCTGATTCATTAGAGGACCAGTGTAGGTGTGGCTTTTTGGGATGACCTCTCAATCAGCCAATAACAGTGGATCCCCAGGACTGGAGTTGAGAATCACTGTTTTATTATTGGCTGATTGAGATGTCATCCCAAAAAGCCACACCTGCACCAGCCCTCCGTGATTCGGTCCCCCATCCCATACTAATGCTATCAAGAGTGCAGGCTCTCCCTAGTCAAAGTGGCCTGATGGCCTATGGGAGGGGGCTGCTCTTCCCCCCAGCAGCACACAGTCCCTCCCCCCTTACTCTTGTTGCTGCTCTTCAAGCTCCTCCTCTCCAGTCCATCATAGCTGCTGATTTCCAGCTTCTCCTTCAGCTCATTCTCAAAGCGGGCGAGGTCTGCATCCAGCCTCCGAATGTGCTTGTCCACCTGGGGATGGGTTACGGGGGGCTAAAGATTAACCAGCCAAGTGAGCACCCCCACGCCCCCCCTCTCTAAGACACACAGCACTGACCATCTCATAGGTCTGCATGGCCAGCTGCACCTTATCGTCGCTGTACTCTTTGCACTTCCTGTACGCTGTTTCAATTTTCTGCAGGTGCTCCACGCGCTGCTCCGAGGCCAGCTTCCTCACGTTCGCGATATACTCCGCAGCCAACTTGTCGATCTCATTCTTCTTCTCTGCGGCACACGGCAAAGAATTTATCTGGGGGCCTCGACTAACAGAGCATGTATACTCAGGTGCTGCCAATTGAAGCAACCGCTTCATTTTCCCCGAAGCGAGAGGCCCTGATGTTTGCAGGGGCCCGAGGCTATACCCTAGGATAGCCTGTGCGTTAATTGGCCCCTGCGTGGGAATCACTGCAGCTCAGAAGGTGACATTAATGTTTGGTGACGTTTCTACAGCTTGTTTACCTTCAGTTCTGCTGTCCAGCTCCCGCATAAGGGTGAAGTTCCTCTGCAGCTCACATGGAAGATTTTCGATACCTGAAACGCAACAAGATCCACTCGGATGGAAATCCCCAGATGTCAAGAGGTTTGAACCCCGGGCACCGTCCTGTTTCGGTGACAGCAATTTTACGCGCCCTCTGTCAAACGGAGGACAGAGTTTTTTTCTTCTTCATGTGCAACAGGTCAGCCCATATACCGTGATTAAAATATGTCATCGGGAGAGTGATAATAACGGTAAATGGTCTAAATAAGGCCAGTGCGCAGGCGGACTACGGACATTGCGTTTCCCCGTTGTGACAGGCAGCGGGGGTGCCATGTGTGCGTGTGACGCACTTAAAAATCAAACATCCCGCCCGCTTATTAAGCGCTTGCCTGGTAATAAACCTCTTTTAATCGCCTGACATTACCAACCGCTATTATACACATTTCCGGACATTTAATGTGTCGTGCACTATGTCCCTCTGCCACTTTGCCAATTTACATTTTAGTCTCATGTTAGAGGGTAGAAAACTCCATGTCCGCCATATAGTCGGAGGACTGCAGGGCTTCCTGTTCATACGCGTAAATCCGATACACCCAGCATCTGATCAAGGCGCGCCTCCGGTGTCCCCTGTCCATCTCCGCAAATTAAAAGGTTACGAGTTCACACATTAAAAGCACGGAGCTGATCAGCGTTTCCCCAAAGCTGGGAGCTTAAGCGTGGTGCTCAGTTTCCCGTTTCCTTACTTTGCGAGTCAGGCAAAAAAATGTAAAAACTTATCCACGGCACCTAGGCAGGTACGATAAATTTAACATCAGCTTCCTAGAAAATGTGTCTGGATCGTGTTACTTACTGTCAAGGTAATGTTCCAAGTATATTGCCGTCGCCATCTTTACTTTCCAGAAGTATAAACATGTGTTTTTTTCAATATAGCCCGCGTCAAGTCCTCCAGCGGCTTATGTCTGAATTAATTATTCATAACCTCCTTCGCTCCCATTGGCTGGAAATGTCAGAAAACAGTAGCCGCGGCGCTGATTGGAGAGAAAAGTGGGCTTGGTCCTCGCTGTTACTATACGACTGTCGCTATACTGTGGTAGGGGTACAGCTAGAAGACCACGTCTGTATAATATGCGTATGAAAGCCAGTAGCAGCATGGTATGAATGTTGCTGTACATATGGTGGTGGTTTATGGAGAACAAAAAAAACGGTGCAGTGAACCAATTAATTCTTCAGCCATTCTAATACATTTGTGTCCTACAATTATGAAAATGGAAATGAGCATCAATAACGTTGTTCCAAAAACACTGGGAAAGACTTTACCTACGGTTCAAGAAGCAGAACATTAATAGATGAGCATTGACGGTTTGACTGACTAAATCAGTCGATCAATCTTCTTGTTGCATATAAATTGTGAGTACAGTATTAATTGCCTATAAAAACAACTAGAACTACTACTGAAAAACCTCATCCACCTATTTACAAGACAACGATTGGGTTTAAGTAACAGTGCTTGTATATAATTATATAATTGCACGTCTGATACGGGGAAAGTAAATCGGTTCACGCCCAAATACTCGGGATTAAAACTGAGAGATATCATCCGCGACTAACCCCATATAGAAGTATAGACGGAATCTTCGAGGATTGTGCTAGAACTGAGAAGGAGGGGAAACGAAGGTAAGGCACTATATAGCTCTGAAATCGAGCTATATCCGTCAAAGTTAGAAATGTGCTGGCAATCGTTAGCTTGCACCGAGGCTAGGGGGTTGTTTACGTAAAAAGCAAGAGCAATGTAGCCGTCATAGTAAACCTTAAACAACTAGCTCTTTGCAAACACCGTATCAACAGAATGGAATTAAAAGACACAGTAAGCAACTACCGAGCAGTGTTTGTGTCAATGCCGAAGTTGGAAAGTGCGGTGTGAAAAAATAAGACGACTTAAAATAGTATCTTTAAGGAAGTGATGTGATGCTTCTGGTTGCCTAAATGTGCAACGAAGGCTCCTCTCATTAAGAAAGTGCATTTTATTTAGGTAACCCAAACCCGTGGTTAGTAGGCAAAGGAGGAGGGTAGTGTGGAAATTTCTAGACGGCCTTTCTGTTGAAATCCTTCAGGGCGTATACGGAAATGCAGTGTAAATATTTGGGAAACCTGATGAAGGTTTATGGTAATGTTGTTGTCGTACTGCTGTTTGTTTTGTATTTTTGGTCCCACGAGCAAGCAATTTTCTATTAAATACGCCCCTTCTTGTAGTTTTAAGTTACTGCCGCCCGAAAAATAAAAAAACGAGTTTTCAAAGCTGTTAACGCTCAGCTCCCAACAGAAATATTTTATCACCCACGATCACTAACCCGGACTCGTGTTTAATAATGAATTGTGGGATATGCGATCCCTTCAATCTCTCTTCACCTGTTTGACGTAACCACTTTATGCAAAAAACACAGAACATTAGCTGATTTAGTATCCGCATCGGTGCATAACTTCAAGCACTGCGACGGCAAACGATTCGCCGCGAAGTGTCGGGGAATTTAACCGGATTAGTTCATGATACAAAACTACGATTCCCATCATGCAGTGGGAGGCAAAGCCATCTGATGTTGATGTCATTTTCAACGTGTCCCGTCTGTCCCTAGCAGAAAAGCTGAAGCGGAGCCGTCGCTTATCCACAGGTACTGGCGTCTCTGCTCCCCAGTTAATGTAAAGCCGATTTTCGCTTCCATCGTATCTGTAGATTATGTCGCATATTTTGTTAGTTGGTGGCGCTGCAGCCGAGGCCGTGGTCGCTGTACAGTCAGGGGAGCGGCGCGGATTTAGGGCGCTCCGAGCCTGCCGTATAAATGTATTGTATAGCCTTTTACCAAATAATCTGGCGGCACACTTCATTAAACGATTAACCATTATATCAATAGCTATAATGTGCACCTGACCGGCTCTTTGTACAGTCGTGCGTAAATTGATTTTTTCCTCTTAATTTTAAGAAATAGTGTTTGTACCTTAATTTACTTAACACTTTATTGGTGGATACCGGGTATGTTTAGTTACTACATTTCTTCTGATATGCTTTCTTTAGGTTTGTGGTTGTCTCAAGTGGGTTACTAACTCGCTCTCTTACGTCCCCAGTTGTCTGGAGTGCTGACATCTTATTTATTTAATTGTTTATTTTCTGCCTTTGCAGGGAACTTCCTTATTTTTTTCCGACGATGGCTTATGTAAAAAGTGGATGGCTTCAAAGACAGAGTGAGTGCTAACGGTGGGGCACGAGTGACATAGTGTGTGTCCATGCTGTGATTAATAGCATCCCGATTGATAAAACTGCCGACTGCCAATCGGGTGAAGGACGCTTTTACAACACATATATAGTGTGTGTGTGTGTGTGTGTGCGTGTGTATAGAGGGAGAGGGAAACGGGCCTATTGCTTCTTTTAAATATAATCCTTGCATTTTTCTGTTTTAGGTACCATCCTGCGCCGCTGGAAACGGAACTGGTTTGATCTGTGGTCTGATGGCCGTCTGGTTTTTTACAACGACCAGCAGCGGCGAGACATGGAGGATGAGGTCCACATGAGGGTGGACTGCATAAACATCCGCTCCGGTGCTATGTGTCGGGGTCCGTAGGCCTGTAACCCGTCACCTGCACTTCACGTACATGGGCGTGACCTCAAATGGTGGAGGAGGACTTTCTGGAACACGTGCATGATGTCATTCTTGCACCCGGGTTTATGGCCTTCTGTGTTCATCTACAGACCTCAGTACCCCTGAGGGAAAGGGCCAGGACTCCCTACTGCAAATCGTGTGCAGAGACGGGAGGACCATCAGCATCTGCGCAGACAGCGCAGACGATGCCCTGTGAGTTAATTGCTTCCTAAAATTGTGCTGCTCTTGACGTCCTACCACAGCTATACTAATAATTCATTTGAGAGTCTAAAATGGGTTTGTTATAAAATATGAAGTGTTGGCGGGTTCATGGTGGCATAGGCCTTCTGTTTTTCAGGGCGTGGTTAATGGCCCTCCAAGATGCCAGGGTAAACGTGGTGAGTGAATGGCCACCTGCCCTGTTTAGGCCATAGCCTCTGTGTTCACTTCCTGATCTGGGTCGCCCCCTGATGGCCATTATAAGAAGAGTGCCAGATGTGGCCAGCACCAAGTGTGCAACTGGCTTGGCTTATGGCCCTGCCGTTACTTGGTCTCATGTTTTTCTCCATGTCCATTACAGGTGATCCCCTCTCCTCAGGCTGGCTTTGCTGAGGAGGTCATGGCCTCTGCACCTCCCCCATACTCTGAGTATGCCCCACCCCCTCAGGTAGTGGCTGTGATAATTTCAGATCTCCGCATTAGTGAGTGTATCGCATTTTAATACACCAGACTGACCTTGTTTGGCGCAAGGCAGGGTAGCATACTGCTAATTATGAACTCCTCCCCACAGGTGTACCAGGCCTATGGCCCTGCCCCACCACCTCCTGGAGCACAGGTGCTATACACTGCTGACGGGCAGCCTTACGGATTGGCGTACCCCTACCAGTACCAAGGTAACGGAAGAGACTGCGCATTCTCCTTCGCCATTGGACAGTGTGCTTGCCAGTCGAAACCCCAGACACTTCCTGTGAAGCCTCCTGTAGCCATGAAACGCACAAGTGCATTTTTAGCTGTGAAAAACCGCCTGTTGGGTGCGATGTATAAGTACGATAAGGAGGCCACGCTAACAAAGGTTGTTCATTTCTTGTCGTTCAGGGGCCTACCCTCAACGCCACATCATTGTTCAGGAGGAGCGTCGGGACAGTGCGGGGGACATGGCGCTGGGCATCCTCGCTGGCGCTGCCACTGGCATGGCACTGGGCTCACTGTTTGTGTTCTAGGCTTACCGTGTTAACCCCCCCCCCCCCCCGCCTGAGAAGGCTCCGTCCCCAAATTCTCCCCTTTGACTTCATGGTCCTGTAGCTGCAGCGTGACTCAGTAACGCCGCTCGCCCGCCAGTCCCGTAGCGCCGATTCCCTCGACAACGTGCCCGTGGTGTGCCCGTGCGCTGCTCCCGTGTCCTCGTGTGCCTCGTGCCTGACCGTCCCATCTGCTAGGCTAACGGACGTCCCCTGTGTCCGGCGACGCTTTGCTCCATGTTTCCACTCTTGTTGCTGGATTCAGTGTAATGGTGTAAGTGGGCACCAAGCGGGCGTAGCATCTCCTGCGTTTTAGGGGGATGGGCACCACCTTTCACACCTTCTCCGATTTTGCGCTTTGTTTACCCTCCCGATCCTGATGATTGGCATCACATTCACTACTTTTGACTGGCGACATGCGCACTCCCTTTACTTCACTTTCAATTAACGGGTGTTGCGTTCAGGGCAGATCAGAGGAGCAAAAATGCTAATGTCTATGCCTTTATTTTTTATTGTAAAGGAATTTCTGTTGTATGTGTGATTTTGTCTATAGAGGACACTAATATGAAATCTGGCTACTTTTCTGGTCTTAATTCCTATATTCTGCAGTATGGTAAGCCTGTATGTTTTCTGTTTATTGAATGTAGTCTGAATTTACTTTGGTAACTTATTTGCCTGTTTTTCAGGTTTTTGGTCCTGTTTTTCAGTGAAGGTTGGTTGTTGCCGTGGTGTGGCGGGAAGGTTGGTTGTTGCCGTGGTGTGGCGGGAAGGTTGGTTGTTGCCGTGGTGTGGAGTTACATGTTCACTGCCTCAGGCTCACAACATCCACCCCGCTTTATTTTTAACGCGCTTCTGGCGCTAACGGAAATCGCCGCATGCCCAACTCTGTTTGGAAAAGGCCTCCCTAAAGACAAACCACCTTGCCTCTAGGATTTCCAAAGACAGCCTTGCGAGTGGTGCTGTGCTCATTTAGCCTATGGAAACGCACCCTGAGTGTTTTAGCTGTCGTCTCGATAACCAAAATCACCTAGAAGCCCCTCAGGACTGCTTTTAGAAGGCCCAGTTTGATTTAATGACCATTTACAGGAAACCAACTAGTGACTGCCGTTGCACTCCAATAACACTCCAAATAATATCCCTTCAAAAAGGGGCATTAGCCTGCCCCCCCCCAGGCCGTACTCCGAACCCCTCAAAAACCAGAAACATCCAGTTTTATTTCCTTTTTTTAATGTATTCTTGATCTGGCATTTCTAGTGAAGATTGCCATGCTTTGCTCTACCGTTCAGTGCAGTAGAAATTGTTAATTTGACAGTCTAATGCCTTTGGGAAAAATTATTAAAGGTGATCAATATTGTAATTTAACATTAAATTAATTTGAAAATAATGTCCTGCTTGTCTGTTTTCCTTTCTGCTGATGGATTGTGCAAACAATGATTAATATAGCAGAAGCTGTAATCAACTGAGAGGTCTATGTTCCTAATCAGACTGGTAAAACCACTCAATGGTTGGTTTCTATTGCTAAGGTAAGGAGAGTTGACAGCGGGTGCAAACTGTCCCATATGTCAGATGCCTGTAATAATGTTAAAGATCATTCACTGCATATAATAGCCGTACAATGAGTGTGGGGTCAGGAACAATGAAAGTCAGTGGTGGCTGCATAAAATTTAGTTTGGGAGGGTGATCAGGA
>JABFDZ020000084.1:22976513-22988565 GCA_019775955.2 Pollimyrus isidori | reverse complement strand
AGATACAAGGAGCGAGACTTGGAGACAAGGCGTGGGAGAGGGAGAACTGGAGAGGGGGAAGATGGAGAGAGAGAGCGACAGGGAGGGAGAGGGGGAGACAGGGAGCGGGAGAGGGAGAAAGGGAGTGGGAGAGGAAGAAAGGGAGAGGGAGCAGAGGGAGAGATAGAGCGAGAGAGACAGAGAGACAGGGAGGGAGAGAGGGAGACAGGGAGTGGGAGAGGGAGAAAGGGAGAGGGGGAAGAGGGAGAGATAGAGAGAAATTTAGAAGAAGAAGCATAGGGAAAGAGAGGTAACAGGCAGTGTAAAGAGAGATAAAGGGAGCGACAGGATGATGAAATAGAAAGAGATAATATATGGATAATACTGTATATGGAATATATGGAGAGAGAGGTAAAGAGAGACAAAGGGAGCAGGAGAGAAAGGCAGTCATAGAGTGAGGGATTAGCAAAGAGAGGAACAGAGGGAAATCAGAGAGCAACACATCCATGTCAAGTGCCTTTGGGTGACACTGCTGTGAAAGGTGTATAAAAAAGAGGGAGGTATAGAAAGAGAGAGAGAGACTCATAGGTGACCCTTCATGCTGATGTCCTCACAGCAGACAACTGCATCTGGGAAACCACATCTGGCCAATAACAAAGGACGGGCCACAAGTGGCCCTGAGGGTCAGGCCATGTCAGCCAGCTGTTATACCTCCTCTCACAGGTGGCTGTGGGGAATGTGACTTATTATCAGCCACAGTCTCAATCTGGTCCCACTAAATGTAAATGTGAGTGTGAAGCAGGTTTTGCAGCCATACGGGGACTGAAGCTAATCTGTTAGCAGGTGCTAACACATGATTGCAACATTTTTATGTAACTTCGCCTGCATATTTTTAGCAACCGTCACATTATGCTACTCTGGTAGCAGTATAAATGGGTAAATGTTCCCTGGTAGTGGGGGTGGGGGGCAGCCAGCTGTGGCGGCGGGGGAAGCCTGCGGTGACGTTCCCCACACGCCACCAACGGGGGCCCGGAGAGTAATTCATCAGTCGGCCAGGACGGAGTCACCTTTCGCGTCAGACGTGTGTCAGCGGAGCAGTTTCAGCTGTAAATGAATGTGGCCCCGAACTGGCTGGGGTTCATTAGCATGCGGGCCAGGGGCTGGGGCGGCCCAGGCCGCTAATCAGGGATGAATAATGGAGGTGAAGGCTCGTTATGATGCTGGCTTTCATTTAAACCAGATGCTGATCCACAGTAAAGGAGCTCGATCTGGTGGTACGTGGCACCGGGGGCCGGAATGGGGGTGTCATTTCTGGGCGGGGTGACCAGCGACTAGCCTGTTGTATGTTTAGCAAATTGGCGGGGAGGGTCAGGCCCCACAAGGGAGGTCAAAGGTGGCCGGTTTCGTAATGGACTTGACTGCTCATGCTTGGAAAGTGTTTTTCCTCCAGGTTCACTGAGGGAAAGTAACGAGGGTGACAGTAATGACAGATCAAAGTTTTCAAAGTAACAAATCTGGTAGGAAATTCCAGGATTTTCCCAAATGCCTTTTGAAATGCTATTTCCTGGAGAAGCACAGGCATGAATAATGTTAACATACTCTGACCAAGTGGTTATATTCCGTAGAAATGGCTGTGACTATAATACTGCGGAGTAATTTTTTTTTGCCTGAAATACAGGTTACATCTAGACTTTAAAGGGAAGTAATTACTTGGGGAATTTGTGAAGAGGAATCGTGCAGCTTCATTTAGAGAAATGGATCATTCGCTCTGGCCATGCCCGGCAGGTGAGGGTCCGTCTACTGTGATTTGGGGAATTTGATAAAAATGGCATTTTGGAAGACTTGTCATTCGCATGTGGATAGTGGCACTGTTAAACAAGACAGTCAAGATTCGATTTACTGAGACTGCTGGGAAATAAGCGATGACGGCCATGGATGTGTATGGCGCTCTATGTGGGACCTGGGTCATGTGACCACGTCAGCCCAGTTGGTTGTGTTTGTGACCCGGCTAGGCGTTCTTTGACAGGAAGCAGCTCACGGCCGCAGCCAGCGGCACATCAGCAGGGATGTTGCTAAGTTTTCCTCAGTCCTCCAGGGAGACATATACCTCTTTGTTGATGAATTGGCTGCACGGTAAATGGGGTCAGCAGAGGGCCAGGCGGAGCCCCCACCCCCCCGCACAATGTAATAATGTGGCCCCCCCCCACCACGACCTCCTGGCTGTTCTGTGTATCTTTCTGATCACAACGAGAGAACGCTGGCGTTCCTGTGACCTTCCCCACTTGTGGCCCCAGTAGGAAAATCTGCTGTGCATTTGATGGAGTCCGACACAGTGGATCATCACCGGGAAATGGGGGGGACCTAGAAATGTCAGCAAGGAATGTCAGCATTCTCGCAATCTCTATAACCCACCCTCAAAACCCCCAGGCTCATAAACCAGACAATTGTGTTAGACAGACATAAAATACACACACAAAAAAAACATTTTATTACATTTCTGGATATTTTCCTCATCCTGCTTTGGTGACGTGATTGGTCCAGTTCTTGGTTCTGAATTATCTGTAATGGATCTGATGGATGGTTGGGCTTCGTAACAGTAACATTATGGTGATGGTGCAGTGTGTGTGTGTGTATGTGTGCGTGTGTGTGTGTGTGTGTGTGTGTGTGTGTGTGTGAAAGCAGGTATACCTTACCTTATGGAGACACAACATGATGAATAACCCCATAAGGGAAAAATCAATTTAATAAAAATCTGCAATGAAAAAACTAAAAATGCACAAACTGTTGTGTTTGGTTACTGCATGGTTATGGTTAGGGCTGGGTAAGAGTCAAGCTTGTCATAGTTAGCGTTCGCATGTTTCCCACAGAAATGAATGAGCAGCCCCCATAAAGATACGTGTACCCGATACGTACACCATAGTTAGCGTTAGCATGTTTCCCACAGAAATAAATGAGCAGTCCCCATAAAGATACGTGTACCCGACTGTGCATGTGTGTGTGTCTGCCCCCCAGATGTATTCCCCTTCCCCAGTGATTCAGACATGGTTTGGTTCAGCCCCCCAGCCCTCACTGTATTGACCCAGAGTCAGACTGACTCGTTCATCCTAATGATTTGCTAGTTTTTGGCCTCCTGCCCCCACCCCTTGCCGCCAAGAGCGAATGGCTTTCAGTGGAAAAAAAGAGGAAGAAAAGGAAAAAATCTCTAACTGATGAGTTTGAAACAATTTGGAATCAATAAATATTTCAGCACGGGGGGGGGGGTCCACGTTTTGTGGGCACTTTCTGATTTCCAGCGCGGCCTGTCACCCCTCAACCCCATCCAGAACCCCCCCCCCCCCTAGTTTATAGTACTCCTCTTCTGGTGAGGTTCCCCTAATCCCCATCCCTGCTCCGATTCCAGGGAACTTTCACATTTCCTTAATGGGTAAGAGGGCTGTGTTTCCCCACTGCCAGCAGGAATGTGTTATTGTCTAAGCGTAGCATAAGACAGGGAACCTTGGACACTAAATCAGGAAGTGAATTTTTTTTAAAATCACAAGCTAGCTAAATCTAATAAAACGGCCACAAGTACGCTTAGTCTTCCTGCACAGAGAACGTTCCATCGCCTCTCTCTAGTCCCGTCCTGTGAATGAGAACCAGCTGGCTGTCCTGTAATGAGCGCACAGGAGAATTTGCACAGGAGGCTGGAAGCAGATTGCCATGGCAATGGAGGGCAACCTGGAGCGGGCCCTCTACTGTCACCTGCAGGCTTGCGATTTACTGCACACATACTGCAAATCATGCAGATGAGAATGCTGTTTATAAAAATCACACATTTGGAGACTGTGTTACTGAGGCTTGCAGCCGACCATTATTTGGCTCACATTTACTCCCCTCTGCACCAGCCACTTGCAGAAGCATTAAAAAATGATTATAGATACTTTAAATGTTCTTCCAGGTCAGAGGTCCCACAATGGCCATTATTCCTACGATGAATTATTACCATTGGGAGGTTTCTGAGGATAATGTTCTTAGGTACAGTACCCAGTAAAAGCTTATCGAGTGGCAGAGTGATCCAGTTACACTGATGCTCCGGGTAGGTGAGTTGAGAGCCTCTTACCCACTGCTGTGCACTTTTAATTTACCCTCCCGGCTAAAGGGTAAGTGTTTCCCGTTGCCCCTGGCCGGTCCGCAGCCCATGTTTTAGGTTTCCCTGAGGTGTGATGTTGGCTTGCATGTCTGGTGGGACGTCCCGATATACTTTGGCATTATTCTGAGAGATGCTGGCCATAGCGCCTCCCGGTGCCTGCCATGAGTAACTGGTGTTGCTTTGCTCTTCCCTTACTGGTGATGTGATATAGCCACACCCACTCTCCTCATGGGTGCCCGACACCTGGACAGTTCTCTTTGTGTCACGTTCACCGAGCATCTTCACCATGCTCTCTGAATCAAAATGGCTTCTGCCTCCTCCAAAGCTGCTTCATACTCTCGAAGTTTGGCCTGCCAGAGAGTGGCGTCGAATGCCAGTGGTGAGCTTCTCTTGCCCTTATACAAATGTCCCAGCTGATCTGGACAGCACTGTAGTCCATAACTTTAAGCTGAGTCCAGGCATAAACCGGAAGATTCCAGAAAATTCTGTTGCTTGTTTTTTAGCTTAAGAAGTGCCACTTTCCGTTATGGTCTTCCTGAAACAGACAAATGGAAGGTGACACAGATGGCTGACTGTTCAATGTCATTAAGATGTATCCACAGTCTAACCTAACAAGCTCTGCTTTCCATGTCATCCTCGTATATAAGCAGGGAATGAAACATCATGTGTGTACAGAGTTGTCAGAGTTCTGTTCATCAATATCTGCCCAAGGTTAAACGAGCTAGCAAATAAAATGTAAGTGCTTGGACCAGTTAAGGTGATTATTTCACTATCTGACAGGGGATGTGCATCTCTTTACATCTCGAGGGGCTGTGGGCGTGGCCACGTTGTCACCATGGAAACCAGATCTGCAATAATCTGTCATCGGTCAGTTATTGGGGCCTGGATAAAGGCTGAAGGCTTGTGCTGCAGCTTTGACATGGTCTATTATCATTATTATTATTATTATTATTATTATTATTATTACCAACAACAACAACAATAATATATAGATGATTTGTTATAATTCTTATTTGAAAGTAACTATTACATTATTAAACCAAAAACAGCTAAAAATGAGCATGTAAAGCAGTAGAAGTAAACATATTGTTTTTCCTGGCTTGATTATTACACTAAAAGATAAAGGTCTGTTGGATTTTCAGCATGACTGGGAATAGGAACCATGTGTACACTGAATGGGCTGTTAGCATCACAGTACATATGTGGGACGAGATATGGAGAAATAAATGATTATTATCTTGGCACCCTAGTAATAAATATAAAACTCAAACAGTGAAATATTAGTATAATAAAGCCAATGCACATTCATCAGACTCCACAGTCTTCCTAGAGTGTACTGTTATTTATTTCCTGTTGTAAATAGATTTAAATTGCATTGCAGAGACAGGGATTAATAAAAGCGGATTTGCTCTTTTGGAATTGTGAGGTTTTATCAGGCAACTGGCCACAAGAGGAGTAGCATAAATATATAAATATAATATAAAGAGCAAAATATAAAGTACAGATATTTTATAGGTTCCACGGAAATAAAGGTAGCTGATTACGAGAAAGATCTCAGTGTGTATGTTGATGCTTCTATGTCCCACTCTCGCCAGTGTGGGGAAACAATAAAAAAGGCCAATAGAATGTTGGGCTATATTTCTAGGTGTGTGGAGTTTACATTTATATATTTACATTTATATAGAGTTTATACATTTATATAATTCTTTGGTAAGACCCCACCTAGAATATTGTGTGCAGGTTTGATCACCATACCTTAAAAAGGACATCGCTTCCTTAGAAAAGGTGCAACAAAGGGCTACGAGAATAATTCCTGGTCTTAGAGGAATGTCTTATGAGGAGAGGTTAGCTGAGCTGAATCTGTTTAGCCTTGAGCAACGGAGACTAAGGCATGATCCAGGTCTATGAGATTCTAACAGGTTTGGATGCTGTTCAGACAAATGGCTATTTCAGTATTAGTTTAACTCATGGCCATAAGTGGAAATTGTGAAAGAACATTTTAAAACAAATTTGAGGAAGCACTTCTTTACACAGCATGTAGTTAGAGTATGGAATAGTCTTCCTGCTAGTGTAGCAGAAGCTGAAACCCTGGGTTCCTTTAAATCAGATCTAGATAAGATTTTAACAACTCTGAACTATTAGCTAAGTTCTCCCCAAACAAGCTTGTTCTCCCCAAACAAGCTGGAGTGGATTTCGGCCCTGTATTTAATGACCCAATGATCCATCTTCTAATCACAGCCTGGTCAGAGTTACGGGGTGGGGGCCGTGGCTGAAGCCTGGAATGTGGGCAACAAGCACAATAACGGAACCCATCAAAAAGAAGGCCACTCCCCGTCTGGCCTCCAGCCTAAATAATAACAGTTACTCCCCTGCCAGAGGATGCAGAAAGTTTCCCACAATGCTCTGGGGCATTGAGGTTTCAGCCTGCCAGAAGGACACCATTTAAGCACAGATTTCGCTGATCTCTACACACAAATGACCCTGAAAATAGACCCTGACCATATGGTTCCGATCCGCAGTGACCTGATCAGCATCTGGGTCCGGCCTGCACCAGGGGGAGCTGGGCTTCAAGGTCCTGCCTATTCACAGGGTGTACTCAATCAGGACACCCCTTAAAGGACTCGTTTAAAAATACCCGGAGTAAAAAATGGGCACGCTAGGTTTTAAAGTATGCTGTTATAATGGTGAATAAGCAGGCCATTTCTCAGCCTGACAGTGCGGATGCACGTCCTGCACATAATTTCATGTGTTTTATTTGACCTTTAAAGACACAAGTCTGACCTGCAATCCCCTGAGTCCTGCCTTTGAACAAAACGGCCATTATTCATGTTGTCTAGCATCAGCCCAGTTAAAAGACTGACGCTTTTAAAAATGTGCACGTATGTGTTAGCTAGAGTGTTGCAGGAATGAGGTTTGGTCACCAAGCCCAGTGTAAAAAGTCCCTCCATCTAGTTTGCTGTCTGGAAACACAACTGAGAGTACATTGGTCAGACCAGAGAGCCCCACGCTAAAAGAGGAACTGATGGTACTCCCATAATTCCTAGCATGCGTAGCCTGGGTTACCGGAGCAGGCCTCTGTTTTGGGGTGAGTAGTGGACTTGCAAATGAAGCCCTTTTAATCCCCATAGACGCATCCTCCCCATCTGTAGTCCTGCCTTTTAACATGTGGGTAGGGCTCTGAAAAATAGCGTGGGGGTGTAAATCTTGTTCACTCTGTGTTCCCACTAACATCTGAGCATGTTTGTCACCTGGTAGTCAACGCTGTGTCACTTTCGGGCCATCTCTAGTCACATGTGTTAATGTTTTTTTTAGAATACAGAAATCATGAAAACACACATGCCAACCCTGGGATCCAAACCAATAACCTTCTATAGCCTCACAGTCATAGCTGCACATCGCTTAGAACATATTTAAAAAAGTATCATTTTCAGACCAGGCTCCCACCAGTACCATCCGGTTCTCCCATTGCTGGCGACGCTGCTGCAGCAATGTTCCCATGTTACTGACTTGGTTCCATCCTTCTTAAAATTCAGCTTTCGACCTGACAGGCGGCCTGTGTTGTCGCTACAATGCTGTTAGCGCTGCTGCGATGCGGCAGGGATGTTACCTGCTTCGTTCCTTTTTAAAATCCGGCTTCTGAGCTGACAGGTCGCTCGCCGTTGAGTGTGAGGCCACCTGGCCCTGCTGTCCACACTTACAGTGGAAAAATCCCCGTACAGCCATCCGCTTTCTTCCCTGGCCCATCTGCTTTCCAGATCATAATTTCGATGTTACATCATTGAATAAAACTCCACTCTCTGCTTTTCCATTTTATGTAGGATATCTCTGAGTTGGAAATGTGAGCAAGCCTGACTATTCCTGTATGGGGAGGATGTTTCTGTCCTTTGGGCATTTCCTTGTCCAACTGTCATAGTCCCTGCATATTTGAAGGTGACTGCAGAAATTCCTGTACCTTTCTACTATCCACATGCAGGTACCATTAATTTTCGGCTGGATGACAGAATATTAAAATTCCTTATACTTTATATGCCACAAAACAGCATGGTCCCCGCAAGCGAAAGCCCAGGATTGCTGCAAACATGCCCCTCCGCCATTTTAACTCGAATCACAGAGAACATGACCACACTGATGTGAGACCAGGGACTCCAGATACAACATCGCTGAACACTGTCTGGAATTTTGAATGTCTTTTATTTATGTTGGTACCTCGTAAATGTACCAGTGGGCACACACATACAGTAGGCAAGTAGACAGACAGAGAGACAGACAGTCAGTCACATAGGCAAGCAGACAAACAGACAGACAGTCAGTCACATAGGCAAGCAGACAGACAGACAGTCAGTCACATAGGCAAGCAGACAGACAGACAGACAGACAGTCGGTCACATAGGCAAGCAGACAGACAGACAGACAATCAGTCACATAGGCAAGCAGACAGACAGACAGACAGACAGACAGACAAACACATAGGCAAGCAGACAGACAGACAGACACATAGAAAGGGAGACAGACATACAGATACATAGGCAGGGAGACACACGGACGCACAGAGACAGAGAAATAGACACACACACACACACACAGACAGACAGACACACACACACACACACAGACACACGCACACATACACACACAGACAGGACACAAGCACACATTCATGCCATGTATTTCCATGTATTTGTATTTCTCTGACTGTTAACTGTAGCCTCTCTGGGTCATGAACCCGACCGCTCACTGCAGCCTCTTTGTTTTATCTACTGTCCCAGATGTGAAAAACACCATGTTTAACATCTAGCTGGCCATCACACATCAGAAGTAACAGATCTGAAGTCATGAAATGCACAATAAAATGCGTCCTTTTTCACTGGTCCCAGAAATGGCCAAAGTGACTGGGGCCTCACTGGTTCTGTCCATTTGTGTCGGCAGCAGTAAGGAAACACAGAAGCGGCAGAGATTGTCCCCTTTTTCGCCTCAGCTTTTCATGCCTTTGTCACAGCGCTGACATGAATGACAGCCAGTTCCTGAGATGCCAGACACACACGCGCTTAATAAAAGGCGGATTTGAGGCCTCTGACCAATGTTGCCACATTTCCTGAAGACGAGAGGTTAGACTCAGTGCTGAATGAGTAAGATTTCGCTAGTAAAAACAGAACAGTACAAACAGAACAGTACAAATCCCTGTGGAGAAATTGCCTTTTTGTCCATCCCGTATTGCTCTTCATATGACACACAGACACATAAACAGGTAATGGCAAGCTTGAGGGTCACAGTGCGGGGTCAGCCGGCATGCAGGGCCCCTGGATCTGGGGCCTCACTCAAGGGCCCAGCAGTGGCATCAGTCTGGTTATCCCTGGACATGAACT
Organism: Pollimyrus isidori; assembly: GCA_019775955.2. NCBI lineage: Eukaryota > Metazoa > Chordata > Actinopteri > Osteoglossiformes > Mormyridae > Pollimyrus > Pollimyrus isidori. The sequence goes on along the minus strand of JABFDZ020000084.1, from coordinate 22,979,094 downwards.
GATGGCCTTCCGATCACTGGCACAGGGTGCAAAATTGGGGCTTAAGCTCGGCCCAGACCTAGGATACAGGCCTGCCTTTCTCTTTTCCCTTAAAGACGAATGCAGCGGCTGAAATCTGAGTCATCCTGGTCACATGCTCTCTTCCTGCCACGAGGATCCACGGCCACTCTGTGCCTGGACAGGCAGGCGAGTTCGATGTCAGTGGCTGTGTGGTGAAATTCACCCGGGGCTGTCTGGGTAGGGGGCAGGATGCTGGTGAGCTGGATCTCTGATGTTCTTCATCATGTCCTGCAATTACAAAGTGACATGAGGTCAGGAGTCAATCCGGATACTTCTGCTGGAGTCAATACAGCGGGAAGGTGCGGTTCAGCTTATATTAGGACTGACCCGCTCTACTTGGGTGATGAGTGAGTGTCCATGGCAACTGCTATGAGGATGCGGTTACTGACGACGACAAGCACGAGGGTCCGCAGGGCACAGCAGTCCGTGGGTGCTTGGAGATGCCGGAGGGGGCTGTATCAGTTTCGGGGCAGCTGGCAAGGAAATGGGGAAGATGAAATATATTATTCAACATGAACTGAGGAGAGGAGAATGGGCCAGAATGCAGGCCTGGTCGGGGGAGCGTAGGGGATGGGGCTGGTAGAGTCGCCCGGGCCTTACTGGCAGTCCTGTCAGGTACGCCCCCTCGTCCTCTCAGAATTGGCACCCGGACCCTCCTGCCGAAGCCAATCAGCTCTTTGGTTTTTGGTGTTTCGGCTCCATGTCATCAAGCCTGTCTCCGCCCCATAGCTGCAGCCTTCCTGCCCCATAGCTGCAGCCTTCCTGCCCCATATCCGCAGCCTTCCTGCCCCCATATCTGCAGCCTTCCTGCCCCATAGCTGCAGCCTTCCTGCCCCCATATCCGCAGCCTTCCTGCCCCCATATCTGCAGCCTTCCTGCCCCATATCCGCAGCCTTCCTGCCCCCATAGCCGCAGCCTTCCTGCCCCCATATCTGCAACCTTCCTGCCCCATAGCCGCAGCCTTCCTGCCCCCATATCCGCAGCCTTCCTGCCCCATATCTGCAGCCTTCCTGCCCCCATAGCTGCAGCCTTCCTGCCCCATATCCGCAGCCTTCCTGCCCCCATATCTGCAGCCTTCCTGCCCCATAGCCACAGCCTTCCTGCCCCCATATCCGCAGCCTTCCTGCCCCATAGCCACAGCCTACCTGCCCCCATATCTGCAGCCTTCCTGCCCCATAGCTGCAGCCTTCCTGCCCCATATCCGCAGCTTTCCTGCCCCATAGCCACAGCCTTCCTGCCCCATATCCGCAGCCTTCCTGCCCCATATTCGCAGCCTTCCTACCCCATGTCATGCGGCTCTGTTTGATATCCTTGCATCATGCCTTCTAGAACTCCCCTTTTCAAAAACCCTGCTGAGAACAGTGTTTATCTGACAATGGAAAGTTCTGGAGGAAAAAAAAACAACAGAAAAGAGAACTTTTCTGACGCAACTTGAAAGCAATTAAGAACAAAGCGTCTTGTTAATTATTCTGTTTAATTAGGGCCGCCACCTGTTCGACACCTGAGTGCTGTCGGACATCGAAAGTTTTTTTTAATTAATGCAACTGTGTTATAAGACCGTTTATCTGATTTTATCAAAACAGAGATAAAGCGCGCCATTAAGGAGGAGTTTGTGATTTGCATGGGTGGAGTTCATCCGTCAGGACCTGCAGAGATACTTCACTTCCCAGCTGAATGAGAGCTGTGATGAGTGGCAGAAGCTTCAGATGATCTGAGAAAGCTGACTGTGAGCAGGACCGGCGAGGCAAACATCTCTCAAAAGTTAAACGAACAATCCAGTGATAAAGACTTCTCGCAAAACGAGCATCTGCTCCACACGGGGGCGGCGAGGCATGAATTTCCCTGATCTCAGCGGTTTAATCATTCCAGCATACTGTCTGATTACAGTAGCGCTGAGCTGTGGTAGCTGTGCGGCAGCTAGCCAGCCTCCATGTGGGCAGATGACCGTCCTGATTGTGCGTCTCCAATATAAATGTGCACCGTGGTGAAAGAAGAGAGCATATTTCTCAGCCTGCTTTTGAAGATAACCTACAGTAAAATGGAAAAGCCCGGAGCACGCAAACACACAGTACTGAATACACCAATCGAGTAACACCAACCAGAACCATCCTCAAGTCCCAGAAATAAATAAGAGCAAACTTCCAGAACTTACATTTCCCAGGAAATTTCTGTGTACTTAGTGAGTTTTGGTTCTCGACGCTGGCATATAATGAGGAAGTCTAACTTTAGGTAACTGCCAGTCTCATCTCAAAAATGACAAAATAATAGACTGAGTTCGGAAATTTTCTGTTGACACACCAATCCAGATAATTGGTGGAGCCCTGCTGGAGTGCTGGGCCTCAGGCGTGGAGCCCTGTCAGGCTGCAGGGGTGCTGGGCCTCAGACGTGGAGCCCTGTCAGGCTGCAGGGGTGCTGGGCCTCAGACGTGGAGCCCTGTCAGGCTGCAGGGGCGCTGGGCCTCAGACGTGGAGCCCTGTCAAGCTGCAGGGGTGCTGGGCCTTAAACGTGGAGCCCTGTCAGG
>JABFDZ020000084.1:22928030-22945436 GCA_019775955.2 Pollimyrus isidori | reverse complement strand
GCAGTGTCCCGTCTGCGTGGGTCCGAACAGGCTGAGCGTGTGTGAGGCTGAGGCAGTGTCCCGTCTGCGTGGGTCCGAACAGGCTGAGCGTGTGTGAGGCTGAGGCAGTGTCCCGTCTGCGTGGGTCCGAACAGGCTGAGCGTGTGTGAGGCTGAGGCAGTGTCCCGTCTGCGTGGGTCCGGACAGGCTGAGCGTATGTGAGGCTGAGGCAGTGTCCTGTTGGGGTGGGTCTGGACAGGCTGAGCATGTAGCATGTGAGATGCTGAGGCAGTGTCCTGTCTGCATAGATCCGGACAGGCTGAGCGTGTGTGAGGCTGAGGCAGTGTCCCATCTGCGTGGGTCTGGACAGGCTGAGCATATGTGAGGCTGAGGCAGTGTCCCATTGGCATGGAGTCTGGTTGAACACATAAGCAATGTATCTTATGTATTATCTTTTTCTGCAATATTAATCGTATCAAGGTATCTAACGTTCATGTTTAATGATCTGAGCAAATTTTTAAACATTTCGCGTGTGTACCCTGGGATGGGTTTCCCCTGCCCTGCGTCCTTGATGCCTGGACAAGACAGAAGACGGATGGCTTGATTGCTAAGAGCAGCTGCTTAGGGGTTGCCCCAGACGTTGTCAGATGCTCTGGCTTGACAGCTGCAGCCTGGAAAGTGTCATCTTTGACACAATGATAAACATCAGAGCCCTGACCCAGCTGTGAAATTTGATTGGTGCATCAGATTAATACAAACAGCCAATCAGCTTCTCTGGAGCAGCCTCAAGGCAAGTGGGACTGTCAGGAACATCACTCAAAATTTATAAAAGGGGGGGGGATGAATATAAACACACAGTTTCAACTAATCAGTGGTCATTTAATTTGGGGTGAGGGGAAAAACCCCCTAAAACAGCCCTACTGATGCAGGCATGTAAATGACCAAGAAACACCAGGAGCTTAGTGGAGTTTAATTAATAGCGTGAGTGTAGTGCAATGCATAGCATGTCCTCAGCAGAGCGCCCTCTATAGCCTAGTGCTAGAAACAGTACCCTGTGTTCATTCCCATCTCTCCTTTTTAAACATTTCTGTTGAAATCTGGTTCTGAGCTCCACTGCCACTTGGGTAGCAGTGCTTAAATCGGCAAATAAACTTGTGTTCGATGGAAATCACATCAATTTGCTCCTGGCTACCTGGGTCACCCCTGCGGATTGAAGGCTGGGAAAACTATAATAAACAGCCTGATTGCTAGATCCGGGCCATCGGCTGCAGGACAAGCAGGAGGGGGCAGAAACAGAAACATAGCAGTAACTCTGCAAAAGACGCTATAATTACCCCTCTGCCTGGGGTGAAATAATTTTTTATTAATTTCCTGTTTACAGTGGTCCCCTGCCACTGGCTGAAAAAGGAGGGGGTGCACCAATGGGAGCCCGGTTTTTTGACATGTGACTTTTTCATATGACCTCCAGTCTGCCTCGAGCATACAGTGTGAACAGCAGGACCTGAAAGGGTAGCAGCCAACTAACGAGCTCCCTGGAATGAAACAGGGACAGACAGGAAACTGATTCCAGGGCCAGCTGCCCTGTAATTACCTATAACTAACATAAGGTAAATTAAAAACATTGTTATTGTTTTCTTTCCATACTGTATATACAGCACAGTGTGACTGTTGCATCTAGAAAATTGTTTTTAATTTCTCAAAATGTCGGGATACTAGCACAGGTAATATATATAACATCACCCAGAAGCCCCAGGGAGGAGCACGGTGCCAGGTCAGGATGAGAACTTTCTAGAAAACACTGCGATAGCAATGCTCTCTGCTGTTTGGCTCCCGTCCCACGCTTCCCCTGTTTTTATCGCAGGCACCAACAATCTGATATTTCACAAGCTTCTGAAATGCATGAGTCTGTCGGGGGGGCTCACCTCACACACACATGCTACAGGCAGTTGGCCGGTCGGAGCCCCTACAGCAGCTGCAGGAGACCCAGCCGAACCGTCGGGGTGGGGGGGTGTTAGGGTCCGGACCCGCGGATCCAAAAGTGAGAGTCTCCTTGCCTCCCTGAGTGGGGGGTGAGCAACGAGCAGACATGGGCTTAAAGACACTTCAGTTAAACAGAGGACTCTGCACTGTTTGAAGTGTAAAATGTGCCACTTCCTGGAACCTTGGAGATGCTGCCACACACGAGATGGATAGCGAGGGGCCTGTTCTGTGACCCCCCCTGTCCGTCTGTCCCTCGTTCAGGCAGAAAGGTAAGAAGCCTCCCCAGGTCTTGCTGCTCCCGTTCCAGGTGGACCTTACTTTGGTTTGCTTTTTTTCTGCTTGCCAGAAGGGCATTTGAATGCATAAACCCTTAAACAAAGGGTCCCAACTCCCCGCGAGGCTGTTCTCCTGTGGCTCATCCAGCTGGGACCCCCATGACACCCTTCCAAAAACCAGGAGGCATGCTTTTTAAATCCCTGCCTGTCCTAAGGTTTGAAAACGTGTCACCCCCCGCCGACCCCATCCTCTTGCAGGAAGTGTGCTTTGTTTTTTCCCCCCAGACTGAGAAGTGGGCTTTCTAGCCCTTTGCGCTAAGTGGCCCCTGAGGGCCTGACCTGCCCATGCAGACACTGAGCCTGTGAGTCTGCCCGTCACGCCGCCAAAACCAGCTCATCTCTCCAGATTATCTTGGAAACTCCATGTCTTACTGTGAGACTGTAAAGATGCCATTTTCATGTCTGGGGCAATCTCTCACTGCGGCTGTAATCGCCCCCTGGTATTAGCGGCTGAATCCTCCCCCCCGCCCCCCATGGGTTTGCCATATCGTGCTGATAAACATAAGAGGACAGGAGTGCAGCTTCTGCCGAATCCCGGGGGAGACAGCCGAGAGTGGAACACTGTATTTTGGGGAATAAGCCCGGCAGGTGGGTTGGTGTGTCGTTCAGCGAGCGAATCTCCGTTTCTGGATGATGTGGGGCGCACGGTGAAAAGGCCAAATTGCGTCAATCAGAGCGGCAATTAGTCCACTTAGCCACTTACGTGGTGGGTAGTGGCATAGCTCAGTGGCGCCCTCTTGCTGTCACTAATCACGAGCGGTTTTACAGTGCTACCTGATTCCTCACCGACCTGCTCTGTCTTCATCAGCTATTCCTTGGTTACGTCTCAGGGCAGCAATGTTCTTGTCTTCTCTGCTTGTCTAGTGCTGTTCTGACACGACTAGCTTCTGATGTCAGGTTCTGACGGTGTTTTGTTCAGCTGCTGTTGTTGCTCTTGTTTCTGGATGCTAACTGGAAGCTCGGCCTAACAGTGCCTGTACCTCGGTCGACTCCCTGACAGCTGTAAGCTTGTGATGTATTATCTGCCTCCCTCGTATGTCGATTTGGACAAAAGCATCCGCTAAATATCTGCGCCGTGCATTACATCCAGTTGGGGATATCTAGCGGCAAGCTAATCTGCAGTCAAGACCAAAGATACTGCATGCTTACACAAAGAGCATTACCTTTCGGGCTGTCTGATGTTTGCATTTGATTATGATGTCAGATTACCATAATCAGTGAATCAGACCTTGATTCTGTGTTACTCTCATCCTGGATAATAACGACTGCTTCAAAGGCTGGAGGTCACTTTGGTCAATTTATTGGTCAGTGAGTCGCTTCAGGTGGTGTGTTTCGCTGCCACATTTTGCCTTTGAAAGTCGACTGTGGCATTAGCAGCAGTTCGCGTGATGCGTTAACTTTGAACGTGTGGCCAGCTTTAGTCAAATCAGAAGTTTGGTGCCTCCGTGGCCAAAAAAACGAAAGTGCGTGAAGAAGGGAGCTCGTTGGTGGGGCTCCAGCACGGCGGCCAGGCCACTTGATTTATTGCTCTACATGTTTCCTCCGTGGCTGGCTGGCTTCTCGACTCCCATTAATCTCGACTTGTGATCGAAGCCAGAGGAGCAGAAAGATGAATGTGGATTCGTACATGTACACGAAATACATCTATTGTTTTAAGTTATAGCCGCTGAGGTCGCCAGCAGCCCCCCTGGACGGGCACGTGCTGCAGGCCTCACAGGCTGGACAGCGGGTATCCTGACGGCGGAATTCTCCCAGAGCACCCTGCTTCACCTGCCATTGTCCAAACACCTGGATGCGTTCTGTTTTCTCGAGTTTGCTGCTATATTTCAGTAGGAACCGCCATACCCAGATGTTCAGCCGACCCCCCTACCCTAAAACTCGTGTGTCTCCCCCCGCACAGAGACCACTGCAGGTTCCCGTGGGTTGTGATGTAACGCGTGAAAAATATCCTGCTGTGTAATTTGTGGGTGTGGATGCAGTTGGTTATCAATAAGACACGAGTGGACCATCGGTCTAAATGACAAATGCTTATTTTAGAAGCGTAATCTTTATAAGTGTAGGCCTACATTTCAAATTGATAACAAACGCTTTTTAAATTATGTAAACTCTTACGGCATGCCACCTCCCAGAACTCCGCTTGGAATCACATCGGGCATTTTCTCTGCGCTCCCATTCAAGGTGTGCTTGGGCCAAATATGAGCCTAAGAGATACCAGAGGTGTGCAGGAGAAATGCCTTAGAATGGGAGACGTGGTGGAGACAGGGGTGGGGCCTCAGGGGCAGGGGCCCCAGCTGAAAGCTGATTGGCCCCCGGAATGCCCTGCCCCCTCTCACTCACTGTTTAAAAGCATATCACTGGCTAATTATAAGGTCAGGCCCTCTGTATGAATTACTTCCCCTTTTATACTCACTGCAATGGGCAGAGACCCTGCTGGACGGTATCAGCGTTTCTGCCGGCGTGACCCTTTACGTGACCCACGGCATTTCATTAGACTGTACTACTTTACACGCATCGTGCCTCTACTCAATGAAAGCCGCACGGGCGTGTTAATCCAAGGCTTTCTCTGACTGATGCTCCTCGAGCCACATTGTATGAGCCATGATACGAATTTCAGAATGCATTTCACCTTGAGGGCTTTCTAATGTAATCCAAATGTTGTCTCCATGTTGACCTTTATTAATAGAATGTGGGCTGGCTTTCATCCTTTGGAACTTGGGCTGATTGCATGCAGGTGCCCTTACGCACCATTTGTAAGGAGAAGGATCGTATCGGTCAGGTCAGACCCATGTGATGAAGTGAAGGTCCAGCAGGGGGCGCTGAACACCAGGTACCACCAAAGCCTTGGCAATGCACACGGCAGCGGAAAGATGACACTGGAGAGGCAGCCTGCTTTGCAAAGGGAACATGCCGAGGCCGAAAGAGGGATTCCTTCTCTTTAGAAGTCGCTATGCAGACTCAAATGCTTCTGCAGATTAAGTCATTTAGTCATAATGGCTGCAGGATCCGGTTTTCTCGCTAAGTGCCTGTGTACGTAGAGACAGGCAGCACTCACCAGAATGACGACTTTTCTGCAACTTTCCCTCCCTTATTCCACGGATGTGAGTTTCCTTCATGTTTCCTGATTTCTGCGTTATCTTTCCTTCAGTACTTAACTCCCCCCACGAAGAACCCATTGTGGTTGGATGGTGACAGCCGTTACCCCGTAAGCAGTGCATTCTGGGATGCGAGACTGGCTTGCTGAGACCGTGGGGGCATCACAGCAGGGTTGAGAGTGTCTTGTGTGGTTTGGCTGGTTTGCTCCTGTGTTTTTTTTTTTTTTAATGATTTTTCTGAATGTCCAGGGCCAGCATGATCTATGCTGCTTTTGTTCCGCTGGCCGGAGAGCAGTGGTATAAATTATCACCATAAACCGCAAAACTCGGCAGCATTTCAGCGACACAAAGGCTGTTTAACTACCCATCAGACCAGCGAGGAAATGCAAATCCGAGGGAGGAAATCTGGCGTTTTCCCACAGAAGCCCCCAGTGGGGCCTGTCCACACAGTAAATCCGCCATGCTTGATGCAAGATGAGGATGAGGCATATGGTCATGGACAGAGACTCCCTGTAAGTGGAGTCTTTTATTCAAAGCTCACGCTCATCTGCTTGTAGCTGCTCTGATGTGTGCTGCCTCCCTCGGGAATCTTTAGGCTCGACCTTCTCCATTCGCCTGTCCCATCCAGAAATGGGTCATTTCCCCTTTACTGAATCTGGTCCTGAGATATTGATGGGCTTGGTGGGGGTTGGGGGTGCTTGACAACGAGTATTACACCCCGCCCCCCGGAGGCAGCCACCGGGTCTGGGAATCTCATACCACCCAGTCCATCATCTGCCAAATATCTGCCTTGAATCCAAAGAAAACATGCGAATTTGGAAAACCGTTATCAGGGGAGAAAATAGCTTCCGTGACAGCTCGCATTCCCGTTAGACATGATTTACCGCTCGCGCTGCATGAGGATCGTACCACAGGCCCCCGGGACGGCCAGGGGGGAGTTAGGGTACGAATGCGGAGTGTGTTTCTGCAGTGGCATGTGCGTGTGGGGGGGTGTGTGTCTGTGTCCTACACCGGATTTGCCAGACAGCTGACGAGAGAAACTGCAGCATGTTTTTCTGTGGGATGCTGCCTTGTACTGATGTCCACGCAAATGCGCTCTGATTTCCTACTGAAGGTTGGGTGGGAGCATAAATGTGGACGAGGCCCAGGCTGGGAAAGGTTCCCTTTGAGGCCCCCTAGTGTAGTGACTGCTTGTGGCCAACAGGGGGCTCCCAAACCTTTGGGGCCCACTGGTTAGCTGTACAGAGCAGCAACTAGCACCTTAACATCTAACGAGTTAAGCATATCTGGGACATTGGGCCAGGCGCATAAAACCACGTGCGACATTCCCGTCAAACGCTGTCTTCCCCTGACCAAGAAGCAGGAAGCAGGCCAGTGTCAATTTGTTAATCGTCACCGCGGCGATGTGAGATGGAGAGATGCCTGGGGGAGGGGGGGGGGGTGTGTGTAAGAGGGTGAAAATTAGTTTTAAAAGCTGGGCCTTGTCAACTTCCAGCCACCCCCCCCCACCCCGCATCGTAGCTCCAGATTCAGAGCCTTTTAAATGTTCAAAGTGGGATTTCTGATGTACTGGGAAATCCTTAAATCAAAGTCCGTAGCTTTGGTTCTGTGTGTGTGTGTTGGAGCGGCTCAGGAATTACCTAGGGAGCAATTCTGACACGGCGTTTTACATTTATTAACAGGAACGGTGCCTCGGATACACACCGCACGGGAGAAAAGTCACTATTCCGTGAACATCTTTAATACAGGCTTACGTGCTGCTTGGTCTGGGTCTTCGGTTTCCAAGTCTGTCCACAGAAGGTTCTGCGAGACGGTTCTAGACCCGCCAGGCTGGCAGCACCGGTCAAAACAGCCCCAGGACAGTTCTGCAGTGCGTGGACTGTGGGTCACTTCACCACAGCACCGCTCTGCCAAGAAAACAAAAGAAACAGAGAGAGCGCTGGGTGCCACAGACCCCCCCCATCAGAGCAATCAGGGCGTGTTTGCCTGCACATTAACATGAGGGGAGGGGGGTGTTTTAAGAGTCACTGCTGGGAAAACAATATAAAAAGGCTTCATGACCCCCCCCTAGGACAGGTCTGAAGGATCCTGATGAACAGTCCAGAACTTCCAGCTCTCTTGCTGATCCGTGGCCGCTGGGCAGCACCGTCTGCATGCAGGGCTGTTGACGGTAAACAGGCTCTTCTTTGTTGCCCGTGCTCAGCCCCACTGGAGTATCAGCCCACCGTGACACTTGCATCCTGAATTCACACATAGGCGTCATTGTGCGCGATCAGACAAGCCGCGGTTTTGTTTGTCGAAGCCAGGATGAGGGGTCCTGGCGCTTTCCGTCAGCGCCTCGGCGAGAGGACGGACCCACATGCCGGGAACAGGCCGACTTCAACTACAGGAATCCAGATGCGGCTCTCCCGGGGGCTTCTGGGGGATACTGGCTGTCAGGGCGGAGCTGGCTTCTCAGTGTCTTCTGCATAGTGGGAGGTAGAAGGCGCTGTACCTGAGATGGTCTGAAACTGTCAGTGTGGTCCTATCACACAGCAGTCAGGGTGAAACGGTGCAAAAAAGGGCAGCTGTTAGTGATAGAGCTGTGGCCTCACCCCTCCAGGGTCACAGGTTCGAACGCCACCCCCCCCCCCCCCTCTGTGTGTGGATATTGCTGGTTCTCCCCACAGCTGTGCAGAGTTTCTCCAGATACAAGTTTTTTGCTTGCAATAGCAAAACATGTGGTTTAGTCAACTGGTGTCTCTAAATTGCCCACAGAGTATATGGGCGCCCTGTGATGGACTAGCGCCTTGTTCTGGCTGACTCTGCCATGTACTTGCCGGGAAAAATGCCAATGACTAGGCACTGGATATGTGGTAATGGAATATTTATTAATTATTTTAACCAGAAACGGGATATAACATCCATAGGATATATGGTAGTATTAATGTTCTATAGCAGCTGTATTGTTTATTTTCTGTGTTTACTAGTTGCGTATGTGGCGTGTACTTCAGATAAAAGAACTGCGGTAATCGCTGAAAACAAGACATAATGACCGCTTGTTTCCCAAATGCAGCGTCAGACATCGCAGACGGCTGCCCCCTTTCGGCAGGCAGGCAAGCAGCGTCACTCAAACATCATACTTTTCTACGCTTGACAAAATTGATTCCCTGTTTCACTACCCCCTTTTCCCATATAACGGACGCTCAGCAAACTGCTTTAGTCACACTGTTTCTGTCACATTTAGGCTACTCACGTTTTGGTCAATAATATATAGGCTACATGGTATTCCGTGAATCCGTAATTATTTTTTACACTTGTGTAAAATGTTTATTAGCATATATTAATTATAGCCTACTTTGATTATACGTGATTAAGCGTTCTCTTAAATACTGCTCAAATTGTATTTTTTCACCGACATCGTACAATTAGTCAAACAGTCTTTAACGTCATATGTAAATTTGCAACTGTCAATGTTTACCCTAACATTAAGAAAATCTGAATTTCCAGAACTGGCTTTTATATATAAAATCTTAGCTCGTTTAAGTAGTTTCGAATGAATTTTCAATTCCATGACCAATTTGTATTATTTAACAAATAATGTGATACGCTGCTATGTCCTGCATTTGCCTGAAATATTGTGAAACAAAAGTGTATTCAGCAGAAAAGGCGCTTAGATTCACCCCATGCAACAGAACAGTGCGGGCGCCCGACGTCAAGCAGAGCATTAAATGTCTTTCGATCGTTTCTTTTTGTGTGAGATGCGCGTGTGCCTGAGAGTATCTGGCTGTGTGAGTGGGGAGTGTATGCGCGGGGAAAGTGGGTGTCGCTAATCTCTGCGATTCTGACGACGACGGCGATGGTGATGATGAGGGTGATGATGATGGTGGCTCGGAGAGAGAGGAGCCGCAGCGGCGCGCCGCACGATCGTAGTAGTCAGCTGTGAAGACCGAGCGGAGCGGGCGAGGTGTCCATGCCATGTGTCCGGCGGATCGCACCATGTAAAGCCCAACTGCAGGCTGGAGGTCCTGCGAATAGTGGCAGCGGAGCCGAGCCCAGCACCCGCTAAACTGATCACTGCGAGATGTTAAGGTCTGGACGTCCCTGGCAGGAACATGGTTGAGAGGACCAGCAAATTCTTGTTAATCGTCGCCGGCTCTGTCTTCTTCATGCTCATCCTATACCAGTACGTGGCTCCCGGGGTGATGAACTTCGGGGCGCCGCAGGGGTACCTGGCGGAGGACAACATGGATATCTTTCCCACTCCGGACCCGCATTACGTTAAGAAGTACTATTTCCCCGTCCGGGACCTGGAGCGCACGGTGGACTTCAAAATCAAGGGGGAGGACGTGATCGTGTTCCTGCACATCCAGAAGACGGGGGGCACCACCTTCGGGCGCCACCTGGTTCAGAACGTGCGCCTGGAGGTGCCCTGCGATTGCCGACCCGGCCAGAAGAAGTGTACATGCTACCGTCCGAACAGGAAGGAGACGTGGCTTTTCTCGCGCTTCTCCACGGGCTGGAGCTGCGGGCTGCACGCCGACTGGACGGAGCTCACCAGCTGCGTGCCGGGGGTGCTGAACAAGAAGGAGAGCAAGCTGAAAACGCACAGGTACGGCCGGGGAAGAAGTCAGACTACCAGGGATACCTCGCGCTCTTAGTACCCTGCATTTGCTTGTTTTACTTTGAATCATATTAAATGTTTATTATTTGCGTATCTTTATTTTTCTATCTCTGCTATCTCTATTTAATTTGTTTACTTTCGTTATATCTGTTGGTTTTTTGTACTTTTGCTTTAGTTGCATTTTCAAGTCATCTACATCAAAACAAATTCTTCATGTTTCTTTTGCATGGTCGAATAAAAGGATTCTGATTTTTAAAAGTCATTCTTACCAGCCTACCCTTAAGTTGTGTTAACAAAACAGAAACATTTTTTCTCTGAAACGTAGGCTACTAACAAAGTAGTAAGAATCCGGCTGGCTGGCATAAAGCGGACCACCGGTGTTGCGCTTCATTGCAGGCGGCGGGAAACTGGACCCGCGCTACCCCGAGTCCTGACGACTTTAACCTCAGTCCCGGCGCAGCGGGCGGGTAAATAATACACGCGGTGGCAAATCGATCAGCGCTTTATTACAAGCTGAGCTCGTTTTCTCGGGTACCGGTTGCTTGGTGGCAGGACCAGATAAACGGGTAGATGCAGAGCCGGGCATGTACACTGACCGGATTTAGATGTAGTTCTTTAATAAACAACATTATAGCGAGAATAATCGTGTTGCTGACTCATGAAGGAATTGCGTGTCTAGGCAATGAATCGGATTTTCGGGTTCTATTATATTTTCACTGGATAGAGCGATTTCTCAGTATAATGTGCTATTGTGTAAAACCATTTCAAATATTTTCCGTGCGCTGAAGTGTACCTAAGAAATACGGGCGTCCTGTCTTCCAACATAATTGATTTTTTAGCTGGTGAGAAGTATTAGGCCTACATGGCAAAAGTTTAATTTTCATTTGAAATTAATATAGAGCATGTTTGTTGTGTGCGGCAAGGCTGAAATAAATACCTCATTCGAGTATTACATCTCGACCGTAATTGTGCTGCGTATAAACGAACATTTCAATAACTCTTAATTAGCCTGATTGCATGGTTTCGACCGGCGTTGCGGTGAAACGGCGTCCAGCAGGCGTCTATAAATCATTGTGATGTTTTAATCTGGGAAACCCAAAAGAGACAGGACTGCACCATCCACCATCCACCATCCATCCGTCTAAGCAGCCCCGGACTATTTCGGAGGCTGTGCCAGCAACAGTGTTTCGGCTTCTCCAGGCTGGAAATCTGGCTCCGGCCTTGGGGTCCCAGTACACGCTCCCATCAGCGATGTCTCTGATTGTTAAAGCAGGTGCTTTTCCGATGTTTTAAATAACATTCGAAGGTTTAATAATCATCCCTCTCTACTGTCGCTGGTTCGGACCCCGGAACGTGGGAGTGTCGCTGTATTAATTTGAGGTGGGCTGTTCCAGATGACTGGACTTGCAAAACGCTGTGAATGTATGGGTGATGTTTTAGTGATAAGTTTGGGATCTAGGACCTTCCCCCCAGAGAAACTGGCAGGAAAAAAAGGTTTCAAAAGTTAGAAACTCCGATGGTCCGGTGCAGATCTGCATCTCACACCGGCTTTCGGGGACCGATAGTTTTAATACAGAAAAGGCGAAATGCACACCGCTTCCAAGCTCCACAGACTAAGTGCTGCACAAGTAGGGCTAGTGAATAAGGGCAGTTTGTTTCTGGCGCCCTTGGGAAATGCTCGAGTAATCGCCAGGAACCTGAATTGTCCCTTTACATGTTTTAAAGTGCCCCTTATGAAACCGGGCCGTTGTTTGTTTGTTTGTTTATAGGTTTTTTTGGTGAATAGCCTACTACTGAATGAGTTTCAGCCCAGTAAGTGGTAATGTGGGTGGTTCCCACGATCGTTCTACATTGGCGTCTCTGGACAGGGTTCGGAGGGCGATGTTAATCTCCGATCGCCGCACACCTCCCCCGCCAGCTCGGACGTTGTTGTGTTTGTGAGGAATATCACATAATACCGATCGTCGTGGTACTTTTGTAGCCTGGCCGATCTCGTTGTCTAGGAGAGGCTTGTCTTTTGCATGCGCTGGCCTTAACTACCGGGGGAGTGTCTTTCTCCGATTTTCCTGTCTATAATCTCTGTATACTGCACTGTTAGAGTCTGCAATGCCTGGGAGTGTCTGCACATGGTCATCCAGCAAAGAGGAACAGGGTCTGTAGGGTGCGGATATGCTCAGGACAGCCACTTCGCGGTAGGATCTCCACTTTGTGGATGATGTCACACTATCGTGAGAGTGTCTGTAAGCCTTTTGTCAGTCCGCTGCAGAAGGGTCTATTGTCTGCCCCTTGTTCTATGGCATGATTTTAGACAATCATCCATCACCTTAGGTCATGAGGTGGTGTCAACTGCTTAAAAGTTGTATAGACTCATTAAAGGTGTGTTTCGTCCCATCTGTTTTAAGTCCTCTGTGAAGAGGTTTGTGAAATGTTATTTCTACAAAGGTAACGTAAACACACACAGACACACGCACTCAGTCGAGACTTGAACCCCAGGTCATTTTTCTCAGGTGGGAGGATGGTTGGCAGAAGGTGATTCTGCTGGATGACAAATGTGTCCTTGAGGACTTTAAACCAAACAATGGTCTTCAAGCATCTCCGTAAGACATACAGCAGCAGATATCAGTAGCTGCTTGGTCCTTCTCCAAACCTCCTTGAGGTGCAGATGTGAGTCCCCTCCAGAAGAGAACAGAAGAGTCACACTGGCAGACCGGAGACCCCGGTACCTCCCTAGGGCACATGCCCCTGAGGCTCCAGAGTGGCGCCGGCCCTTTAAGAGCTGCATGTTTGGCGTTCCCGCGTCACGCCCTGCCCCGCAGTGTCCTGTGCAGGGCCGCATGCCGTCTGCCAGGCTGCGGTCTGGCTGGACGGGGTCTGATGCTATTCCGGGTTTTATTGGGGAACCTCGGTACCTTAAATCCGGCCATTCCATGCCACGGATCCGAGCCGCAGCGCTGGACGTCTCTGTTTGCCCGTGAGGAGCCCTAACTGCACTCATGTGCTAAAAGCCCATTCAGGCTCCTTGCCTCCGGCGCTCGATTAAAACAGCCAATTAAAAGGTCGTCTATGCGAAATGTGCCGACTATCGCCGGTAAGCAGATCGAAGTCTCCCCGTTTGTTCTTCCTTTTATTTCGGCGTTGGTTCCCGCGCATTGGGCTGCTTGCCGTCAGTTACAGCGATCCCCATAATTACAGATGGCGGCTTTAGCGGAAACCCACACCTGCTTCTGAAAGGGAGGCTTGTTCTTGCCGAGCTGGCTGGCAGCAGGGGTGGCTATCGTTAGCACCCGCACGCCGCTCCGGGGGTCCGATCCCACAGGGCGCAGGCTTGTGTTCATTTGTCCCTCTGGGTGTTGTGTCTGTGGGAAAGCTGTATCTATCAGAAAGATATCACCCCCTGTTGTTTGAGACTCCGTCAGACTTTACAAAAGAATGAAGGAGAGTCTGCCACCTAATTAAATATCACCTGAGGTTTTAAAAGACGGAGGAACAAAGGACCTTCTGTGTTTTCTGTTAGGAGTGAGAGCTGATCCAATAACTCAGCGATTGTCTTTTTGGGGGGAGGGGGGTCAGCAGGGTGTTTGTGGTGGGTCCAACCCCCCCAGCAAGCATGCTCACCTATGACTTGGTCCAGTGTGCATGCTTGGGGTTGGACCACTCGTGGAAAGGCACCATTAGGCTGCATGTTCAAATCCCATTTTAGTACATTTTAGCAGGCAAACTAAGTGAGCATTGACCGTGCGTGCAGGACACCAGCTGGGGAAGGTGACCGGCTCCATTTTGGGCAGCTGGGGGGGTCTGATCCCCTGCACTGGGTAACTGAGCTGGCGGCACTGATCCACTAATCCAATCGGATCAGTCTGGATTGAAGGTTGGCTCCATCCAGGCCGCCGGCGGTCACACAAATCCTCCCCGCGGGCCCCAAAACGGCAGCATGGGGCCCCTGGAGACCCCTGCCTTCATGCTGGTGACGCCGGCGCAGCAGAAGGACCATGTCACCCCTCCCTGGGACAGCGAGGACAGGGGCACAGCTCTCCAGTGGGGTCACAGTCCACCCTGTCACTGACAGTGGCCCTGGGAATAGGCAGTTCTGGGGCTGGAAGTGTCTGAAGCAGAGTTACGGAACCAGTGAGTCCCTCTACCCTCAGTTGTACGACTCTCTGTCTCTGAAAGTAGCAGCCCCCATGTCACCATTCCGGCAGGAACTGGTCAGAAACCACGCATGCCACCGTGGCCGGTGTCATGTGACATGTCGGATTTACGGGTCACCTCCTCGGGGGGGGGGGGGGGGGGCGGCGAGGGTGACCTTGATTCACCTTTTAAAAGGCCACCGGTGGGGGTGGCAGCATGTTCACCTGCCGCTTTATCTTTACGCTGCGGCTTTCCACACGGTTCCCACATCCTGGACCAAGTGTGCAGCGTCATGTCCCTTAGATGGGAGCAGTGCCTGGTGTCACCAGGGTCCGTGCCTGTTTGTACGTCTGTGTCTATGTTTATGTGTTAAATGAAGCACGGTACTGTTTCCATGGCATTCCCGTGGTTGCAGAGTAACGTTGTTGTAACCTCCCATCAGCTCACAAGACAAGTAGATTAAAGCCTTTACTTTATTATTTCGGGGCACTATTGGAAGACTGTAGGACATGTTGCTTTGGTGAGGCCCTCACCCTCAGATGGTGCCCTGGCATCTGGGCTGGGGGTTCGATTCACAGTAACGACCCCCGCAGCCCTGTGGGGGGGGGGTGATTAGGGCCCCTAACCGCTGGGAACGCAGCTGTTTCTGCTCCTTCCTGCCGGCGACCGTCTGACCTTGCCGTGATTATATGCCACCCGCTGAAGACCTGGAACCTGACCTCATCAGGCTGGCAGCGGTTCACCCCCCCCACTGCCCCCTCTCCCCTCCTGCCAGCTTCCGGAAGTTAAAGATGCCCTTGCCTCCCCCGGGACAGCGTGCCAACGTGATTTCCTAGGATACTCCATGCTGCGTGTAACCCTGCCCATGGATGAGTCACCCGTGGAACGCCAACCACACGCTGCGATTTGCTAATTTGAACCTTTCTCCTGCTTTTTCACTGCTGGATGAAAGCCGGGCCCCCGTCCGAACTTCTACAGGGGGTGTGAGAATTGCGGCGGGCGCTCGGCGGGCGCTCGGGGGGCACTTAGGGGGGCACTCGACGGGCGCTCGGGGGGCACTCAGGGGGGCACTCGGGGGGGGCACGCATGCAGGGTGACGGAGCCTTTTGGGGCATCTGCAGTGAAGATGGGTGAGGGGGGCAGTCGGTCCTGGGGCTTCAGGGAGCCCCTGCATGACGCTCTTTTATAGTGCAGCTCCACCCCCGGGCTGATCGTCTTATCTGCAGGGATCAGCGGGGGGGGGAGGGGGGTTCCAGACACGGATGCTTCCGGAAGCGGGGTAACAGCTGGACCTCCAGGGATTACTGTGATGGGGATGAGCGGTGATGTCACCCCCCCCTCACATCCGTCTTTGTGGTCAACTTTGATTTTTTTCCTGTTACAAATATTTATGGGGGTGCGTTTTCTACCAAAGAAGGTTCTAGGTCGGCAGCCCGACCCTGGAGTTCCGGTCGGTACCCTGCAGGTTTTTTTGTCCTACCTCTCTGCCTGAGATCAGGTGTGGATCATCAGAGAGCAGGTAGGATGGACAGCCTGCTGGGTACCGGCCCTCCAGGATCAGGGTCGCCTGCCCCTCTTCTAGAACCAACAGACAGCAGCAGAGGAAACATGCTGCTGCCTTTCGTCTTGGCGCTGTGCCTGACGCCAGCGGAGGGGTAATTAGGGCAGGGTAATTAGGGTAATTAGTAGGTGTGGCTCTCTGTATGGCTTGCGTGGTCTGAAGCCCAAAACCCTCTTGTGCTGATGACCACAGGGGCAGTGGTGCTTTCAATAAGATTCACTCATGGTCTGCGCTAGACCTTGTCACGAAGCATTAACATTTCTTTGCAGCCAAATAGAAAAAAAAATGCCCCCCAATGCCAACATGGTTTGGTCCACACCGCTGCGCGGTTTTCGATTTTTATTGCTGGGCATCAGTGCCTTCACAGCTGGCGGGAGAGGCATCCCAAAAAGGGCTGGGGGGTGGGGGGATGTTTGAATGGGACAGGGGGATGGGGCCTTGCTGACCCCCAGAACTCGCCAGGGAACAACAGGGAACAAAGGCGAGGCAGTTAATCTCCCCACTTGATGGGAACTCAGAAGGGAGCCCCCAGGAGCGGGGGGGCTTTTGTGAGACGTTTGGGGGGTGGGCACTACGCCGTCAGGACGGCAGAAGGAAGTTAATCACTCCTGGCCATCAGTCTGCGTCTGTGTTCAATGTTCTGGTGTAAAAGTGAAACCCTTCCTTCCCTGACTGACCGTGGCACTGCCACCTTGTCTCTGAGGTGCTTGTGTTGCCATGGTGACGACGGGGCCCAGTCCGATAGTGGTAGCGGCCCACATGACCTTAATAGGGAAGGGGGGTGTCACGTCACTGCAGTGTCCTTGGGTTGCCATGTCGTGCTCCCTGAGCTGCTACATCTCCTGCTTGCCGGTGTGACTGGTAGGTTAGACCCTCGAATTTATGATTCCTCACTGAGGAGGTGGTTCTGAATCGAGCCCGGGGTCCCGCCAGTAACTGTCAGAGGCACTTGGAAGCCGACCCGACTCCGGGTTCCGGAAGCAGGGAAAAGGCGGGCTTGGTGGTTTGGTTTACTTCAGGGGATTTTCCTGGGGGGTGGTGTCGTGTTTCTGTGAGGCCTGCTTTGTGTGTGTGTGTGTGTGTGTGTGGGGGGGGGGTGAGAGGTTGAGCCCAGAGACAGGGATAGGGGACCCACTTGAGGGTGCAGGGATATGTCTCTGTTTTTCTGTAATTTTCTGTAATTGTTACCAGTTTTCCCCACAGTCTTAACAAAAACCTGTTATTTGTGCCTTGTGGGGACATTTTTCAATTCTGAGGGGAATCTCAGTTTTATAAAATATCAGTAAATATAATCAAAGAACTTAAAATGCCAAAGGTCTTGTATTTTGTTTGGTACCTTATAGTTAAGGTTAGGGCTGGGTAGGGGTTAGACACTTAGAGACTTAGAGTTTTTTATTGTCATTGTACAGTTGCCTGGACAACAAAATTAGTGGGCAAGGCCACAAAGGTGCAGAAGAAGTGACAAGTGTCAGTGCAGATATGGGGGGGGGCATTATAAACATAAAAGTAAAAACATAAAAGAGACATTATATACACAATATATAAATATAAGGTACAAGAGACATGGACAAGGGGGAACAAGGGCATCATAAATACAATATGGTCATCAGGTTTGGGATTAAGGCCTTACCAATAGAAAGTCCCCATGAAGACATCCATCCATCCATCCATTATCCAAACCGCTTATCCTTACTGGGTCGCGGGGGGTCCGGAGCCTATCCCGGAAGC
>JABFDZ020000084.1:22911853-22926853 GCA_019775955.2 Pollimyrus isidori | reverse complement strand
CACACAGACAGACAGACAGGCACACACACACACTCACACCGTCGTGTGTCCTCTGAGTGTCCCATGATGCCCCCGGTGGATCAGGCAGTTCAGTGGACGGCCTGCAGGTTCTCTCGGGTCAGGGCTCCCATTTCTATGAGCAGAACCCCCACGGCCCGTTGTGGAGTTTTCCACGTGTTTTGGGCTGCTGGAGCTGGGGGTTCTGATGACTGACTTCAGTCGAGGGGGGCAATCTTCCCCGCAAAGGGCCGGTGTGTGTGCAGGTCTCTGGGGTCAGCTGTTCATACCCAGGTGTGAGGACTCTTCAGCCAATCAGTCCTCTAATTAGTGATCTAATTAGGAAGTTGTAGCAGAAACCCACATACACACCGGCCCATTCTATATAAGACTGCCCACCCCTGCTTTAGTTTTTTTTTTTTTTTTGGGGGGGGGGCAGTTGAGCTGAAGTCGTGACAGTGTACGGAAACCCTGTGCTGGGCTGCCAGGCCTTACAGACAGACATAGAGGGAGGGCACCCCCCCTCGTCATTCCTGTCATGGCGCGACTCTCAAGCCAGGCTGTTGATGAATTATTCATGTGTAGCAAAGGTGGCTGGAATCTCATAAAAGGAAGGCGGGGTTAATAGCAAGAGTGGGTGGAGCCTTATTTAAAAGGCAAGTAGGGTTCACTGCAAAGGTGGGTGTGTCCTCATAGATAAGGGGGTGTGGCCTCTATCAAAGGGGGTGTGGTTTCATAGCAAAGGTGGGTGTGACCTCATGTTTGCCATCCTTTCTGTGTCTTGGGCTGTTCCACAAGGCATTCATTCTTGTGGGAGGGTGGCTACAGACTGCTGAGTAATGGGCCAGCCAGCCCAAAGTGATTTCTTACTTATCGGTGCCAGTGAGGGGGAGCGAGATGGTGCCTCGTGGTTCGTTTCTGCCTCATTGTGCTTCATCATGACATCAGGCTCGAATTCCCTGGGGGGCGTGCGGGCCCGTACCTGCCCCCCCCGCGTGCTGGCTGTGTAATTGCAAACATGGGTAGGATTTTCACGCTCCTCTTGTGGCCAGTCGCACGCTGTGACAAGAGAGAGAGTCCATATGGAGGTCCATTAGCAGCTATGTGCCGACGTGTGATCCATGTCTCTGCTCTGGGTGGTGGTGGGGGGGAGTCATTGTTGCATTATAAACGCCATTAAGCACTCGAGGGGGGGCAGTGCCCACTTGTATGTCTGCAGTCATGAGTTGGCTTGCATCCGTTAATGGTTCATGCAGAGTTGACGGCCTCTCTTCCGGGCTCCACAGCAGCTTGTCGGGCCGCTCAGAGCTCCCACCCTTCAGGACCTTTCCGTGGGATGCCCTACGTCCAGTCAGCTGTGCAGCGAGTAAGACCGCCTCTTCTGCGGCTTACAGGTGGTCTCTGACAGGAGGAAGGTACAGATTGCTGCATGTTTTTTAAGATGCATATTCCATTGGCTTTATTTTTTTAATTTAAAAAAAAAAAAAAAACTTCACTGACACTGTTGGTTTGCTTTTTATGGTGCTTCCACATGCAGTGAAGGTTTATTGCCAGCAGGGCACCTTGGCTGATGGTCTAGGGCAGGAGTGGCCAACCTTACCCGCAAAGGGCCGGCATGTATGCGGGGTTTTCGGGTAATCTGTAGGTCAGCTGTTCATACCCAGGTGTGAGAACTCCTCAGCCAATCAGTCCTCTAATTAGTAATCTGATTAGGGAGTTGCAGTGAAATCCCGCACACAGACTGGCCCTTTGTGGATAAGATTTCCCACCCCTGGTCTAGGGCCCTAACCCTGCGGTGCCCTTAGTAATATACGCTGGAGGAGATTCTCCCTCTGTATCCCGTCGTTGGCGAGGAATTAGCGGATGGTCAATGATGGCAGTCAGACTTAGCGCTGGCTGAGTGGAAGACCTGCCTTTCCCAGCGCTTAGGTCCGTTAGCACTCCACCTGGGGGCTGATTAGCGGCGAGGGAGGGTGTCTCTGACCTCTCTGCCTCTGACAAGCGCCCCCGCTATACCAGGTCATCTTAGTGCCATAAATTCCACTCGTTTGGCCTCAGATAACGAGGCCCGCTGGCCGCTTATTCCCGACAGTATTAGCTCACCTTGCAGCATTTATTCAAGCAGCTTATGTGCCTTTAACATGCACTAGACTCTCAGTCGTCTGATTCAGGTCCTGGTTCCACAGCCACTTTGTGTGCCGCCATTGTGACGTAACTCTGGCACATTTCCACCTCGGCTAACTGCGTGGATATTAACCCCAGGGTGGCGGTCGCCTGTAAGGCACCTCGGCTGACGGTGTTGAGGCACCTCGGCTGACTGTGTTGAGGCACCTCGGCTGACTGTGTTGAGGCAGGGTTTCCATGCTGTTGCGGCCGCCACACCTGCCCACATCTTGGTCCTCTGGGCTGGCATACAGCTTCCCAGAAAGTCTCCTTCCCTGCACCATTGGCTCCTCAATAGGCACTGCTGTGCTGTGCCAGCGTGTTCAGACAGCATACGTGTTTATCTCCAGCTTGCATATTGATGGCAGCAATCTCCCCCATTTCCTTAGTAATATACGCTGGAGGAGATTCTCCCTCGCTGGTGGGGAGTTGGTCCTGTGCAGTCAGACTTCGCGCTGGCTGAGTGGAAGACCTGCCTTTCCCAGCGCTTAAGTCCGTTAGCACTCCACCTGGGGGCTGATTAGCGGAGAGGGAGGGTGTCTCTGACCTGCGGCTGCCCCTCCTGCTTTGCCAGGTCATCACTTGGTGCCATAAATTCCACTCATTACCGCCCATTTGGCCTCAGATAACGAGGCCCGCTGGCCGCTTATTCCCGACAGTATTAGCTCGCCTTACAGCATTTATTTAAGCAGCTTATGTGCTTTTAACATGCACTAGACTGAGTCATCTGATTCAGGTCCTGGTTCCACAGCGATTTTGCGGAACTGCCTCATCTCCTCCTCCGCTGTCCCAGCTGTGGGATCCGATCTGACTGATCTGATTCCGGATGTTCCGGCACTTTCTGACAACCCGCCCCCCCCCTTCCCAGCAATAAATCCGCATGTCTAGATTTAGCCCTGCCGGATGTGTGCCACTGCATTCAGACAGCTCTCCCTTTTAACACATCTCAGCTTTTCCTAATAGACATTTGATCCTGAGAAAAAAACCAGGGAATGGGACCTGAGTCTGCGTGTGGCGGCCTCAGAGGACGCTTGCTCATGGATCTAGCTTCCTTAGTTAGATCCCTTCCTGGTGTCTGCTGGAGTCGCGGTGAGTATGTGTTCCCCGTGTCAGGCTACAGAACAGTACTGGTTATTCGCTGCGTTTAGCCTCCACTCTCAGACATGCTGGAGTGGGATAGGTACGTCTGGTGTGACATCACCATGTTGCCAGCTGGCCTGCTGTGACATCACCACGTCGCCAGCTGGCCTGCTGTGGCATCACCACGTCGCCAGCTGGCCTGCTGTGGCATCACCACGTCGCCAGCTGGCCTGCTGTGACATCGGCAGTAAAAAAACGCTGTTCGGAAAGGAGATGAGAAGCCGTGGTCACAGGTTTAAGTCGACCATTCGTGGCCATGCCCTCCGACCATGCCCCTGCCCTTCGGCCACGTCCCCACCCTCCGACCACGCCCTGTTTTACAAGGTCTCGAGGCACATTCTGAATCTAAAGGCGCGCCTGGGTCAGGGACTCAGGTATGACCCCCTGTGGAACGATGCCAGTGGACACTCTCCAGCTATTTTGAACACATTGATATTGTCACATGATCTTTTATTTCTGATCAGGGGCTCTGATTGGACAGTCCTTCTGGCAGACAGTGTCACTGTTTGTTCAGTTTGCTTAGTAACCATTTTGCCCCTTTTAAGTGTTGGAATTTGTGTCAGGTTCTCAAACAAGTGGAGCTTTACTTTACTGTCGAACTTAGCAAGGCTCTAGATCACTTTAAAGCTTTGTATTCTACACACAGGCAGCCTCCAGTGGCACCTGAAAGAATGTGAGATGTTTAAAGGAGGCGCCAGGCAGAGCAGAAGGTACCAGTCCTATCTGTGATCATGGTGCTCAACCAATCGGGAATGTTTCCTCTCGGGCAGTGCCAGGCGACCATCTTCTGGAGGGGTGCTGTGTTAGCAAGCCCATTCGCTTTGTCAGTGGGGTGGGGGGCTTGCCCAGGGCGCTAGACGGGCTGACATAAACAGGACGCGCAGACTATGACTGGCTCAGGCACCAAGCGGGCATGTGCTCAACCAAGCCAGTGCACCTCAGCGACCCCTATGGGTGTCCCGAGGTCCCGTTTACTGGGGAGCATGAAAATCCCACCTTTGAGACCCAAAGCTCTTCTATTTGGCAGTGTGCTCATTTAGCTCTTTTAGAAGGCAAGTTGAGGCGGGCACATTGCAGGGCAGGTCTGCATACCGCAGCACTCGCGTTACTCGCTGTGTATGTCGGCGTGGACAGTGTGCCCGTCGTAGCCGATGCACGCGGGGCACGAGCAGTGAGTGGCGTTACCGGCGTGTGAAACAAAAATCAGGATTAAGTCACATCTGTAAGTTAGAGCGAGCTTGGCATCGAAGGGCAGCCACCTGTGGCGGCACCCAGGGAACTGGGGGTTAAGGCCCTTGGTCACGGAAGCACAGACGTCCGATCACAGGCTTAGAGGTCTCACGCACGCAGCAGCCATTCAGGGATGAAGCGGAGTGATGTGGCTGATGCTGGCCCCCCGCCTCGGTGGAGCGTCGTGTGTGACATCAGCCCTCCCCCGGCTCCTCGCTTCCTGTATCTTTAGGCGCTTTAAGAGATGCCTAGGCGACCGTTTCCCAGTCAGCAGTATAAACTGGGCCACCGGCATGGAGAATGCGGCCAGTTTAGCGTTGTCGCAAAAGCGATGTCATCGTAGCAGGAACTGCCCCCCCCCGCCCCTGCATGTCCCCCCCACCATTGTTTCCCTCTTATTCCGCATCAGCGAGTAGCCCATTGACAGCAGAGGCAGATGAAGTCTGTCAATACACCACTCCCCCAGAGTAACATTACTCTCCTGCTCGCCTGCTTGATTTCATTAGTTTGATGTAGCGCTGTGCTGCTCACTGGCCTGCAGTCATAGCCCCCTGCTGGTCACAGCTGGAAACACCATCACCTGCGCTCAGTGCTTGCTGCCTGCCTGACAAAATGTACTGTTAGTTGATGCAGCCACGCCCTGCCGACACACCTCCTTGTGTGTCCATCCGTTTCCATTGCGTCATCTTTGAAGGCCCGCCACCAACTGCCTCTCACTGCTCTCAACCCCTGAAGCTCACCATAAGGATCTAATCTCCCCCCGATGTGACCTGTGGTGCAGCATGTGAGCTCCAGGATGGAGGTTCCTGCAGCGACTGCGAGGCTATGCTAACCGCTAAGGGCTTTACATCCCATCTATAGCTGATGCTCCTACGGAGCTTTGACGGTTTTGCACAGCTCTGTGTTTCCCGGTAGATGTCTTATTAAAGGCATCCAGATCAGCTACCACAGCTGAGAACTCTTCTGGGAACTCCATCTGCAACATTTTTTTAAACTACTCAAGTACCTGCTGTCTTATGGACATCTTGTATATTTTCCTGTTTAATTGCCAGTTACATCCGCCAATCTATCTTCGTCCCGCCGGGCTCCTTTGCTGCGTTAGGTTTTATTGCAGCACACCATGCTTACCATACCTGACTGCTTCTCTAGGGCCCCCTGTAGGGATTTAAGGGAATTATAGGAGGAAATGTAGGACACATCAGACCGGCGTCTATCCGAAAACACCCCTGGCGTACCTTTAAACTGGCATTGCACTTCACATTTCAGGAAACCATGGGGTAGGACTTCAAGAGAGGCAGCCAAAATAAACCACGGCTGGAGGCTCACGGCACCGTTCTAATAGAGCCGCGGTGTAACGATGATGAGATTGAGCAGGTTTGATGATGGCTGGTGGAGTCTGAGGTTCCAGGGAGCTGAATGTTCTGGGATTGCTCTCATAAGCTTGATGATGGTCAACTAACTCACTGGGATGCCGTCCCGAATATACATTCTCCCCGCAGGTGTGTGGGGCAGCCAGCATTGCTGGTCTGTCAGCTGGTGGATGCCTAGGTAGATGTCACTGTTTGAGGTGCTGGCTTTGGAGAGGAGATGAGGCTGGTGGAACAGCAGGAAGCTCGATATGAATTCCTTCACCATGCCGAATGGCAAAAATGGCACGGGAAACATCTTGTCCATCGCTTGACTCATCTTGACGTCTTGACTCCTCTGGAGACCCGCAGAGTGCTGTGCAGAGCACGAGCACATAGGCGACACTGTGCTTCTGCCATGTGACTATCTCCTCCATTTGCTCTTCCTTACTCCTCCTTCCATGCCAGCCCATTGCTGATCTTGGTGCACTCTTCAGATAAGCAGTGTTGTCACTCGTGATTGGTTGTTGGCCAATTGCCCAAGTCCTGCTCTTATTTGTCTGGTTTGACACCGAGGTTCACTGCATGCGTGCTTTGAGGCCCGACAGCAAATGGTCACCCATGCTTTCTATGGTCTACTTAGTCTGCCAGGTCTCCTGTCGCCCCGAGTTGTCACTGTACTTGTGGTGGATCGTTCAGGGTTGTTAGTGCTTCAAGAAGAAGAAGATAAGCTTAACCGATCTCATCATGAGTATAGCAGGAAGCCCTTCTGAAAGGGGTTCAGGCTGTTCAGGACACCGGCATTAACTGTAATCTCCGAGACGCCGAAAGCTACCCTGGATGAGGACCAGATACCATAAGCGTTTGTCCTGGTGTCTTGTCCTCCTCAGAATTCACAAAACCACTGGCCTGCATTGCCTGTGTGGGGTCATCCTGTTTGTTCTTGTTTTGCTTGAATGTGTGCTGGCAGGCATTGCACATGTGAGGTTATGTTGGATGACCTTTCCTTGTACTCCTGTTCCTGTGGTGGTCTTTCCATTACCTCACGCCACTTAGCCAGATCCACATATCTTGTTTAGGTGATTATCACATGCGTGTGACGGCCCGCTTCGGGTCAGCCAGCGAGTCTCCTACCCCGGCCGTACCTCCTGAGATGGCTCTGTTTGCGGTAGGCTGTTCCGTCTGGAATGTTCTGAAGTGGTTTTGATTTACAACCATGGCGGACCATGAACACCTCTCTGGTTCGGCGAGTGTGGAGATTGTCAGTTAGGCTTGCATTTCCTTTCCCCATGTGAGCTTATGTGGGTGGATGTTCCAGCTTGTGTGGGATCGTGCCGTGTGTGGTCTCCCTGACTTTCATTTGAGCTTCTTAACATGTGACGGGTTTTGCTTTTCTGCTGTTCCTGTGCCTTAGGCTGTCTTTGATGTCATTTTCCTGAAGAACATTTGATTACACGCCACATTAACTGCACCTTCATAATGCCTTTATAATGTATTTGTAGATCGTTTAGTGCACCTTCATAATGGATTTGTATAACACTCGTTCATAGAACATTCATAACAGGCATTAAATGATGATAACAAACAACTGTATAATCATAAAATTTTTGTTATGGATGTTAAGGTATACTTAGATGCAGGGTTCGAAATTTACTTTTTTGATCACCAGCCAAACTGGCTGGTAACTTTCTGAAGTTACCAGCCAATCAGAATTTTCATTAGACAAATTTGTAAGTGGTGAAATTAAGAAATTATGAATGCCACTGAATGAAAATTTGATAATTTTATTAACAGTACATGAAAAAAGCACAGAAAATGCAGTACACACAACAGACTATACAGTTATAAACTGTTATAAACTCACGGCAAATCTGACAAAACATGACCGCATTTTTACTATCAAACACTAGCCAATGACGACCTGACAAACTTCTCCCTCTTTGTTTCGCACGCTCTGTCAACATTTTCATCTTCTGCCTCCTTCCTCTTCTCACCTCTTCCTGATGTTGATGTCTGTCCTAACCACCGCAGCATTTTGATTTTAGCTTGTTTCGCTGTCCAGCTCAGCCCTCTTTGCTCATCCGATATTTCCTATTTCTTGTTTGTATTTTTGCGCTCTCGTCGTTCATTGGACCCGCAAACCTACGCGTACAGTATCTGCGCGCCGCTGCCGAAGGTATCTAAAACGTCACCCGTAGTGTAGTGTTCATGTGAAATGTAGGACGGAGGGGACAAACGACCCAGAGCACCTCTGAAATGATGTGCATGATTGGTTCATGCATCACCGGGCAAACTGGCTGGTAAGTTTTTATCAGTACCCGCCAAAATGATTTTTAACCCGCATTTGGCGGGTTGGCGGGTGTTAATTTCGAACCCTGCTTAGATGGTGCTTATGAATACATTAGGAAGATGCACTGAATGTCCTGTGAATGCATTATAAAGGTATTATGAAGGTACAGTTAATGTAAAGCGTAATTGAACATTCTAGATGCCTGCTGAGTTGTCAGACGTCGACTCCAGCAGAGTCCTTCCTGGGTTGCTGACAGGAATAGGTTGCGGGGCAACAGGAGCTCAGACGTGCCTCCCTTCTGTGGCAGGCTGTTAGGGTTAGGTTTAGAGTCAGGGTTAGTTAGGAATTCAGGTTTGGGTTTCTTTGCACTGGCAAAGCCGAGCGTGGGGTGGGTACAGCCCTGAGATGGTGTCCTGATGTGCTCCCTCAGAAGCAAGGACACTGTGATGAGAGTGTAGGCCAGCTGGCTAATGATGATAGCATTGAATAGGGCCCAAAGCTCTTTGTGTGTGTGTGTGTGTGTGTGTGTGTGTGTACAGGCGTGCATGTGTGTTTGTGTGTCTAAGCGCTCCCTCTGTTTTCCTCGTCCTTCGCCTCGGTGATGCTGGAGAGACTCTCCTGGCACGGCAGTGACGTCACAGGCACTGGGATGTTTGCCTTCTCCTGTCAGCCATGTTGTTCGAGGGCCAGCTGCCAAATAGATTCATGCTTACGGCTCTCCCGCGTCAGACCCTGCAGATAGGGGGGGGGGGCCAATCGGCACACCTTCCCAGATCACTTCCGCCGCCGCTTGGTGAGGCTCGGGGCGCCATGGCGACCGAGTCGGCGCCGCCAGCTGCCACCGAACAAACAGACGAGTGTTTCACTTGCGCCCAGCTGAGCAGGAAACGAGGCGTTGGGTAGCTTCACGCCCCCTCCCTGTTGCTCCCTCCCCCAGAGTTTATCTGCCAGGTGGAGAGGAGGAGGCAGCTGTCAGACTCTGGCTCTCTGCAGGTGTGCCGTCCGCTTAATTAGCACCGGGGGAGGCGTGTGAGTTAACGAGGGCGCCGATCTCACTGTGTGGCATCGCGCTCAGCAGGTGGGACTCTTGATTGGAGCGGTTGAGGGGGGGTGGCGTGGGGAAGTGTCATTTGTGGCCCCTAAATGCTCGGCGTCCCACATGGATATATGTTTGGCCATCTTTGTTTGGCCCTTCCTTTAGTGGGAACTGTGCCCTGTAAACAAGGGTGGTGGTGTGGGGGGGGGAGAGGGGGTGCTACAGTGCATCCTTGAAGCCCCCAGGCAGCAGGGTATTGTGTGGATGAGCAAACTCGTTCCCAAATATCTGGTGACCTTGCTAAATTGGGGGGTCAGCGTGTGGCTCAGTGGGCTAAGCCTGTGTGCCTCTAATCACAAGGTCACGGGTTCAAACCCAGCCTCAGCACGTCTGCGGGTCCGTGAGCAAGACCCCCAACCCCCAGCTCCCTGGGCACCGCTGCAAGTGGCTGCCCCCTGCGGACAACCTACTCCACAAAGAACAAGTTGCAGGAGGCATAAATACAATTTCCCCACAGGGATCAATGAAGTACTACTAATAATATTTATTATTATGATAAATATGGTAGCCTTGTACTCTGGGTCAGGCTCCGGGAAGCTGACGGTGCCACTGCACGTGCACACGCGCCCTCACAAACACTGATATAGACAGCCACACACGTGTTTGCAATCCCAGAATCCCCCAGTACAGTCCCACTAGTCATATATACATCCTCAGTGGGACTGGGTACCGAAAAGTACCACCTGCCCCCCCTTGCATACAGGTCTGTGGGTCCAGTCTCACACAGAAAGGCATGTGCTTGCATTTGCACATACTGGGCTGGCAGAGCACATGCACACACACGCACACACACACACGCACACACACAGACACACACATGCACACACGCACACACACACAGACACACACATGCACACACACACACACAGACACACACATGCACACATGCACATGCACACACACGCACACACACACACACAAACACAGACAGACACACACACACACACACACAGAGGTGTGCAGTACTGCAGCAGTTCCAGTCCTGTTTGGCACCTTGCCTTCCTGTGCCCCCCCTGGGGATTGTGAGCCCCGTTGCTGTGAGGTAGACTGACAGTGTTCATCAAAACACTCCCAGCAAGAATGGGGGGGGGGCTCTGTGTGTCTGCTGAGAGAGGGGGAGGCTTATTTATTTGATGCATTATTCATGCTCACAGTTTTCAGGTCTGGCCTTCAGCTTTGAGTGTCTCGGACAGTACTGTGTGTGTGGGTAGGTTCGTATTTACCAAATTGTGGGGGATTAAGGACCAACTATAGTAAAAGATGCTGGTCCCCACATTATAAACCTCATTTTTTATAAAATATCTGTCTCTTTTGTCAAAAAAAGTTTCGTACTTTATTTGGCCACTTATGGTTAAGGTTAGGGCTGGGTAGGGGTTACACATGTTATGTTGAGATAGAAATGAATGGAGAGTCCCCACAAAGATATAATTACGAACCTGTGTGTGTGGGGTGGGGGGGCTGCTCCATTGGAAGTACTCTGCCCCCATAACTGATGCCTTCTTGGTCTCCTGCCAAATAAATATGTGTCCATGCAATGATTGGGGTGGGTGGGGGGTAGGGTTCATTAACCCCCAGAGAGGTTGTCTGGTTAAAGGGGGGGTGTCTGTGCCTGCATTCAGGGCAGCTGAACAGCTTCTCTTGTTTTTCTCTTTGTTTTCCTTCTGCCCTCTCTTCCTCCTCCTTTCTTTTTCTCTCCCTGTCTCACTCTCTCCCTCATTCTCCGTCTCTCCCCTCTCTTCCTCTCTCTTTCCCTCTCCTTCTCTCCCTCCTTCTCCTGCTCTTCTCTCCCTCTCTTTCTCCCTTGTCCTATCTCCCTCTCTCTCACTTCCTCCTTTGTCTGATCTCCTTCTCCTCTCTATTCCTCCCTCTTTCTCTCTCCCTTTGTCCCTCCTTCTCTGTCTCTTCCTCCCTCATTCTGTGTCCCTCTCTCCCTCTCTTCCTCCCTCATTTTATCTCCCTCCCTTATTCTTCCTCTCTTCCTCCCTCTCTCTCCCACCTACTCTCTCTCGCACCTCCTGCTTCATCAGCCCTTCCTTATCTCCTGGGCATCTCCACGTGTCCAATCTACAAGGTTACCCCCCGGTCTAAGCACTGCCCCCATGCCTGCACGCCTCTTTATCCTGCACCTGCACAGATAAAGCTGAGATTGCCTGACGGCTGCCAGCTTTGGCCTCGCAGCATCAGATTCTGCCCGATAAGGAACATTCTGGCACAGCGACTGGCTCTGACCTCAGGCTCGGGTAGCGGGCACAGGAGGCAGGGGTGTGGGGGTGGCAGGGGTGTGGCGCATGTCACTTTCTTCGCAGATCTGGGGGCTGTTTTTGCAGTCAGATCTGTCGCTGTTCTGCTTATATAAAATGGGGCCCTAGGACATAGAGTAGGTGGAAGCTGATTGGATGCTTTGTGTTGCAATTTGTGTAAGTAGCCCATCTGCACATAATTTTCGCTATCGCCTTTGAATGTTTATTCACCTACGGGCCTGAGGATGTTGGGTGAAAGCCACCTTGACCGTTAGTAACTCGTCCATGAACCTCAGCCACTTCTGGATGCGTCAATCTTCTCACCTTCCTACTCTATCTCATTCTCCTGCAGACTCTGGTCCTTGTTTGGTGGGTCTGCTGTTGTTGCCCCACAGATGCAGCCCTAACTGCAGACCTAAACCAGCAACACATGTAGTCAGAAAGCATCCCCCCCAGTCAACAGACGACAAACTTTCCCAGTGACCAGAACCATCTGTAATGTGGCGGCTGATCTTATTAATATTTGTAAATGAGTGCGCGTGCAGAGGGAGCGACCAGTCGCGGTGGTGCCCGCCTGGCCCGTCGGGAATTATCTCGTCATCTTCATTTGTGTCTGTCAAATGTATTTATTCAAAGCGATTTATGTGGTTTGTGTTCTCTGGAACAGCGCTTGTACTGTTCTGGGACCTGAGCCCCGCGGGATTCTGGGACAGTCGGACTGGCGTCGGCGCCATCAGGGTCTGTCCGACGACTTTCTCTCCCAGTTCCTTTATGAATCCGGGTTCTTCTGAGCCTCGAGAGCCTATGTGTGATAAATGCTTTTGCAGTCAATCATGATGTATTTCTGTAATGTTTTGATTAATTAAAAAGACATGCCCTTGAGGTAAATGAATAATAAACATTCCTATTCTGAATTTGTATGAATTCTTTCATTGGGTATTTAATTATTCCAGCAATTGAAATGCTTAATTGGACCAATTGAGCAGTTAATAGATTTTAATTACATTGAACACTAACATGTGATGCTAATTTGATTAAGGTTTATGGAAATGGTACAAAGTGTCACATGCGCTCCTTTCCCAAGTATAAAACAACATGCGATTTCTTCAGTGAATCGCTGTCAGGAAGCGTTAGGAAAAGCAGACTTCACCAAATCATTCCAAATTAAGAGATTCTCCAAGGGGATTATGGGAGCAGCCTAAGTAATTGGATTCTAATTGGGCAGCAGTCGATTTTTG
This sequence comes from Pollimyrus isidori, assembly GCA_019775955.2. Taxonomy (NCBI): domain Eukaryota; kingdom Metazoa; phylum Chordata; class Actinopteri; order Osteoglossiformes; family Mormyridae; genus Pollimyrus; species Pollimyrus isidori. The sequence goes on along the minus strand of JABFDZ020000084.1, from coordinate 22,914,113 downwards.
TGTGGTCTGATTGGAACAGGGTGGCTGTACTGGGATGTTTTGACACTACCTGGTAAAGTGTTAAGTGTTAGTTAGAGGTGAGTCAAACGTTGGGGCCGTGTGATTGGCCCCGTGATTGGCGAGGCACAGGTGTGGCCCTGGACCCGGACACAGCCCCTTTATAAGATCAGGATTTCTACGTCGCGTGTGGAGGAGACATTAATGTTTCTGATTGAGCGGTGCCCCCAAACCCAGGGTGTGTGGTGATTTGCACGGTAAATCTTGACATGAGTGCAAGTGGGGGCTGACTAAACCAACGGGCCTGTGTGGTCACTAATGAAGTTGTTTGTCAGCATGCTTAAAATAAACTCCGGCCGTGGGGCCTTTCTTCCCCCCAGAAGATGATTTCAGCTGGCATTCCAAGTCCCACAGAAGGCATCTTCTGATACTTCTGGCTCTGTAATGATCAGCTCCTTGGGGGAGCACCAAAAGCTCTCTCCCAAACCCCCAGGACTTCTTCCGGACTGTTCATGAAACGTGGCAGAAATTGACATAGGGTGATTCCTGACTTCAGCTGCTGGTGAATCTCCCCCCCCCCCCAATCTAAATTTGAGAACCCCCCAGCCTGCTCCCACCCTCTCCTCTGGCTGCTTGCTGCCATTCTCAGCTGTCCCGTCCCCTCCTTTATTTCATGGAGAAGCACACAGATTTTGCAGTTATGCCAGAAGATGGGAAGGGGGAGTATGGGGGAAGCCGACCCCCCCGCCAACTCATGATAAGACTCAGCTTTCTCTGTAAAAAGCAGTCATTTCAAAAAAGTAAGCAAGCAAATCTTCACACAACCCCCCTGCACACTGTATTCCTCTGCCAAATAGATTCAAATAAAGTAGCCATTGTTATCTCCTTTCCTTTGTACTAAATCTCTTTCAGGCTTACTTCAAAATGTAGAAATGTAGCTAACTAACAGGACTGGATTCCACTGCATTCCACTGGAAAACAGCTATGATGCCCTTCAGAAATTAGGTCAGGTGGACTTCATTATTTTGTTCTCCTCACTAATATCCTGAGTGACATTTTTATTTTTGAAATTTTTAAGTCTCCTAAACACAGATCGGCATCCAGGCAGCCACATTGCCTGCCTTGAGGTAAAAGGATTTATGACCAGAAAGTCCACAAGTAGGATCCAGAGTAAGTGTAGCTGTAAACATACTTGGGGACTCAGATGCATGTAATGCAGAGCAGTATTCATGAAGCATCGATTTCAGCGTGGTAATAATTTATAACTGATGTCTTTTGCACATTAATGTTACATAGAGGCTGTCAGTTAAGCTGGATTTAATTCTGTGCGTTTTAAAACTGAGAATCTGCCATATGTAGACCCATGAAAGCAAAAACGGAAGGAATTTAGAAATGGAAAAGAAGTAGATATGGATCTCATAGGACCTGAATGCAGCAAGGTGGTTTTATGTCATGGGGGGAACAGAGCTTGTGGATGTGGTTACTCAGGGAGGGGCGGTTTCGGAAAATTGTTTAATCAGCAGGGCATTGGGGGGAACCTGGCATGACGTCATTTTCCCAGCTTTGCAAGGCCCTTGGACACGCTCAGACACTGGCGCCCTCTGGTAGGAAAAGTGTCTCCATAAACAGGAGGCTAAGAAGGCACCACGCCATTTCATCGCCAGTTTCCCGGCCCTCTGCTGCCCACCAGGAGCAGCGCCGCGGGCCCTGAACAGATGCTCCCCCTTCCTCCTCCTCTCTTCTCTAACTGCTTTGCTTTCGCCGCCGGCCTTTTTCACACCTTTATCTTTTCTGATTCTACCGCTCCAAAGCTGGTCCACGAGCGTGAATGTTGTTGTGGGGGGGAGGGGGGCACAGGGCCTGAAGATGACTTGGAGAGCAAGCAAAGCACCCTGGGGCTCAGTACTTGCTCCTGCTCTGACGTGGGGTGAGTAAATAGACAAAGCGACCCCCCAGCACCCCCTGCCAGGGGACATCCTGCATTCTCAGCAATGCTTGCGCCCTCATTGCATCAGCAAAGAGAACAAATGGTGGTAAACACATATATATCTCTATTGACGCTTGGCGACGTGGCCTCGTCGGCAGAGCTGTCCAGGTGTGTCTGCGCTACGCTGGCTCCTTCCTCAGTGTGGTCTCCGTCGGTAGAGCCGTCCTGTTCCTGTGAGGTCCCCGTCGGTAGAGCCGTACGGGTGTGTCTGTGCTACGCAGGCTCCTCCCACCAGTGTGGTCTCCGTCGGTAGAGCCATCCGGTTCCTGTGAGGTC
>JABFDZ020000084.1:22784778-22799077 GCA_019775955.2 Pollimyrus isidori | reverse complement strand
CTTCTTATCATCAACTTCCTGAGTAGCCTCCTCAAAAAACTCCAGCAGATTTGTTAAACAGGATCTACCTCTCGTAAGCGTGCTGGCTGGAGAGGATCATACTGCTGGTTCTTCCCATAGACACACTGGATGCGTCGACATTAGCTGTGGTGATGGCCACATACACCCGTCACGCAAGCGTTCGGATTAGCACTCCACAATGCTCACACTGTTTCTCTTTGAAAACTCAACTCTTCTCCTGCCTTCCTGAAGGACAGGACTCGTATTTTGTTGAGGAAGAACGCTGAAGTAATAAGAAAAGAAAAACAGGCAGATAAATTCAATACAAAACACAAAGAATCCTGGTGTTGTGCTCTTTGTATCCAGATCTCTGATGCACGAGAAGAAAAGCATACAGAGAAACCATGCTTAGTACGGGAAAGGGTAGATGATGACAAAAGCACACAGTGGGGGCCTGGTAGACTCTTCCCATTTGTTTTGTTGTGGACATATTTGGGGAGTCCACACAGATACGGCGTGTGTGTCTGCGAGTGCCTCTGTGAGCGTCTGAGAGTAGTACGCATGTAAATGTGGTGCTTCTGAGTGGATGGATGATGGAGGTTAACTCCCACAACAAACGGGTCCCACAACATCAGTAATCTCCCAAAAGCCAAGCACTGAATTTTACCCACGATTCACTGCTCGCATTCCTTCACCAGTGTCGGATTTGCCAGAATGTAGTGGACCCGTCTCGATCAAGATGATCCCAGGTGTGACCGCCGGACACGAAAGCAGATGGAGAAACAGGATGAGGGTCTCTTCCGTGTTTAGGTTTCCCTAGAAGCAGGCAGGAGCATGGGAAAGAGGTCCTGCGTGCATTTCCTGAACCTGGAGCACAGTGCGTCTGATTTCTACCCGCCGTGAATGTAACTCCTATGTACCTGGTGTCTCTCCCTCGCGATTCAGTGCCAGTCTTTCTGGTGTTTAAAGTTTCTTTTTTGTTATTTAGCTAGACATATCTTTCACGACAGACGCAGCCCACGCTCAGGAACCAGGCTGGCCTTGTTCCTGACATCTGTATGTGCCTTGAATATCTCCACCTCATCCCTCCTCACGCTGCTTTCCCGAAACTCCAGCCCTGAATGTATTAAACTGCCCCACCCCCACCTTGTCCGAGAGAGTGTGTAAAAACATGAGTGTGGCCACAGAAAGCGTAGCTCAACACAAGCAGACTGGCTGGAAGTTATACACAAAGCACCCCCCCAACAATGAACACACATCCAAAGGTGTTAGCAAGCATCACCAATGTATTGTCGACATATGTCAAAACATACGGCGGTTATCAGGAGAAGAATCCACGACTTTCATACACATCCGTTTAGTTAAGGAATGACTAAATACATGGGAGAACTCATTAAGCTTACTGACCACACTGCGTACCATATGCACACGTTTCAACTTGCAGTGGCGGTCTACATTTTTCCGATAGGAGGGGCATATTTTGACATACAATGAGAAATACATTTTTATTGCGGCGGATTTTCCTTTGTGACGCCCAGGCATCCCTTCGATACTGCAGCAAGGGGGTCATTCGATACATTCATTTTTTTTTTTTACACGCCGAGTAGTTTAGCTGGCTGAAGGGTCTGATGTGAGGAATCCCTGTTGGAGAAGGTCACCACCTGAACGTGGCTCGGAGCATGTCCTGCTGACTTTGTTGGCGACAGCTTCATTTTCCCGACGTGTTCCCGGTACGGAACCGCTGTCTTCACAGTAGATGGGTCACCCCCCGCCAATGTGGCTCCTGGAGAAGTTCAGTGAGACCACAGAGTGAATCCTCATCTACGTGGCCTATATTTGGTCCACCGGATCCCTCTCTTTTGTTTTGGAGCCTAGGATCATTGACCGTGCCACTCCTTGTTATGGCCACCTGGATCACGCTGACACCTCCCGTCCCGGCAAACGGGGAAGCCGCCTATGACCAGTTGTGGAGGACAGCGTCAGGGTGCTCGTCCATAAAAGCCCACTGGTTGCCACACGAGGCGGTGGCCTCACATTGGCTTTGTGGTGCCACAGCTGACACCAAGATGTAGACCACGAAGAAAAACAATGGCTAAACAAAAAACCATGGAATGAAGCTACGATACAGTATGTCTTCTTCTTCTGTACACGTGCCTCCATGTTGGCCATTTCCACCACCCCAACTGTCCCTCCAAGGTGGAGCCATCTTGCCCTCATCCTGCTCCAGTGCTGGTGGGGGGTCTGGGTGGCTGTTTGCACAGTTTTGAGGCCACAGTCCACCCAGGGGAGGCGGAGCAGGAGGACGCGGGCTGCCAGGAGGTTATACGTGCACTTGGGGCTCCTGCTCGCTCTGCAGGCTCTGGATGCTGGTGAGGATCTTCTTCTGGTGTCCAGCGAGTGTCACTCCCATGTTCCCCAACTCACTGCCCAAGAAAGGAAGCCAGTAAAAGCTTGTCAGAAAGTGAAGCCCTAACAGCTGTCAAACAGCATTAGACATTTGGATGTAGATATAATCGCTTCAACATTTAGACTGATGCGTCCAGTCATCGCTTGATACTATATTGATCGCAGAAGCAACCTTTCCTGACTTGTTAGCACATTGCTAATGCACCCACGCTGCTTTCACACCTCCAGGTCCAATTTGGTAGTGCCGGGTGGGTGGATTTGGCGGTTTGACTCACGGCTTCCTACCTGGCATCCATGCTGAGCACGGAGTCCAGTGTGATGTAGCCCAAGCTGGAGAAGTGCTCCTTATACTGGCCCATCTTAATAGAGTCCAGCCACTCGTCCACAGTGCTGGTGCCAAGATCGTTCAGGCTGGGGTCCTGCCTGCAGGGAAAGGAGACCGAAACTATACACCTGGATCTCAGGGCAGAATAATGGGTCTGAGATAAAGGGAAATGGATTTGTGACACGTATGAGCCGTTAGATCTTATTTCCCTCAGGGGATTAATGTATAAATTAATAAACTATCTATCTGTCTGTCTGTCTGTCTGTCTGGAGTTCTGCTTATTCAACTCTCCATCCATCCTAATAAATATAAAGTTGGTCACAAAACCCATTTGCGATTTTAAGCTACATGTGCTCTGTGGTTCCGCTCGGTCTCAGCGTTACCAGATGGTGCTGTTCGCCAGTTGCTTCAGGTTGCCCGGGCTGCAGATCAGCTGCTCCAGGGTGCTGACGATCTGGCAGAACTTGGGCCGCTCGCTGCGCCCTTTCTCCCAGCAGTGCAGCATGAGCTGGTGCAGCACCAGTGGGCAGTCCATGGGTGCGGGCAGGCGGTACCCTTCATCGATGGCCTTTATCACCTGCAGGGAATGGCACACGCTGACCGTCAGGGTGCCCTGCCAGATCTCTGTGCCGCCAGAGCGCCCTGAAGGATCTCTGTGCCACCCGAGCGCCTTGCTGGATCTCTGTGCCACCCGAGTGCCCTGCAGGGACTCTGTGCCACCCAAGTGCCTTGCTGGATCTCTGTGCCACCCGAGCGCGCTGCCAGATCTCTGTGCCACCCGAGCACCCTTCAGGGTCTCTGTGCCACCCGAGTGCCCTGCAGGGTCTCTGTGCCACCCAAGTGCCTTGCTGGATCTCTGTGCCGCCAGAGCGCCCTGCCGGATCTCTGTGCCAACCGAGCGCCGTGCAGGGTCTCTGTGCCACCCGTGTGCCCTGCAGGATCTCTGTGCGACCCAAGTGCCTTGCTGGATCTCTGTGCCGCCAGAGCTTCCCCGCCGGATCTCTGTGCCACCCGAGCACCCTGCAGGGTCTCTGTGCCACCCAAGTGCCTTGCTGGATCTCTGTGCCACCCAAGTGCCTTGCTGGATCTCTGTGCCGTCAGAGCGCCCTGCCGGATCTCTGTGCCACCCGAGCGCCCTGCAGGGTCTCTGTGCCACCCAAGTGCCTTGCTGGATCTCTGTGCTGCCAGAGCGCCCTGCCGGATCTCTGTGCCACCCGGCCATAAGATATCTGCGGCGGCACTCTGAGAAATGAATCAGCGACTCATAAATTCAGCTTCCCAAGCCTCGGCCTCTGTACGTTTTTACAAAAGGCATTAAACCGAACGATTTCATTAAAATTTATAAATGGAGAGAAATGCTTAAGGCAGAGAGCCGGCCGGATCCTTTGGGTTACACATCTGCTGAGCAGCCCAGCGGGGGAGGATGGGGGACGTTTCGCCAGTTCCTTTCAGCTGGCTCACTTCGCATAGCCACATGCAAGAAAAAAATTCCTCTGTGAACATCCCTAGGTGGTGTCCAAAGAAAACAAGCACTGTTACTGCTGTATGGAAAAGAGGGAAGCGCTGACAGCTGGAGTCCGGCTTTGTGGCAGCAGGCCGCGCTGGGGCCTGCTTACTCTCAGCAGGCCCCTTCTCGCTTCACCACTATTGACGTCCAGAACACCCTTCCCATTCCCCCACGTGTTCCTCAGCACTAATCAGTCCTATTTACCCTGCTGTCATATATCATAAGGACGCATCTCTTTTCTGCTGCTGTCCTTTGCACAACTGTCACATTCTCTCACCTGTCACTACTGCCAGCTTACTGCAGTGTTACTGCCCACTTACTGCAGTGTCCCCTCATGGTCAGACCTCTTTGCACTCTTCTCGTTTCTTTGTCCTTCTTAATGCATATACAGTATATTTATATTTTTTTTGTAAACACTTTATATTTTATTATTTTCCATGCGTTTTTCTTTTTTATTCTGCATTGTCAAGTTTTGCTGTGCACTGCACAATGATAATAAATACATTTTATTGAATTAAATGCAGTTTATTTTTATATAGCACCTTTAGCCAAGGCCCTTTACCTGGGTGTGTTGTAATATATTACTACCTTATCTATTCAGTTCTATTCTATCCGCCTTGGTTGGACTATGGCCTCAGTGGTCTGGACTACAGGAGGATGAAATGTGCGACCGCATGACGGAGATGTGAAGGCGAGACGAATGACTAGAGGTCTCTGACTGCATGAGTTTGTAATGGCTTCTCCCTTATTTCTGTCTGACGTTTCCTGTTTGACTCATGTGTTTGCTTCCCCTCTCTCTACACCAGGTTCACCAGCCAAAATCCAAACCCCTAATGGCTGTAAAACAGCTGGGAGAAGATCCACTGGACCCCTGCTCCAGCCTCTCAAGTTGAAGGTCTCACGCCTTTATTGGATGCGTCCTCATATAGCAGCTGGTTTATCGGAGTAAGCCCTCAAACTCACGTCCTGAATGGACATCTGGTCATATAGCAGCTGGTTTATAGGAGTAAGCCCTCAAACTCACGTCCTGATTGGACATCTGGTCACATAGCAGCTGGTTTATAGGAGTAAGTCCTTAAACTCACGTTCTGATTGGACATCTAGTCACATAGCAGCTGGTTTATAGGAGTAAGCCCTCAAACTCACGTCCTGATTGGACATCTGGTCACATAGCAGCTGGTTTATAGGAGTAAGCCCTCAAACTCACGTCCTGATTGGACATCTGGTCATATAGCAGCTGGTTTATAGGAGTAAGCCCTCAAACTCACATCCTGATTGGACATCTCCCAGTAGGGCCGCTCTCCATAGGAGACCACCTCCCACATGACGATGCCGTAGCTCCACACGTCGCTGGCCGAGGTGAACTTCCGGTAGGCGATGGCCTCGGGTGCTGTCCACCGGATGGGGATCTTCCCTCCCTGGGAAACAAAAACGGGCTGGTTTAGTCCCAGCACACATTCTGCACACCCAGCATCATTCAGTAAAATGCTCATATACCATGCTTCACGCAATCACAGGGCTAGCAGAGCTGTGCAGGATTTCTTGACTAACCATGGAATATAACTCAGCAAATACACAGGCCTGATCCAGACCCAGTGGTTTCTGGTTGTCCCTACAGGTGTCATGGACACGGGCATGGTGCAGAAAAGGAAAGTATGACGATCCACAGCGCAGCTTCAAGACGACAGGGGTTTATTAATAATAAAACACAAACCAGAAAATAAAGTAACCATGAGGTTAAAAGGTAACAAAACGCAGGCGAACAGAGCAGGGCAACGCAAGGAACAAAGCTAAGGGAGAAAATAACTACACTAAATACAGGAATCCAATAAGCACATCAACAAGCACAGGATAAACAGCATGTGATACAATGACCAACTGAAGGAACATTACAGGCAGGCACTAAAATACAGATAACAGTGACTAACAAAAGGCGGGTATGAATACTCAAAACAATCAACCAATCAGAACAGACACTGGAAACAAGACACAGGAGGAATTAACTGACAATTAAACATATCTAAGGGACTTGAACCTGTGACTAGGGAAAACGCCACACTAGGAAACAAAACGACAATAAAAAGCTGAATAGGAGGGCAAAGACAAGGAAACTTAACCAAAACACTGGAGAAAACAGAAAACCAATAAACACCAAATAACTGATGAGGCTGGTCTGAAGCCAGTGTCAAACCCAGGAGCTATGGCCTTCTAACTACATGCCACACACTCCAGCACACACACCCCGCAGTTGACACACAGACCAAGCAGTTGATAAACCATAACTCTCAATTCCCTTTAAGGACTTCTAAGTCCTGATTGGTCACAAAACACCAACAAACCGAGCTGAAACTTATAACAAACACAATTCTCATGCGTTATTGTTTCACCTTGATAGCACGGTAAAATCCACCCATTTTACTCAATTTACTGGAATCTGTCTCAGCTTCTAGTCTCTACTTGAGATATGTATATAGATATTGATTATATGACATTGAATCACTGTAAATATTTGGTTGACCTTTGATGAATGATTAACGCAATGACATATTGTCATTCAATCATTGTAAATACATGGTTAACATATGATTAACATAAAAATTTCTTATACATTTGCACTACAGCATAACATATTGTATACTAACTATTTTATAACTACCACTCTTTGTGCACCAGTTGGGGCAACTTCCATTCCATTCTTCCAGACAGTCCCCCACNNNNCCCCGCCCCGCTGTCTGTCTGTCCAAGGTCCGATCTTTCTTCAGGGTCTGCGGAACTAACTGCAGGTAGCTATCATGAAGCGAGGTTACACAGAAAAACAATCGTTTCTTACCTAATGCCTAAGACATATAAAAGGCTCAATATGCCTCCCCTCCCGGGCCTACCAATGTCAAATTTTCCTTTCACATAGGCACAGGTCTTTCATTCTTGTTTACATTCAACCGTGGTAAAATACAGTAGCAAAATCGAATCCCCGATGCTGTCACATTCTTACTCAGCAGAACCTCAAGGTTCTACTAAGGCCTTGTTGACGAATGGTGTTTTAGGCCTGGGCTTGGATCGGCCTACATCTACTTTCGAAGGCTTCAGAGGTATTTCTGTTGTTTTGACAAAGACCCAGTGACCGCCTGCATGCATGTGTTCATCTTTTTCATATTTTTAAATTGGCAGTACAGTGCTGGCCAGTTTAACCATTCCACGAGGACTGTATTCCACTTTTTCTGTGGTGGGACTTTTTTTTGAGCCTTCAGACCATCCCTTTGGTTGGGTACCCCGATTACACTATGCTATGCAGGAATATTTACCCAGGGTGCTTTGAGTTTTTTTTTCCATTTATACACTTGGGTGTTTTTATCAGATCAGGAGATGTGCTGAAGGCTGAAAATGCTGCTGGAACCTTCACGGTACAAGCTTGTGGCCTTAACTACTTTACTGATTTGCTAGCACAATTAATGCCAAACGATCATTGGAGAGAGAGCTGACGTCCTACCCTTGTGGTGTATGCAGCCTCGGGGTCGTCCTCCAGCACGCGGGACAGGCCGAAATCGGACACCTTGCACACCAGGTTGCCATTGACCAGGATGTTCCTGGCAGCCAGGTCGCGGTGCACGTAGTTCATCTCAGACAGGTACTTCATGCCGGCAGCGATGCCACGCAGCATGCCCAGCAGCTGGATGATGGTGAACTGCCCATCATGTTTCTGAGGCAGGAGGGGTGCAGAAGACAGAAAGTCAGGTCCCAGTGGTAAGTCAGGTCAGTATCCATTCAGGCCGCACAGACCTCCGCTTCCTGTGTAGCCCTTTCCCAGAAACCCTCTGACCCTTCGCCTTAATCCTGGAACCGAGCAGCAAATATCCAAAACTCAGTCTGGTATCCTAAACACATGTCCAAGTCAACACGAACGTGGTTAGCTGAGCACAGGATCAAGCTTCTGCCATGGCCATCTCAGTCCCCTGACCTGAACCCTACTGAAAACCTGTGGGCTGAGCTGAAGAGGAGAGCACAGGAGAGGGCCCAGGACCCTGGGTGATCTGGAGAGATTCTGTACAGAGGAATGGACTCGGAAGCCCTGCTCTGTATTCTCCTACCTTATAAAATGTTATAGGAGACCCACGGCTGTTACACTGGCAAAGGGAGGCTGTGCAAAATATTAAAAACAGAAGTGCCAATAATCGTGGCACATGTGTTTTTTTATTATTATTATTTCTTGATGAAGGATTTGTTTTTCTTTGAATAAATCTATTTCAATAAAATATTTTTCTATTTTTTTCAGTGTGAGATGAAGCTTCTTCACCAAAAGATGGATTTTTTTAATCTGTTTTTACAAATCTTTACAAGTGGTGCCAATAATTGCATAGGGTGCTGCATTCCAACTAAGAACTCTTGCTAAGTTTCCACAGAAAGTTTTGTCAAAAACCTATCTTGTGGAGGAGGTGGGTTTTGGAAACATGCTCATCATTTGTTCTTCACATTGATTGCAATGTCCCAGAATGCAACCCAGGAGGAATGAGAACTCAATGCCGGGACCTTGGAAACTCAGAAATTGTAGCTAACAATACACAGAAATTGGAAACTAGGAAATCAAGGTGAAAAATACTGGAACATCTGGGTATAGAAATGTGAGGAATTCGTTCTTGGACGGATGTATAGGAAAACCAATTCCCTGACGGGCAAAGTCTGGCTTTCTAGGCCTGTACAGTACATTTAGAGGCTCCTGTTAGCATATGAAAACCTCTATTCACTCAGTGTTTTTCCTATAGCTCTGCCTTTGAGTGCTGTACTCATGAAGATTGCCACTCTGATCTCCGATACGACCCACAAGCACCAGCCGCACCCTCCCAAGCCAAAGGACCCCTCTGACTCTCCCACAAGATAAACATGGCAGCTATCAGGACACAGGCTGAATGTGGGACACGGCTGCTTTACACAGCCGCTCTATATATCTGAACAAGCGATCCAGCGAGTGAAGCTTAATTGATGAAAGGCCTAATTAAATGCATGTTTTCTGAAAGGCGGATAACGATGAGCTATCGGCCGTAAAAACCAAAACCATTATTATATTAGCTTTTTTATGGGAGCGCTGGGTAATATTTATGGCTCTTGGTCCATTATGTCTCCGCTAGCAACCTGAATGTCGCAGACAGTTTTTATTTTCCATTTCCATCTCTACACATCCGTAATTAAAAAGGGTCGTCACTAAATGATGGAAACTCAGACCCGCTTATAACCTCCGGAGCGTGTGGGGGTGCAGTCTGATTAAAGTGTAACTGGAGTCCTTCAAATACAAGCATGTTCCTCTACATCTCATGCTGCCCAAGTTGAAGGTAAGTAGCGTTGTGATTTTCTGTGTTGTGGGTGATTAAAGTGTTGGAATCAGATTAACAGACAAAATGATTGCTTTAACTGGCTCTAACTGTTTGACTAATTGATTTTTAAAAAGTGATATTTCCTTCAGCAGATTGACTCTGGACTGGAAAGGTGGTCACTCTCATGGACTGTGAGCTGGTTGGTGTCTCGTTGGTGTCTCGTACCTTCAGGAAGGTGTCCAGAGAGCCATTTTCCATGAACTCTGTGATAATCATCACCGGCTTACCTGCCAAGCAGAAAACAGGGACGATAAATGGCAAAGAAACAGGACCGGAGGGCGTGATCCAACAGTGGGGCGGGAGGGGGACTGACAGCTTCTCCCAACCCCCGCAGGACATGGCAACACAAAGGGGAGGACTGCCACTGTCCTTCCAGCTACCTTCCTCTGCAGGTAGGCCTCCGTCACTGCAGCAGGCTGTAATTACAGGCGTCAATAACTGTCAGGCCCTGAGGAGACTGAGTGGTCAGCTGGGGACATCTTTGTACGGGAAGACTAGAGTTGTTAACGAGCACTTGTAGGGGTAGGGGTCTGTTTTGGGGGGGGTGAGGGAGGAGCACGAAGGAATAAGCTTTACCGCGCGCACCTGGCCCTCCATCACCCCACAGCCAAGGGAAACGCTCCCAGTACCAGGCACTAATAGAGCCTGGGTGCACGCTTGCCAGCCCGGGCAGGATTACATCTGAATAAACAGATAAAATATCTCATCATGGTGGAGCCGGTGACGGGAGACTGGAGAGCACAGGCACAATGAATCCCGCATCAGACACGGAGAATTAGTGCCCGGCTAAGAGCGGCCAAATGACCTTGACACCACCGCCTGTCTTTTATTGAGAGAATAGTAGCATAGAGCAGCTGCTGTCGTCCTGTGATTTTCTCTAGCCAACAGAGAGACTGCGTTTGTCGGCCATGTGGAAGCAGAGGTGTGTTTGTGTGCTTGGACATGCCTGATCAGACCATGTGACCAAGGCTCAGTGAGCATCGAACATCATTGCATGTCAAAGGCCAGGAAATCAGGTCACATTTCCATCAATATTCCCAGGAATAAGACAGAACCCTATGAAACTTTACAGGCTCACAAATAACACATTTGAAAAGTTTTTAAAGTTCTACTGTTCAATAAACTCCTTTTTGGGCCCATCCACCTGTTGCTTTGGCTGTTTGCGATATTTTGTATGTGATACCCAGGCTTGCATTCAGGGAGCAGATTGGAGTTATAGGAGTGAACAACCCAGGATGGGGTGCCAACCCATTACAGGGCACACTCACACACCATTCACTCACACACCATTCACTCACACACCATCACTCACACACCATTCACTCACACACCATCACTCACACACCATACACTCACACACCATCACTCACACATACAGGCAATTTGGGGAGTACCCAGAGGTAACCCCATGATGACACAAGCAAACTCCACACACATGGAAGCCTGGTGGAGGCTTGAACCCTTAGAGGTGTAAGGTGACAGTGCCAATCACTGCCCCCTCTTTTAATACTTTTAATATATTTTCTTTCAGCCCCAGCCCCGCCAATGTATATAAATGTCATACTCAGGTTTATGCAAAGGATTATGAAATATATGGCCAAGTTACAGTATTATTAATTCATTTTAATGTGGCTCCTTCCTTGACATGGCTGCCCAAGACGATGACTTTAACAACATTATATGGGTAATAAATTTGCCACACTTGACACAAGGTTCACAGTATACCAAGTGTACCATCAACATACTTCCTAGTGTAGCAGAAGCTAAATCCATGGGTTCCTCTAAATCAGAGCTAGATAAGATTTTAACAACTCTGGGGTATTAGTTAAGTTCTCCCCAAATGAGCTTGATGGGCTGAATGGACCCCTCTTGTTTGTAAATTTCTTATGTTCTTATTTACACAACCGGGTAGAGAACTGTGAGGGGCACAGTGATTGGGTTACAGCCCGCTTTGTAGATGGGTCTCGGACCCTTTTCAGCATCCCGACTGCATCTCCTGCCTCCCCACTCTCTGCCTCTTCCATGCTCTTCATTTGATTTGTTGAGAATCCCCATATTTCTGCAAATGCTGTAATTCGCAAACCCCTTTCATTTCCTGCCCCGAGAGGGGAGGTTCCGTAACCGACTTTTAATGAGCAAGAACATTATTTAATACAGTACCCCATTAGAACCCAAGTTCCAGCACTTTCTGTGTGCAGGTGTCACATCAGGGAAGGGTCTAAGAGTCCCAGCAGTGACATGGTCCAGGACCGGCACCAGGCTAATGGACACAGCAAACCCCTAGTAATGACCCCGGGAAACGGCACAGCTCTCAGACACCCAGCCGGAGCCGCTGAATGCACTGCCTGGGTTTCTGATAATCTGTTGCCACATGAGGGCACTGGGCTGTCTGGGCGAAAGGGGGGTGGGCTTTCAGCCCAGCTGCCATTTCCAGCATAATGGAACAGCACGAGGCCCCACTGTGACAACCTGAAGTCCTACCCAGCCCGTAACCACAAGTAAGACAAGTATAAGGCTTTTGGAATTTTTTAAAATTCCATTTTTTTAATAAAATTCTGGTCTGGGGACTCAAAAAATGTCCTTATAAGGTACGAAGTTACAGGTTTTTTACCACATTGTGCTGGAGCACAAGCTTTGGTGAGGCACACCTAAGGAAACCTGCTCCCTACAATGTAATAATTAGAAAATCGCAGACGCCCACAGACACTCTCCCTCCAGCCCTCATATAAACACTAATGCACATAGACACACACATTTATCCCAGGCCCACCTTCAGAGCACACACACATCATACCACAACCACAAATAAACACATGCACTCACTGACAGATGAGTGGCCACCTCTGCCTGCCCACTAGGGGGCAATGGATGGCCCTGCCCTGGGAATTGACCCGCACCCTCACCTAGGACTGGCAAGGAAGAGACCACTGCAATGGCCTCTTAGCCATTCTTTAGAAATTAATTTTGTCCCCCATAATGAGCACTATTAAGGGGGGATGTTTGCATAGAGTGCCTTAAATACTGCTTCCTGCTGATGGAGAGCTCCACGATGATGCTGTGAAATTATGCAATGTTTGCCTTTTTAAAATTAATGGAAGCTACTCTACTCTGGTTATTGTAATAAAACTGTTTAAGCTAAATTGAACAAAAGGCCAGAATTAGCATTCTGCATGAGGGAGAGACGGAAGGGGAATGGGGAGGCGATGGATGTAGCGTTAATATGCGCACCACTGAATATTCATGACCCTAGAGGGAAAAAATGCATCCCATTAGCACTTTGAATTATTAACATTCTTCCGGTTTATAAATATGCATGCACCCCTGTCCCCCGCCCCCTTTTTAAGACTGAGGTGGGCCGCCCAGCTCATTGGCGATAGGACACTGCACCTGGCCTGTAGAGTAAATGCTCAGAAATACTGTTCTCTGGTCACATGACCCCAGGCAGCCCATTTCCACCAATAAAAGAACTCACATTTGGTGACCACGCCCTCCAGCCGGATGATGTTGGGGTGGTCGAACTGGCCCATGATGCTGGCCTCGCCCAGGAAGTCCCGCCTCTGCTGCTCCGAGTAACCGGCTTTCAGGCTCTTGATGGCCACGCAGATCTCCCGTCTGCTAGGCAGCCGCAGCCGGCCGCTGCACACCTCCCCAAACTCGCCTGCGTGAGTGTGAACAGGCTGGTCAGCACCTCTCATGGGCTCCCTGCCCCGCCTTCTCTGAGGTCCTGAAGCAAATGATGCTGAAGCTCACCAGCCCCGATGACTCGCTCGATGCGGATGCTGGACACTTCAATCTCCTGGGCGAAATCACGGACGGCCTGGTTGGGGTCCTCATATGTGTGGGGGTGTACATAGGTCCTGCTGCCTGGGATCTGACCTTCATTTTTGGCACAGAGAATGGGGAGAGAGTAACTGCTCATGGGGGGTAGGCACCAAGGCAGATGGAGCGGACTGATGCTTTTTTCCAGTCCCCCAATGACATGAGCAAATATGTTTGGTACTGTAGTCATTTTCTCCATTTCTCACATCACTTCCCTTTACTAATGCCTTTTTATTATGTTACGCTTGCCTATTGTGTTACCCGGGTGTGTCCCAATTACCAGTTATTGCACCCTGATTGCCCTCACCTGTGTTGTACCCTTTACATGTGAAGGTATAGCCCTGGCATTATGTGTGTGGCAATGGTCAGTGTTACAATTGGTACTGTACTGTCAGTCTTATGTTTGCTGGTGTTGGTAATATACTGTCAGTGATATGTTTGTCAGTGTAGGTGCTGTACTGTCAGTGTTACATGTCTTGATGTAGGTTATGTACTGTCAGTGTTACATGTCTTGATGTAGGTGATGTACTGTCAGTGTTACATTTCTTGATGTACAGTAGGTGATGTACTGTCAGTGTTAGATTTCTTGATGTAGGTGATGTACTGTCAGTGTTACATTTCTTGATGTTGGTGATGTTTTGTCAGTGTTACATTTCTTGATGTAGGTGATGTACTGTCAGTGTTACATTTCTTGATGTAGGTTATGTACTGTCAGTGTTACATTTCTTGATGTAGGTGATGTACTGTCAGTGTTACATTTCTTGATGTAGGTGATGTACTGTCAGTGTTACATTTCTTGATGTAGGTTATGTACTGTCAGTGTTACATTTCTTGATGTAGGTGATGTACTGTCAGTGTTACATTTCTTGATGTAGGTGA
>JABFDZ020000084.1:22748442-22769021 GCA_019775955.2 Pollimyrus isidori | reverse complement strand
CTTCTCACAAAGCAGATAGAAAGGTTTTTATAAGTTAGTATTTCCTCTAGCCAGCAGCTGCAGTCACAGTGGGTCGCAGATGTGGATGCGTGCGGCAGACTGGCAGCCTGGGCAGTTGCTAGGCGATAAGGAAAGCTTCATACTTCTGCCACCAATCAAATAAAGAACCGCCATGGCCAATGGTCACTGTCTTTTACCAGGAAGGATAAAAGACCATCAGAACACGTACCAACAGACTCTTAATATAAACATAATCCACACACACACACAGACCTGTAATTATATCTTTGTGGGGATCGTTCATGCATGTCAATGGAAAAAATAGTAATGCTATGACAACCTTACACCCTACCCAGCCCTAACCATAACCAGACAGTAACCAAACAAAATACAAGACTTGTTGTTGCTTTTTTAGTTGTTTGACTGCAGTCACAGATTTTCAGAAAATTGAGTTTTCCCTTTTGGGGAAAAAGAAACTGCTCCCCATAAGGTCAAACAAACAGAAATTCATCACATTATGAGGATATTTGGTCCTAAGCCTTTATTTGGTCCTATGGTTCAGGTATAAGTTATACCTGAACCATACACACACACAAACACACGCACACACACACACACACTCTACACATACAAACAGATCAGATGTATTATCCATCTCTCCCCTCCACCCCCCCCCAGGGTAACTGCTGCTGATGCATTGACCTCATCTAGGATTGTAAATACAATAATTATAATATTGTAACATGTGCAGTGCCTGTATACAAAGCATACCTGTTTACACTTTTTACCTGTTTTACACCGCTTTTATTATAATGTGTGCAACATCTGTTTACAATACAATACTTTCTTTTATACTTGTTTTTGTACTGTAATTTTATCTTAGATTTTATATTATGTATCATCTGTTGTTTCTGACAGCTACCAACGTCTCATTGAATAACTACAACATCAATAAAGTCTATCTATCTATCTATCTATCTATCTATTAAAATCTATGGACACATCAATGGATGTGTAAACATAACCAGGAAAACAATATCATAGCAGTAGAAGGAGAACCAAGTGATGTGTGCTTTGAAAAGAGAACAATCCCGGGAGACTGGGAGAGGTGGTAGCTGTGATTCAGATCCGGGGCCACATTACTTGTTAGACTCAAGCCGTCACGGTACTGCTGGAGCTTTTGAGTCTTATGCGATGTATTAAATCTAGTCAAGAATAAGAGCTTCGGAGCCCTTCAAGGTCTAGCCTGAATTCCTCTACACCACTAATGATGCCCTAATGTGCGATAAACACGCCCAGTTCCGAGCTCATCCAGCCAGGAAGCACGTTCCCAACACGTAGCCACTGACACCTGCCATAGTGAACACCCCCCTTACGGAACCATTGTTTATTATAATTGTTCCGTTTTTTTTTGGTTTTTTTTGCCAGGGCGACTTAAATGGTCAATATGTTCACCCTCTGCCAATTGACACTGTTGAATATTTCACCAGAACGATTGAGGCTGTGAGTGAATCTCCCACAGGGTCGGGAAGAGGGGAGGTCCAGCTCAATTTGCAGTCTGCCACATTATAACAACCTAGATGGGGGTAGGGGGATTCCCAGCACTGCCCAGGAGAAGTATAGACTCCCAGGCATGTTTAATCGATAGTGGAAAGCGTCCCTCTGGAAAGGAAGGGCTGTAAAGCCCAACGAAGGGGTTCGCTTTCAGACTCCCACCCTGGGCTTTCGGTGTGCTGTCATGCTGCACATCGATCCTGGCAGCAAATTAGCAGACTGAGAAAATAACAGCTAAATAAAAACACATCTCCAAGCGATTTGCCGGGGACGCCATATTAAATATTAACAAATTCCTCGACGGGTTTGCTTGTTTGGAGCAATCGATAGCTTTTAGGTTTTAGAGTCATGAGCAGATGGGGGAGTGGGGGTGGTGCTGTCGGTGCCCGCAGTCCTCAAGCACTGCTGGGGAGATTCTAAGGTGCTGCTCTGCTTTTTCAGGCTGAGTCTTCACCTCAACGGCAGGAAATATTGCCGGTGTCCCAGTATTAGCCAAACATCTTGGTTGGGCGTCATCCTGAAGGGCGGGACATATGGCCGGCATCCCAGGATTGGCCAAACATCCTGGGTGGGCGTCACCTGTAGGGCGGGACATATGGCCGGCATCCCAGGATTGGCCAAACATCCTGGGTGGGCGTCACCTGTAGGGTGGGACATATGGCCGGTGTCCCTTGATTGGCCAAACATCTTAGGTGATGTTGAAAAGTGATTTAAATAAGAATATGTTGTATACTCATGAATAATTCAAACACAAAACCCCCTTTGTTTTATTGCCAATTACAGGCTAATTACACTGTAGTGAACATTTGATAATAAGATTAATAACAGCCTACAACACTGTAACTTACACAGTTATTTACCCAGAAGCCTGGACACATGTGATAATAGTGCCTTCTGGGCTTTTCTGTGTCAATCAAAATCATCGGCACTGTAATTTTCAAAATGTAATTTTTTTCTCATTGGGGTGTATAACTAATGCTGACCTCTGAATTTCACCTTCACTGTACTTAAAGAACAGAAAGACCCCCTACTATGCTACCAGTGCTAATGCTAACGCATATACATAATGTGTTAGGAGAGGTTTTTTGTCACATTTCACCTCCACTGGAAAGCAAATTGGCAAGAAGCTCCAAATTTCTCACACGTTGTGTCCTCCTTAGCTGGAGAACATGAGCCTTTGATAGCTGTGAAATCCAATAAAGGTGAAGGGGGGTGTGTGTGTGTGGGGGGGGGGGGGGTTGGATGTGATCCCACCCAGCTACAGACACCCCCATCGCCACCTTGTAGAGGCGCCCAGAGACTCGGCGCTCTTTGATATAGCTGTGAATCACACCTCAGAGACAGCAGATTACACTCAGTATGTTTCCCATCAAGCTCAGCCCCAGTGGACTCGAGCGCCCGGAAAGCCCCCGAGAGACCCCACATGAGCAGGGTGAATGGAGTTTACAGTCTCCAGTGAAAAGTAACATTGAATAGCTCGTCTCCTTTGCTGAAAACATCCCCCCTTCCAAAAAGAATGAATTCTGCACAGTAAGCGATCAGATTTGTGCTTGGAAAGCCTCAGCTATTTTTGGAGAGTCAGTCTAGCATAACTTTGTGTGGTTGCTGTAGATGGAGGAGAAGGACAACTTATGAGGCGAGAGACGGTTTGCCCAAGATCCTGCAGAACCAGCACTGAGCTGATGACCAGAGATCCACATCAGCAATCCAGTGTTCATGAAAGATTAGGGACACCAAATAGAGAACCAAACTTCAGCTAAACACCAGAGATTCAGTTTAGGGATCCCGTGATGACGGAAGATCAGGTCATTACAGAACCAAACCTCAGCTGAATGGGGAACTCCTATGAGTAATATTACCATTGTACCATGACAGTTTGCACCTTTCGTGCCTTGAGTTTTCCAAGCAGCGCCCAAAAGTCCTTTCAGGGGGCACCCTAAGGAAAGGACAGTATCCAGCAAGGAGGAAAAAAGTTTTCACATATTCTGGGGTGTGGAGTAATGAACAGGGTTGAAAAAAGTACATGAAGTTACTGATGCCTAAAGGAGGGTGTACAGTCCCTGTTATGAGCTGTCCACCCTGACAGGTACATCAAACCCAGACTAAGACGGCCACTTTACAGACCTGAAGAGGACACTGTGAAGGTCTCCATGGCAACATAACTCCAAATGGAGTCTCTTTGTCAGGTGCGAGACCAATAGCAAGGGATCACTAGCAGAATGTTCTGTCCTAGAATATTAAAAAGCCACATACAAAGCTAGTGCTAACGTGATTGGAAATCCAAAGTTGATGGTTCTTCAAAATCAATGAATCCTTCAAGCAGAGGACGAGGAATCTTACAATTATTTGTGAACCAGGACCTGGAAAAGGTGGTGAGCCCCCTACTCACAGAATGTATTAGTCGATGAAAAAAGCAACTCTCTCATGTTTAGTAGGACAACGTAAATGTTGTAAAATCATTAATAGGACATCCTTTCGACAGCCTTGTATTCAGGGATAAATGCTGCTAGGTTTGACGTTCCAGTCGAATGAAAACTATTTAATGGTTCCTTTGTTGACGAGCTATCATGTATTTCATGGCAAATTTGTTAAATATTCACACAAACTTGAGACCAGAGACCAGGTTCTCTGTGTCGTAGACTGGACCCGGAATATTTCAAAATGGCAGGGTGCTTACAGGATCCATTAGCAGGTCCTGCTGATACCCCACCCACCTGTGGCACATATGCTTCCAACACCTACAGGTAAGCGTTACTTCCTGTGAGCTCCTTTAGGCAAAACACCCTGGCAGCTAGGATCTGCGCCAACGCACTATAGTGGTGCCTCGAGGCCTTGGATCATTGAGAAATATGAACAGATGTGAGAGTTTTTACTAGCAATCATATAGGCTCCAGAACGTCAGCATGCCTCATGCGTGATGTGTAAAGGAAATGAGGTACTGCAGAGTGTTTAGCTCCCAGCCATCATGTAAAACACAATGACAGATCTTGGATGGACAGACCGCTACAGATCCATTTCAGCCAATGAAAATGTCCCTTCATTTACCCTCCCACACCAGCATAATTTTTTTTATTGGGTGTCACCAATTCATCATTTGCTCCATGCCCATAGTAGTGTTTGAGAAGTGAGGCGTCCATTCGGGCCATTATGTGGTTCTCGAACCTCTTGTCTGTTTCCACTGAGTCGCCTAGGGCAACACATGGCCCAGTTTGTCCACATTACTGGCCTCGTGGGAGCACGGTCCCACCTCCCTGCCCCGACCCGAACGGAGTGTTGATGAATTTACCAGCATGGCTTCTCGCTATTTTTCTCAGCTCCAGAATTCCCACAGGACATTCCAATCACAGTTTCCAGTGTCCTTCAAACGACACGAGTAAACTCACTTCACAAACGGTGCCTTGGATTTGTTCAGTGCCTCAGTGGGTTTCTCCCATTCAGTGTTGGGGGTTTGAATCCTGCCTATGCTCTGTGTGTGAAGCTTCCACCTCCTCACAGCACTGTACAGAACATCCTCTTTATGCTCTGATTTTCTCCCATAGTTTAAGAACATGCAGTATGTCTGCATGTGTGTGTGTACCATGCGATTCAATGGAATCCTTTTCATGAATGATTTTTTTCGAAAAGGAAAGACTTGCCAGGAATGTCAGTGAAAATACTATCTGAGTTTTGAAGGCTGTAGTGCACATAAATACTCATGTAAAACACCCCACCGAAATATCTGGCTGAATCCTGATGGTCAGTGAAGTGTAACAAATCTCTCCAATGGGTGTTTGAAAAGCTCATGGTCTTTGAGTGGTCTTTGGTTTGCGGGCGTTGCTGTGAAGCTATGGATAAAGGAAAGGCACGCTTGGGGCATTTTGGCACACGGAGCGGTGATGCACTGCTGAAGTAGTGTCCTTCAACACGCCCTCAGGACACTTTCTCAATCCAAAGCACTCCGTAACATGTTCTTCATCAGAGACTTCATCTTTTAATACCATGTGCTTCCCGATGTCAATTCTTCAACATACTCAGGAAAGATCTTGAAACATGATCAGTATGAATTAAGAACAGAGACACAGTTAATGGTACACTAGGGAAAGATGTCAAGTAGGATCGTAACCTTGCTGGGGATCCCTGCCGTAAAATAAAGCTTGGAAAGGAAACTGCAAGAAATAAAGTGTCCAAAAGAAGATAGAAGCTGCTGCTGCAAACTTCTGCTCAGCACCAGCACTAAGCCTTTTCCATCTGTTTAGAGGTCCCTTAGCCGTTTGCTTTCGATGAATGGAAGGAGAGAGCCTGTCACAGAGTGTCTCCAGCCTTCTGAGCCGGAAGAGGTAGCATCAACACTAGACACCCACTATCCACGGACTGGAACCAAGTAGGATTTGCAAAGCAAATTCCAACCTGGAAACAATATGGCTGAGAATGGTTCTCCAGGGAGGTGCGGGTGCTGGAATCAATCATCATTTCATGGATCTGCAGACTTAGTTGCGCCTGGAAGTCAGACGTTTTACACTAAGCTTTTGCATCCTCTCATGCTCTGCTCAGTGTATTAGAGGCCTGGCAGCCACAGGCTATGAAAACGGTGCCCCTCAGAGGTCAGCCAAAGGTCAGCTCCCCCAGGAGCTCTGACTAAGTACTATACTGATGGCAAATTCGGACAGCCAAGCTGCAAAATGACCTGTCCCTCTAATGGTGGGCTTGTAGGAGCTGTGACGCCTTATTGTTTCAAACATCTTCCTCATCTCAGGAAGCTCTTACGTTAGCTCAATAGCCTGTCTCCTTAGCTGAATACATTCCCCCTTCCAATAATAATGAATTCTGCACAGTGAGCAATCAGGTCACCACAGTGACTCTCATGAAAGGCTAATCTGAGTGAGAATCGCTCCAACAGGATGATCATGATTTTGGGGACATTGGTGAGAAGTTCTTCATGTAAATTCAGTGGTCTCTTCCTAGTTAATGAATTACCAACGGCCAGTAGTTAATTGATGCATTTCAACAGGACTAGTTAATGTGTAATAAAGCCAGTAATGAGCAGTAACAAAGTGAGGTATACTAACCGTCCTCTAATCATAGCCCACTTGAGCACCTGGCAACCAGGACTCAACTCACAATGGAAGCCGCCAAGTGGATTTATGCTTCTCTCATCCCACACATCACTTCCAGTATTCGGTGAAGAATCACGCCTCAGAGTTAATCTGCGAACGTCGCTCCTTCCTGGCATGCCAGTGCCGCTGAGTCAGCATGTGGTGTAAGCATTCACCCAGGGCCATGGGAAAGAGGGCCTATTTGGCGTCTGATGGGCCAGGAAGGCAGAAGAGATAGAGTAACAGCTGTCTGGTTTTCCCGTGCCCACCTAGTATAGATGTCCAATTAGCTCGTCCCCCCTTGAGTGAGTTGCATCTCGTGTGGCCCGCCATTCTAACCCTGGAATAACAGCACACAGGCCACAAGCCGCAGTCGTTCATTATCCCCAGGGTGGGGTTTCGACTTGGCGTGTGCGCCTCGGTGGAAAAGGGTGGGGGTGCTTAATGGCTAAGGCACCACTCCCCGACCCAAGATGATTGCTTGGTAATTTCACGCATTCCTACCGACGCTGTAATCTTGCATGGGTAATTTATACCAGGTGCAAGTTTGGTTTTTTGGTGGGGGACTCTTGTGTTATTTTAGTCGGGGCGGGGGTTGGTTAGTTATGGGATGGCTGACAGCATTCTGCTCGGCTCTGCATGAGAGCAGTTACTTTGACTCATTTTGTCGTGTTGTTGTTTGTCAGGAGTTCGGTGAGGAGGGAGAGGGGAAGCCTCGGTAATACTGAATACCCCCCAGTAAACCTTCATTTAGCTCTCAAACAGGGAGAACGAGAAAAGGAGCAGAAATACACAACGTGATGTTTACATTCCTTGTGTCTTGGGGTCTGCTTATGAGTTTTGGATAATCATGCAGCATAATTTTCATACCATTAACTTAACCCCAGGTTAAACGGGCTATTAAATGTGGACATGTTATTCAATTTATTATCACCTAGCTGATATTTTTTCCCCAGAATGATTCCTGGCAGGAAACCTAGAAGGCAGGAAATAGCACGGAGTCCAGGAAAACGCTGACAACCTCCAGTGTAAATCAGAAGAGCAGCGTGTTCCTGTTGTTTGACACTGTTTGGGTAGCGAGGGGATGGTTCTCTTATTCAAGTACCCATGACAGATGTTTTTCAACGATCTTACAAGCACCTTTATGTGAAGGGGCCCTTCAAGCAAAGTCATACACGTCCTCAGAAGCCGGACAGTGTCAGAAATCTTTCTTTCTGAGGGTTCAAAAAGTAACTGCATGGATCTCTATCTAACTGATAGGCTGTCTTCCACTGAGGCAGCTCCTAATGAGTCATTATTGATGAAATGCCAGCGATGCAGTTAGCCACTGTGACAACTCCTTATTGATGACCTGTCCGCTCAGCGGTGGGGCGCCATGCAGGAGGATTACTAATTCTCAGCCACGTCCTCTGTATGCTGACTCTTGTTTCCTCTTAGCTGTTAGGATAGATGGAGACAACTGAGGAGTTTATTGAAGACATGTATCAGGGTTATGAGGTTGTGTGGACCACAGACCTTGCTGACAGGGTCCCCAGCCTTTCTGACAGAGTCTCGGACTTCTGCATTGTGTCCCCAGCCTCTGTGACAGTGTCTTAGCAGCTGTGACAGTGTCCTAGCAGCTGTGACAATGTCCTAGCGGCTGTGACAATGTCCTAGCGGCTGTGACAATGTCCCAGATTTATTGATTGTGTGACAGCCCATGTGACAGTGTCCCAGCCCATGTGACAGTGTCCCAGCCCTGGTGACAGTGTCCCCATACTTTCTCACAGTGTTCTCATGCTTTGTAACTGAAGCCACTACAAATGGTAGCAGAGCAATGAAGGCACTGGGCTTTGTTCCATTCAGAACAAACCCACTCATCTGCACACATTGCATGATGGAGAATCTATTCTACCATTACAGGGTAATGAAAAGCAGCTTTTGAGGGCACGGGTAATGCACCAATGGGTACAGCTGAGGATACAGAGAGCTGAAAACACTCCAGTATCAGAATATACATCACCTTTGGACATCGGTGGCTTTGTGGGAAAAGCAGACTGTCGCGTTTGTTAAAAAGTGGACTGTTCACTACTGCAGGTTAAAAAAAATGCCACTGTTTGTTCATGGCCCTGGGAAAGGCCGCAGTCGGCAGGGGATCAGAGATGCGTCCCCATGGGGCCGGGACTGGGGCTCGTGCATCGGCTTAATGCTCAAGGTCAAGTCAAAAACATGGCAAATCTTTTGTCATTAGAAATTCTTGTATGGGCTCCATTGCTACATGTGACGACGACGGCGGCTTTGCTGCTAAACCTAAAACCTCAGACGTGCCATTCACCTATCCATCTATCCATCTATCCATCCACGTTCAAGCCACATTCTTATCCAGTACAGGGTTGGATTTATGGAGATGTAAATCATGTGGGATTGGGACTCTACGATTTATTTTATGTAGCGGGTGGGGGGGGGTCTCCACGATAAATTTTACCGGCCCACTGGGAAAATACCCGGTATGCCAGATGGCTGCTCCAGCCTAGCATGTTCCATGCCATGAAACACTAATCAGCTTTCAGCAGATGTCTCTGTGTTGGGCAGTAAATGCCGTACCATGCATATAACAGCAACATTGCTGTAATGCCACATATCATCTGTACAGTATGGACGCGGCACAGCCGGTAACATGCTGGGTGATAGAGAAAAAGACACTCATGTTCGAGGTTTCGGAGTGACTTCACTTCAGTAGCAGACACCTAGAAGCCAGGGGTGGGGGAAACATCTGTCCACGCGTTGGAGTCTTTCTTCTCTTTGCGAGGACATACAGATCTAATCTCAGCTCTGACCCACCCCCCTTTCCTGAGGCGTGGGCCCAATTAACAACTTCCTCTGGCTCCCTGTCAAAGGCGGCATTTCTCCGCGGGGCCACAGGGGAACACCGGAATCAGCCGGACCCCTGCAGGCCCCGCCGTCGACCATCTTTCTTCAATTACAAGCACTGCAGCCCATTAATCTAAAAGGGAAAGAAAACTTTTAGGCCACACAAACAAAAACAGAGCCCCCAGCCTGGGGTCAACCCCAGCAGCTCTCCGCTTGGCTGCAGTAGGATGCGAGGCTTGCTTCCAAACTCCTTTCAGATGTGGGCGCTCGTGCTTGCCACCGCTTCAGTCCTCCGGACGGCACAGCCTTGACCGGGGCATTTGGGAGCTGCAGACAGGCTGGGAATCACAGATAGACATGGCTAGGTCGCCATGACGATGTCGCCGATGTCGCCACGGTGCCCCCAGCTGAACCGGGTGAGCTAGTCCTGGATCGGGCGAGCTAGTCCTGAATCGAGCGAGCTAGTCCTGAACCGGGCGAGCTAGTCCTGAATCGGGCGAGCTAGTCCTGAACCGGGCGAGCTAGTCCTGAACCGGGCGAGCTAGTCCTGAACCGGGCGAGCTAGTCCTGAATCGGGTGAGCTAGTCCTGAATCGGGCGAGCTAGTCCTGGATCGCACGAGCTAGTCCTGGATCGCAAACTGACAGGAACGGGGATTGCCAGAGACATGGTGGGCCGGGAACAGAGCAGGCTGGGAATGTGGGGGGCCAGGTGAGGGCATGGACATCTCAGAGCCTCTACAGTGTGAGTGTCATGCCGGACAGGCTCTGCTGCAGTGCCTTTCCCTGCTCCCTTTCTCCTGCACAGCGGTGTCAAAGGGGCATGGATACCATGGGCATTGGTGGCTTAATAGTTAGGGAAACACGATTGTAATTGAAAGATCCCCGACCAGCAACGCACAGCTGAGATGGCACTGCTCCCTGGGTGCTGAATTAGCTGCCCCTGGCTATGTCAAGTGCAAGAGGATGCACTGTTGGTGTGTCAACAGTGACCATTTAATTAACGACAGATTCAGGAAGCCCAGCACTTGACAAGGACCTTTCAATACATTCAATTTTGCATAGATTTGGGCAGGGGGCCCCAAGAAGATGAAAAGCTCACTGCAAAGGAAGAGTGACCTGTCTCTGGCAGGTTCATAACCCGCCGGAACTAGCTACCTTAGCTGGGGAAGAGGTGGCCCAACCAATACGATCATCGTATACTCCAAGCCATCACCTCAGGCACTTAACCTGTAGCGTTACACTGGAAGATGGAGCCCTTTCTGCATAGGGTGTTAGTGAAATGGCATCGGGTACGAGGGGCTCCCACAGGGGCGAGAACCACCGCTTCTCACTCCATTAGCTACAACGCAGAGGAAGACACAGGCTGGCAACTCAGGGTCGGTGAGGGTGGCAAGGAGAGCAGAGGGACTCAGATCTGGACACTGGGAGGGGATCAAAAGAGGATCCCGGGAGGGATTTAGATCGAGACCTGAAGGGGTTCAGAACAGGAGACCGCGAGGGGTTAAGAACATGATACCCATCTGGGTTCAAATTAGGAGGGGAGGGGTTCCGAATTGCAGACTGGGAAGGGTTTAATTCAAGACCAGGAGGGGGTCAGATGGAGAGCAGGAGAGAGAGGCTTGAACTGAGACCCAGAGGGGATCAGATTGAGACATGAAAGTATTGAAAGGGAGAGCAGAAAGAGAGAGAGCAGAAAATCTGAAATGAAGAGCATCGAATAAGATTATGGGAGCGGCAGAAAGAGGAGTTAGATGTGGAAGGTGGGGGAGAAAAAGTACAGCGGAAAGGAGAGGAGATGATGAGAGATGGTGCAGAGGAAATGAGGCTAAAAGGGAGGAGACACCGCAGCTCCAGATGATGAGGATGAAGATGATGAGGCAGGCACAGCAATTGCCTGGCCCCGGCACCTTCCTCTGGGAAGGGGGGGCTCTGGAAGTGGGTCAGGCTCGCTCCCTGTCTTACGTAACCACTCTCACATTGCGCTAATCAGGTTATTTTCTGCGGATGCGTGGGATTTCACAGCGTGGTGGCGGCGGGGCCCTCTCAGTGAGCGCTCCCAGCCCCCGGCGTGAAAGCCGAGGGAATGAGACACACTGTCACAGGGCACGGGAGGCAGCTGGAAAGGCAGACGCCCGGAAGGGTGCCCAATCCCAAACCAGACCCCTCACTGCTGTTGGGCCGCTTAGCCTATTAGATGCTAAAAGATGCTCCCACCAGGGCAGGTAAGGATCTTGACCAAGGGTACAAGAGCAAAGTGCTCCTGGCTGCTTCTTCACCATAGTTCAGGGATCCTAATGGCAGGAGTCAGTGTCCAGGGCCCCAGGCGTTTTTCTTTTGCATCTGCCTGATTTTGTGATCCTCATGCTGCCAGCCAGTCACCTCACTATCCTGCTATGGATTTGTTAGACCATGCGCAACATGTACACAAAAAGGATTCCCATAATCCCCTTCACAAGAACCAAGTAATCATAGCACAAGAGCCCAAAACGACCCTCAGAAAGGCCCAGCCTTCGGCTATAGCCTCAAATGCCTTTGAGAAGAAGCTAGATGCTCAAACGCGTCGCCATGACCAGTGGGGTCGAGAAGCTGAGGCCCCAGCATCTTCTGTTTTCCAACATGCTGAGGACCAGACATTCGTTGAGAGAACTATGCATGACACCCAAACAAGATGCACGAGAGTGACTTAACGAAACCAAGCTGCTGACTGAGTTTCTTCACTCTTGCAGAAGAAGCCCTGGGAAGCACCGCAGCATCTGGCACAGAGCAGCAACCTCAAGCTGAGAAAACACGCATCCCTCCTCCATAACTGTTTACCATGGACCAGGATGGCTGCCCATCACAGCTCGGAGAATAATTTCAATCACAGAAATAGGATGGCGCTATGGTAGCCCTCTTTGGTAGTGCCTTATATCTGTCTCTCTTATTTTTTAAAATTTTTTTACAGGAGCAGCACACTCAGCAAAGAAGAAATAGAAATATCACAGAAGCTGCCATTACGGCCAGAGGCAGCTAGATAGGCTACTGTTTACTGGTCATACTCAGACTCAAGGCTGAAGGCTTTTGGCCGGACAATGCAGAGCCGCTGATGTGCCCAGATAGCACACCCACACCATCTCACAGTCGCAGCTCTCGCTGGAAAGGTTCAGGAGTATCTTTCTTTACATAACTGGCCATTCAGCTCATAGCACTTCTGAAGCACTCACGGGCATTTTAGCCCATGTGACAGTACGAAAGCTCTCAGCTTTCAGCTTTGCTGTGAGCTCTCTCTCTCTCTCTCTCTCTTTCTCTCTCTCTCATTCTCTCTCTATTTATCTTCACATGCTAAAAGTAAAAGTGCATGTTCAGAACATTTTGTTTATAGCTAACGGCCTCATGCAAGCCTCGTGTTATGTGCGATGATGCTGTCAGTGGAACATGTGGCCAAAGTTGCTGTCGGTCAGCCAGCCAATCAAAGTGCTGCGGAGGCGGGACTCAGGCATACATCACTGTTATGGAATATGTTCTGGATAGACTACCTAGATCCCCATCTGCCTTGGATGAAGAGCGACTTCTAGGAATGTGGTCCTCAGATTCAGAGGATGCTGAAGCTGGCGGAGAATCTTATGAGAGAGATACCGAGTAGGAGAGAGACAGCAGTAATTACTGGTGACAGCCATTCAAACCAAAGAAGCAGGATATATTAATGAGGTCATTAGCACCTGTCAGAAAGCCTAATGACCCAGATTTGAATCCATTACCGCTTGTGGTGAGTGACATTGGAGACGACGCCTGTCTGCCTTTCTGAGGAGCTTGGAATCTTTTATTTACATGAATCAGGAGAAACATAGGTGTTTCTTCATGGTGGCCTTCATGGTGTGTAAAATGCATAGATTCCCCACTTTCCCCTTGATCCTGTCCCGGAGGGGAGTTATTAAAACCATTTTTCTTCCTTCTCAGATGTTGCTCTAATTACCTGACTCATTCCTGTTTGATTTATTCATTTTTTAACCTCTTCTCTGTGGATGTTGACACAGTGAGGTCCTTCCAAAGAAGCCCAGGCTAGTTTCTCAGCTTATAAGAAATTCATATCCCAAGCTCCCTGCCTATGAGGTCCATGAACGAAGCACAAAGCATCTATCGCCAAAAATCCCTCTTTCAATCTCCCCTTCCCTTGAAATCCCAGGTGACACAATGGGTGGGTTTTAAATGTCTTTTCCTCTGTTTTATTCGTTTTGCTAGAATTTTCATCCTCTCAAGCACGCGCTTCAGGGAAAATAAAAAGCATTACAGTCAAATCCAGAAACACTGATAAATACTCCATATGCTACTGACACCATTTCCTGCCCTAATTACATATGATACCACTCAATTCATTAGCCCACCTGTAGGATTAGCAGCTAGGAGCCACCGTGTGGAGCCCCTGAAGCAGCGGAGCACCTGAGGGAGTGATGGCGGGCACCGCTGGGCAGCCGCCCCCAGCAAGGCTGGCCAGCGAGCACAGAGAGAGCTCAAAATGCAGGCAGCGCCAGGACAGCCCCGGCTGCCTGGTGGAGAAGGACCAGCACCTGTCACTTGGAGGTTATAGGTTCAAAACCCATATCCAGTAGGAGACAGAGCCTCACATGCCGTGGAAAGATTCTGAATCTGAATGCCAGCAGTGAGGCAACTTGCTGTGTCAGTCAATTACCCAGCCACAGGTCAAGTGACACTGTAAGAGTCATGTTTCTACTGGGTTTAATGGAGAGCGAGTCATATTTTTCGAGTGAGAGACTGGCCTTCATCTAACCAACAATCAGCAAGAAGAAGGGGGGGTGTCAACTGAGCTACTGGTGGCTACAGGGGACAAAAAGGATGCCGAGTCAGAGCGACACGCTCCATCGCTCCGAAGGAAACAGCAAAGGGCGCTAAAGCAGCACTGCAACCCAACCAGTTCTTACAGCATTTATTACTTTCGTTCCTTTATTTGATTTTCCAGTAACACTGTGCTTTAAGTCCTTCTCTTCAGCTATTAATAAATTGTTACTAATCATTTGACAATATATTAGTAAATGGAAATATTAATTCAGAAATTTAATAGAATTGTAAAATAGCTTGTAAATAACTTGCAAATATAAATAATGGGTTGGTAAGAAGGCTTATAAATGAGTTAAAAAGCAAATGTTCACAAGCTCTTTAATAAAAACTTAACGACACAGGTATCTTTATAATACATTTCTATGTTAGATTGCAACTGGATCTTTTTATTTACTAATTTATTATCAAATTATTACTAACAGTTTTAGGACACTTTTATCCAAAGCAATGGACATTTTTTTGGAAAATGGGGTCAGACAGTCCTTCGGGTGACTAAGGGTTAAGTGCCTTGTCCAGGCGCCACCGCTGGGATTTGATCCAACAACCTAATGATCACAGGCAAACCATCCTGACCCGCTGAGCCATACACTGCCCCCCCCACATGCCCGTAAGCATGGGCTGCACTTCGACGGCCATAAGTACTCACTCTGGCAGCTGCCCTCCCGCTCCTCAAACCCGGGCTTGCAGACGCAGCGGCCGATGGGCACCAGCCAGCCACCGTCGGCACCGCAGAACATGCGGGGGGGCTCCAGCTCCTGGGCATCGCCCATGCAGGAGCCGCGCACCTCCACCAGGGCCGAGTCGCCGCCCGTCACCGTGTCAGGGAAGAGTGCCAGGTTGTGCGCGGCGCGTGGGCAGCGCTTGAAGAAGACGCGCACGGAGACCAGGGCGATGCAGGCGCCCACGTCCTGGAAGGCCAGGTAGAAGCCCCGCATGGCGAGGCCGCCGATGTCCCGCACCTCCGTGTTGAGCTTCATGACGCGGTCTCCCACGTCGGTCTGCGTGAAGCTCTCGTCGGCTGCGATGGTGTCGATCTTGGTGTACTGGCTCTCCCGCATGTGCCGCAGACCCCCCTTGTCCGACTCGTGGTAATACAGGTTGAAGGTCTCCTTGCAGGTGCCCGGCACGCCCGGCAGGCTGTTGCAGTCGCGCAGCGTGAACTTCATCTCCACGTAGACGCGGCGGGCACCCTGGCGGGCGATGTGCCCCGTCCGCAGCCAGTTGTTCTGGCTGGCCTCCATCACATTGCACACCTGGTAGGTGCGCATGGGCATGTTCTTCTCATCCATCACCGTGATCTCCTCCCACTGCAGATGGGGGGACAGCACATCTCAAGGAATTATTGGAAATTTGGGGACCTGTCAGAGCCTGTGCCTGAACTCCTCTTCACTATAGAGACATTTCAAATTCATGTATTTTTGAAATGACTTGTGATACTCAGTAATCACTCCTGGCTTCTGATAATTGACTAATTCTCTATAACAGTGTTTCCTAGCCCAGACAGTCCACATTAAAGCCCTCACCACTTGCAAAACACCAGTGGCAGGTATTTGTTGTTTTTGTTTTGGCTGGGAATTAAGCCATGGGGGAGTAAAAATATGGTCTGTATGCAAATCCTCAAGGGCTGAGTTGGGAATAACTGCATTATAATAATTCATAACTTAATAATGACTTGTGGTATTCAGTAATGACTTATAACCATCTATTATAATTCCAACCACCCTAATTACTCATGGCATTCAAAGAATGACTCCTAACCATTCATAATGATTCAGGACAGTCAGTGAAGGCTCTTGGTATACAGTAAGGACTCCTGACACAGTATATCTGATGGCTAACACTCAGTAATGACTCCTGATGTTCGGCAATGACTCCTGACCATCCAAAATGATTCAAGACAGTCAGTAATGATTGAAATATAAAGTGCAATACAAATAAAATGTATTATTATTATTATTATTATTAGCAGTAGTAGTAGTAGTAGTAGTAATGATTCCTGAGATTCACTACTGACTCCTGGTATACGGTAATGACTCCTGTCCATCAACTCTGACTCCTGATGCTCTTTAACTGATGACTGACACTCAGTAATGACTCCTGGCATCTGGTAGTGACTCCTGACCATCCATAAGAATTCAGCCCCACAGGCTGTGAATATAGGGTTGGTCTGTGCACAATGTCCCCTGTGCATGGTGTCTAATTTCTCATTACCACTAGGATTAAGAAGCCTTCCACACAGGCATAGCCAAACTAAGCAGCTACCTGGGAACCACTGGGTATGAATCATGAAAAAATATATATTAGGTATTCACATAAATATAAATACAAATAATTATATTAAAGTAAAAAGTAAAATGAAATACACTAAATAAAAATGTTTCTGTGCAGGCAGGCTAACTATGGAGAGAACAGGAAGCTGTCTAATTATCTAAATTACACAGGATGTGAAATGATTATCACATTTCGTGGCAGGGGGGCATCTAAGGACAGCTTTGCCTGGGGCCTCTGAAAAGGTAGATCCAGCCATGCATCAACACAGTCATGGGGGATCCCACCAATCAGCTTCCACTGAAGCAGAGGACCTGTGCTTAATGTAAAGGCTGAAAGACTCTCTGTGTCTGAAAACACTTTATTATCTTTTTCCTGTAACATTGCTCATCCCTCTCTTTCTTGAAGGCCCCCTCATTTATCCGTGACCATGAATAATCTCCAAGTTAAGCAGCCCTCAAACATATGCTTCTTGGCTGGCACCATCTCCGTCGACACAGAAAGGTAAACAGAACAGGGAAAGTTAAGCCAATTACAGCGTCCCAAGTTCATGGGTCAAGGGTCAACCTCAGTAATCCCCCGCGGATGACACACCAGACGCCAGGCATGACCTTTCCCTGTGCAATCGGGCTGTTGAAAGGTTAGGGTTGTTGCTCTGATGTCATTTGGGGATACAGAGCCAGGCATCAGATTTTGGGTTCTTTTGGGTGGGTACGGTGGTTATATCACAGACAGCTGCTGTGTGAATGTCTCCCCAGGCTCTGACACCCTCTCCTGCTGGGTGAGTGACCGAGACAGGAAACAGGATGTGAC
Organism: Pollimyrus isidori; assembly: GCA_019775955.2. Classification (NCBI taxonomy): domain Eukaryota; kingdom Metazoa; phylum Chordata; class Actinopteri; order Osteoglossiformes; family Mormyridae; genus Pollimyrus; species Pollimyrus isidori. Next base: position 22,751,630 of record JABFDZ020000084.1, on the reverse strand, counting down.
ATCATTTGTGGGTCATCTCGACCGCTGCCCTGTAGCTGCTATTATATGACTCTACCCACTCTACACTGGTACCAGGGTATAACAGAAGCCCCCAAATCCATATTACCAGTCGGTCTGTGTTTATACATGTATGACCTCACACATGCGTCTACATAGTGAGTGTGTGTGGTTCTTTCAAAATAAGATGGATCAGATGATGACGCCCAACGTCGCCGTCCTCATCATCATCATCATCATTACCTTCCTCTTCCTGTGGCGCGGGTCTGGTTCTGTACTCACCCCCTCTGCAGGGTAGGCCTCCCAGCCCAAGTCCCCCAGCGCTGACATGGAGTCCAGGAGCGTCACTGCAGAGGAAAGCAGGGGACAGACTATCACCACACGGCACCATTTCCAGCACCTGCTCAGGTAGCAACCATCAGCTTCTAGGCTTTGCTTGCCAGTGCCGCCTGAGACCCTCGTGAGGCCCTCACTGCCGGCACAGTCAAAATGAAATCAGCTTGCTTTAGTAGCCGCTCCCTCAGAAGGTGGCCCCTAGGCGGCCACCTATGTCACCTAATGGGCCGACCAAGAGCCGGTCCTCGTATTTCGAGACCCTGTCCCTGGTTTTAATGGTCCTCCATTTACGTCTCGTATCTCATCATTAAAATGTAAAAAACTGAGAGTCCTGAGGGCAAACGGGTAAGCCCAGCGTTTGGGGTATTGCAGGAAAGCGGTGAAAGCTCGCAGGCCGCGATGTCAGCTGCAGAGTGCTTGTGTGCGGTCTCCTGGGGGGACAGGGGGAACGCGCAAGGTCACACGTAATACACGGTGAATTCTTAATGCGCAAATATCGATCCCGGGGCCGCTGCACATCTCAGGGGAGACCACGGCTTTCAAAATAAAGCCCACAGTAATGCTCAGAGCCTAAAAATTCACATCCCTAATCCTCCATATTTGTGCCATATACCGTTTCACCAGCATCCTTCGCTCCTTCTTCTTGACCTCGTCCAGATCATGGTGGATGCAGACTTGTTTTAATGGCCCGGCTCTGGGCTCCTTCCACATCAGCCCAGGATTTATGTGTCTGAAAAGCTATCAGATATCAAGAATCTGGGGGCAATCTCCAGGTTAAATGGTGGGCTGCTTCGATTTGATTTCAAGGGGCTGATAGGATTTGTAATGATTTTCCCGTATCTTAACTGTACTATGGGAAGACTTTCACCTAGGCTATGAAGCTTAATACTGCATCTATGAAAGCAACGGAAACATTTTTAAAATTTAGCTACCTCTTACTAGTATGACTGGATCTTTCATTAAACAAAGACCTGGGCCTACACCCTGCCTTAGCCCGTTTAGCGTTGAAATAGCAACGTGTTGTTTGTGTCCCTCTCTGCCATTTTTTTAAATCTACCTCCATTCCCCTGCTAAAAACAAACAGGTTTACTCCCTTTGCCACAAAACAGAATCACACCATGTCATTCATCCTGCTGTTTCTTCAATATAACTTTGATAGTAAAAGTGTGCCCATTTTTAAGAAGGCATATTCTTCTGATATCACCCCAGGTAAGGACGTTACTATAGCCAACAATGATGGCAGCCATTTTGGTGCCAGGACCAAGGAGGAAACAGCCTTAGTGATGTCATGTACGTCTGGTCCGATAAGGACACAGTCTGCCGTGTTTACAGAACACTCAGTGACTGTTTAATGTCTCACACCCGTCAGTGATTGGTGTCGAGCCAAAGGAGCCCGTCAGCAGTTATTAAAAGAGTAGAGACGCACACAGGCTTGGGAAGCCTGTTAACATTCCATACCTGCTTTCTTCAGATCTGCTTGATTGTCATTTCCGATCGGAATGCTGGTCTGAACTGGCATGTGCCCAGGCACTGTGCAAAGTTCATTTTTAATCACCTCCCCCCTCGGCTGACAAGTCATTCCTCCTGGAACTCTCTGATAACACACACACACACAGTCACCCGGCTCCCAGCCTATCAAGGTCATGGACCCATCCACTCAATGAAGATGCCAAAATTAAATTTTGCATGAACCAGCTAAGTGTCTGAACCAGCTAAGTGGCTTGCATGTAGCTGAAGAAGCACCATCTTTTGTAACTGAACAACACAAAAGTTGTGAGTTTGAAGCATATGGCAACTGTTCTTCCTTGTGTTATGGGACTTCAGTCCTGCTTCTATGAGCCGGATACAAACTGTCCTAACAGTGTATTTCACACCTGCACTTAATATTTGCCATTCCTTTCACAGGTCACTTCAGGTCATCCTTTATTTCATTAGGCACAGTCCGATATCAAATTCAAATTTTATTTGTCACATCCACAGTCGTACACACAGTACGACATGCAGTGAAATGCTTATACGACCGCCAGTGACCTTAAAAGGGTGGTCGGAGCAGTCGTGACGGCAGCCCACCTCACTGGCGCCACAGATACCGTAGTTAAGTGTCACCTCTGGTATTAGAAAGTCACCTGTGCCTGTCACCTGGCTGCTTTCCGGCATTTCCCAGGGTCTCCTGCTTCACCTTATTTGGTTGTACTGCTGTCTTATACATTTTTACGCTGGAAGCAACCTGGCGCTCAATGTAGCTGTCTGTCAGCAGAACTATGATTAAACCAGGATTTTAAAATGCAGATATGTTTAAAAACATGGAATGGTCTAATTTTTTTTCCACTGCTGTATAGATATAAAAAAAACACACAGTAATTCAGTGTGGAAGTAGTTCAGTTCTATAAAGTGGTCCCTTAGTTCAGTAGTCTCCAACCCTGCTCCTGAAGATCTATCACTCTACAAAGCTTACACTGTAAAAAAGTTACAGGCCTGGTATGTTTTGTTCCCAAGGTACTGTATAAACAACATTAATATACCCAAACTGTACAGAAATGTACATCTCTATACCTTAAATGGTGCCCTTACTTACAACTGGGTTACAATAGACAGATCCTAGTGACAAGTAACCCTCAAAGGTACAAATTGGGACAAATTTGTCCGTGTTATGACATTCCCACCTTACAATGGGGATTCCAGTTCCATTCTGTTTTTCAATTTCGGGATCTTATTCAATAAATTACATAAGATATTCAACACTTTATAAAACAGGCTTGTTTTTGCCAAACTGCAAGCTAATATACACTCACCTAAAGGATTATTAGGAACACCTGTTCAATTTCTTATTAATGCAATTATCTAATCAACCAATC
>JABFDZ020000084.1:22644861-22659398 GCA_019775955.2 Pollimyrus isidori | reverse complement strand
TGACAGAATTATAACCATCAACAGCAGCACCAATAAGCCCAGTCCTACATACAGAGCCAGCTGGACCAAGGAGCTGAGTAAGAGGCTGGATCTGAACAGTAAAGTCTTACATGTTTTATAGCTACATGGTTCATCCAAATCTGTACTATTACGCAGAATATGAGGAACAGGAGACATTAACAAAGAATAGCGTGAGAATTTAAACTGCCAGTTTTATTAAGATTATTAGCAGAGATTCACATAAACTGGTGTGTAAGTACAGATTCACCATATAAAGCAATATGTACAGCAACTTCTACATCACAGCAATACAGATGCTCATTTATTTATATAATAAATCACCATGCATGTGAACCTTTATAGAGCTAATGAGTTCTTGTGCACCAGTTACATGCATCTCTGTTTATTAGATTACATGTTTACTGTTTTGTAAAATCCATCGATCCATCTTCCTAACAGGCCTGTAGCGTACAGCACAGAGCACAAGGCAGGGGCTCACCCTGGATGGGATGCTGTCACAGGGATATTATAATGAAGTAAAATAAAATAAAAGAAATAAATACAATATCCTTTTGTAATATTCATAGATAATATGCATTTCCCATAACTGTATGATCAGTCAGACTCTGTAGTATGACAAGCTGAATACTAACCTCTGTTCCTTATCATTCACTCCTGTGGGGGTCGATCCAGGAGCAGAAGGCTTGATGGTCACTGAAACAGAAGCGGATCCTGAAGTAAAGACTGTGGTGTCTGATTTGGAGGGAAAAGGAAAAGCCCTGTTCTGTCAGGCAGGAAAGACTCATATGGAAAAGCTCATTTATAAAACATTATTCTAAAAAGAATAATGAACAGTATTCATTAGAGTAGCTGGTTGGATACAAAATAATGAATTTAGGCCAAAGTCTTCATATCCCATATGATTTCTCCAGCACTCAGCCGCCACTCTGGATTGAAAATGGTTCCGTTTTTGTGTTATATTGCTTCACAACGCGACTTCTATGCCACACGAACAACAGAACAAACAGTGTTCATGTCTACCAACGCCAAACACTCCAAAATTACAAGGATCATCCAAAAACCGACCTACAACGTGATCTGCTGGAGACACTATGTGTCCTCGGGTTGCTACGGAGACCGGGCCTCCAGTCCTCGGCGTCGCCTGATGCTGCTGGCCGGAGACGGGGTCGCCGTGAGTGTCGTGTGAGGAAGCGGAAGCGCAGCAAACGCATGGGGTCCGCGGCAGGCTAAGAGCTAATCCAAGCCGGCCGGCCCTTCCATCAATCCTAATCTCCAGTGTCTGCTACCTGGACAATAAATTGGACTCCGTTCAATCAACTCCAGCAGACTACCCAGTGTGAATTTAGACACTGACGAGTCTTTGTTCCCACAGAGATAAGGCTCATTGACAGAGTTTCGGACGCAGCCATTCAGCTAGACGGGCTCACCTCAATTTGTGCCGACAGAAATGCAGCTCCGTGCAGTTAGACTCACGGTGGTGGCTTGTGTGTTCAACACAGAGTGGTGCAAGAACTCGTTTGTGCTCGTTTCTATTTACTGCTCATCGCTGGTGGAATTTGTGACTGTTAGACGCAGACCTTTTTATTTACCACTGGAATTCACCACTGTGCTTATTATAGCAGCATATATTCCACCCAGCCCTAACTCTGAAGTGGCTCTGTAGGCTGTACAGGGCTATCATTGAACTGCAGATCTCACCCCAATGGATGTTTATTGTCACGGGAGATATTAGCCACGTAAATAAAAGCCAGTGCTCCCAAAATTCCATCAGCAGGTGGCCTTTGAGACGAGGGGCAAAAACATGCCGGACCTTGTTCACACAAACATGCCTTCATGTAGTCCTTGTGTTTATGTAGTGTTATATGTAGCACCGAGGTCCTGGAGGAACATCATCTCGTTTCATTATGTACTGTATCACTGTATATGGTTGAATTGACCATAAAAATATGTTTTGTTTTGTAAAAATAACAAAAAATGGTTGCATTTATCCTCAATAATTGAGTAATATTATCAAGAGGTTGAAGCAATTTAGATACAGTGGAGAACAAAATTTTAGTTCTTAGGGATCTTGTAAAAGACACATGCCTAGTTTTACGCCGAGTTTCGATACAGGTAGCCAGTGAGCTATTATACAGGTCAACAAGATCAGTAATAGAGAGTCAGTTTTAGATTTGCACATCAGCAATGCAAACTTTTCAGACAGAGTAGAAGGACAGACAGATTTCAGATTACAAAAGGTTATTGTTTCAAGCTCAAATAAAAATGAGATTGCTGGAGAATTGCTGTATTCGACAACATGAAAATCATACACCGTACACCAGAACCTCGGGACGAAATCGATGACAGGAGATGACTCAGCGTATTACATGTAAAGAATCTGTAAACATAGACTACGCCAGTAGGTGGCGGTCTGACCCTATAACATCTTCCTTTCCTTAAGACTGTAAAGAACAATGTCAACTATTCAATAAACAAAAAAGATTGAACAATTCTTAAATATAGAGTACAAGTTATTAATGAGTCTATCCTGTATGCATTTCGCACTCCCATATTTTGATTTTTCCTTTTTTTTTCCTTTTTTTTATTTGAACCATTCGTTACCCGCAGGTAAAAATGATTACCTAAAAGTCACTCCGGAAGCCATTTTGGTGGAGAGATCCGTCCACTCCGGGTAATCGTGCAGCCCTGAGGCTAGGCCAGGGTGCCATTCGGAGAGCCAGTAAAAGAGCCTTCCAATGTAGTGTCACATATGGTGTCCGAGGCAGAGACTCTACCATCCACAGGACACGATACAGCAGTGGCCTGAGAGGAGGAATAGCTGTCCAAATTCGTAGCATGTTGTGGGAAAGCCTGAAGGGGTCCTGGCCATGATGCAGGTTCAGCGGGCTGCAGGTCGACCCGGTCACGTCGATAAAGGGAAACATCCACATCCACCAGATTAGAGCGGGGGGCAACCTCCTGCACACAGGTGCCCAGCTTCCGGATACCCATACTATCACCAGGCAGGGGTTTTATTCTTTCTCGGGCGCTTGAAGCCAGCTCAGGCAGATCTCTAGCAGCTTTGCCGTAGATCATTTTGGAGCTCTGGTATTGCTGGCGTAGGTCCTCCAGAACACCGGTCATAACACATGGCTCTATGAGCTCCGTAGAAACTGTGAGCACGGCTTTAAGACGCCTGGCCATCACTGGGCTGCTCTTCATTCTCTTCATTCACACCACAGAGAGAATTTTAACCTGCTGTATCTGCGTGTGGACAGCAGCTGATCAGAAAGCTCTACAGTAGGTTGTGTCGAGAGCGCAGAAGATCATCGGGTGCAGCTTTAAGCCTTGTAGGACGTTTGCAGAGCCGCTGCCTCAGGGGCCACCAGCATCTGCATGGATTCTAATATGTGAATGATGTGAATATGTTTTTTTTGCTGAAAAAAGTTAAAACAAACATATAATATTATAATACATGTGATATAAAAACGAAATTGTATCTACAATTTCCAAGAGTATGATACTTGATGCAGCCTCTGTAAATGTTTTCTGAATCTAGCCATAGCAATTTCTTCTGAGAATCAGAGGAGCCTCATGTGGGTCTCACTGATCTCAGATCTGTGGAGACTGACACTCACTCCCTGATTCCCCGTAAATTCACTGCCTTTTATGGATTTTAAATGTTTAAAAATCATCCATCTATCTTTCACACTCTTAGCCAGGATGGGGTCACATGCCAGGAAGCACGGGGCACAAACACCACACTGAGAGCCAGGGGCAGGATTCAAACCCAAACCCCTGACGATATGAGGTGTCCATGTTACACACTGAGAGCCAGGGGCAGGATTCAAACCCAAACCCCTGACGATATGAGGTGTCCATGTTACATACTGATACACCACTGCAGCACGTAGGTGTAATGAAAATAACCTTTATTAACATCATGAATGATGAGTCACACAGTCTGAGATCTGCATAAAATTAAAGCCAGAACCCTTGGAGCTCACTAAACCCCCACCAGTACACACTGTATATACAGAAGGAAATACAGACATTGGAAAATACTCTCAAAATACTGTATATCATAGTAACAAACACTTCAAATATTTCACACATACAAATCAACTAGAATTGCTAATATTTTTTTTCCATTAATATAAATGAAAAAGTGACAGTTCAGACCATCAAGATAATACCTCACATTTACATTTATCTTATTTAGCAGAGTCTTTTGTCCAAAGCAACGCACAAGTAGCACCTTGATCATGGTTAAAATGCACAACAGCCATGAATGTGTGTTTCCCACTGGCTGATTCTTACCGTCACACTGTAACATGACAGTGCTGCATGCTGTTTAAATACAGCGTACATCACTGTAAGATGCTCCTTCCTGGTGATTATCCCTCCCCATCACTCACTGGAGTATCTGCATGTCCCTCATAGCTCTCATCCTGAGCAGCAGCTCCCCAAATGTAAAGAAGCATCTCTGTGTTGCTGCCCCCTACAGGAAAAGGAACAGAAAAACATTGACATCTGCTACTGGATTCATCATTTCAGCTTCTGAGGCACAGACACCTTCCTTACCATTTCAGGCAGTGTGGTGTGTTAATGTTACTGCTACAGGAACAGGAAATGAACCAGAGTGATAGATTAATCTGGGAAACCTCTTTAGTTCACTTACACCTGTCTTATAAATTGAAGCCAAATTAGCTGCATATATGATGCTGGAATTGACACGTATGACGCATCACAGACTAAATGCATCACAGCTCATGTTAGAGCAGATTGACCAAACTCACCTCTCAGTCTTTCATGGCGACTGAGCTGTAGACCACATCGCAGGCTGGGGTTACAGCAGGACAGTGTGAAGAACATCTAGAGGAAACCTGCTGAGAGCATTTAGCTGCTTACAGTGGAGGTAAAAGACCCACCTTTGTGCAGACCACAAATCCATAAACTCTCAAACCTCACATGTGAATCACTGTGAAATATCAGGGGTATCATGGTACTTCTTGGTACATTACAGCTAATTGTGATACACATGGATCTGAGAGATCAGCTGAAGCGTAGATGTTCCTGCCCAGTCAGCACATTACTGATATACATGTCACTCTCATTGTGATACTGGTTGAACTAAACACTGATTTACACAAAACCATCTTACCTCTAGATCTGACAGGACAATGGAGCTGTAGATGACATCAGCACCAGGCTCCACCGAGGCCTGAGGGAGGAACACATTATGACCATGTATCTCTACAGAACCACCTGTCCATTCTTAAACTGACAGCAATGGAACGTCATTGTTGGTCAATTTTATGATGATCTGTTAATGCATATCCATCAATGTTTTGTACCTTTACAGATATTATCCACCTTTTTTTATTTCCATTTTCAAAACATTTGAACTGCAATGTAACAAATTGATTATGAAAATGTACCACATTAAATACAGTTGCTTCACATACTAGTACTGATACAGTGATACCTCAGTTCTCAAACTCATTAGAATTTGAATTTCTTAAGAGTCGAACCAACCAGAAGTCAAACCTTGAACGCCGACCTAAGAAAACTATGCGCGGGGAGATGAGTTACTCGGCACGTCTCTCAGTGGAATCAAAGGGTCACGCTTCAGTCTCCGCCTTGCATTCGCTGTGATACCATTCTGCATGTTTCCTCTAGCTGAATACATATTTAGACAGTAATAATATATTTAGACAATGAGAGATAGTGACGGTAATTATTATTAATAAAATACATATTTAATAAAGATTTATTAATCATTTTTATATTTATAGTAAACAATTAATACGTTTAATTTTAATAATACTGTCGTGCTGAGTGGGGACGGAACGGAGACAGAGGCACAGGCGCAGACATCAGGGTATCGGGGAATAATGGGTTTAATTACAGGTAAGGCAGGCAAAACGCAGATGGACAATACAATGACCGGACTGGGGAAACAAACTGACTAAATACAGAGGACTAATGACAACAACCAGAAACAGCTGATCACATGGGGATCCCACACGGGGTTAACGAGGGGGCATGGCACACGGAAGGAGCGGCTGATTGGGGCAGGACATTTTTTTTTTTTACTTTACACATTGTTTGGATACATTTATTTTCTTACTTTACAAATTAGTGTTTTGATAAATGTGCTTAGATGTGTTTAGTACAGCATATGCTCTTCTTGTTTTATCCAGTTCATTTTGTGTTTAAGCTAAAAAAAAACATATTAGGTGTAATTTTTTTGCGGCCTGGAACCAATTAATTGGTTTTCCATTATTTTTTATGGGAAAAAATCAAATTTTTTGGATTCGATCCGGAGATCAGAACGGATTAAATTCGAGTTCTGAGGTACCACTGTATTAGATTTGTACATTTCGATACACAGGCTGCTCTCAGTAGTCTCACTGTATATCATTCATTCCCGTGTTTACCTGATCTGGGGCGGCTCTCTCGATGATTCCAGTTCTGTCTACAGCCGCATATTCATGGTCTGGGTGCAACTACAAAAAAGTTACATGTCAGCTTTCAAAACAATCACTCCTGGAATCCATTTTACATCATCGTTCTATAAATATCAAACTTCTTAATTGGCTTTTAACACATTCTTGTTCTTCTTAAAATGGACAAAACCCTACAGAATTTCTTAAAGTTTCTGATATTTAATATGAACTTACTGTCATTTCTGTGCTTCCTGGATGTTGGTTCCTGACCATTTTTTTCTCTACAAAAAAAAGAAAAAAAGAAAAATGATTCTGCTCACACCACCGTCTCTGCTCTTAACTGATACAGCTAATTTCCTGTGCAATGAACACAGCGTCATTCCCTCTTAATCAGTCTGTATAATAGCATGTGTAATAGAGGGGAAATAACTTTGTGACCTAAAAAATAGCCTATGCTTATTATCTAAAAAATGAGATAAAACTTACTAAAAAGACATTTAGGAGAGGGAGGGAGGCTGTGACAATGCAATATACATCAATACAACAATAGACTACAGTATGGACTAAGAAAAACAGTGCAAATATGTTGGTAGGACAGTTAGTGTAGACATGTGTAGTGCTGCGCAATGTTCTTAGGCAATTACATTGTGCAAATATGAGCAGTTCTGCAAGTTTGCATTGAGAATAAAACATCCGTTCGTTATAAGGGGAGTTACAGTAGTTAGGACAGAGCAGGATGTTAAGGGGACAGTCCAGTGTGGGAGGGGGCAGCATGATGTTCAGGAGCCAGACTGCTTAGGGGAGGAAGCTACTGCACAGTCTAGCTGCTCCTAATGCTGAATCTTCTTCCAGATGGAAGGAGGGTGAACAGTCTGTGGGAGGGATGGAGGGGGTCGTCCACGATTCTGGTGGCCATACGGATGCAATGGAGAGGGGAGGTGTAAATGTCCCATAGGCTGGATATAGAGCTACCAATGATTGTCTCATCTGTCTTCACAATCCTCTGGGGGGATTCACGGTCTGAGGTGTGGCAGTTTCTATACCAGACTGTAATACAGCTGATCGGAATGCTCTCGATGGTAGAAGGTGTTGAGGATGGGTTTGGGGAGGTATCCTTTCTTCAGACACCATAGAAAGTGGAGGCGTTCCTGAGATCTTTTTGTCAGGGAACTGGTGTTGATGGTCCAGGAGAGGTCCTCTGTGATGTGAAAACCCATGAACTTGGTGCTCTTCACTCTCTCCACTGTGGTGCTGTCAATGCAGAGCGGGGAGTGGCCAGTCTTGGTCCTTCTGAAGTCAACAATCAGCTGTTTTGTCTTATCAACATTAAGAGATGGATTATTGTCCTTGTACCAGGCTCCTGGCTGTCACACCTCCTCTCTGTATGACGTGTCATTGTCCCTGATGCAACCCACTACTGTGACTTGATAATATGGTTCATGCTGGAACTGGAGGTGCAGTCATGCGTCAGCATTGTGAAGAGTAGTGGGGGGCACCTGGGCTCAGCGTGATGGTGTTAGAGCTGGTGTTGCTGATCTGGACTGTCTGGGGCCTCTCAGTGAGGACGTCCTGAACACAATTGCAGGTGGAGGTGTTCCATCCGAGCAAATAATGGAGTAACAGTGTGTCTCTCCACAACATTGGCAGGATTGGTCCTCTCCCCTCAGTGTCACCATACATGCTCACGATAGTCATCCGTGGTAATGCAGAACAGAAATTCATCGCTGAACATGGTACGGCGACACTTGTTATTAGTCCATACCTCTCTGCTAGCATTAACGGCAGCCTATGCATGGGACAATGAACCTGTAGTCTGGTTGATGCCAGTTATCGAGACACAGTTCGGGATGACGAGGGGTAATGTACAGTAGTGAGTCCAATACCTGTGTCTAGATAGCAGGTGCAGATGTCTTGGGGCTCTATAATGCTTGGCACACAATACGATGATCCTCCCTTGGTGTGGTCTGTCTTGGGTAACCGGGGCCTTGAGAATGTGTGTGGCTGCCCTCACGTGCCATTTGGTTCCAACATTAGGTAACTGTGACATCTGCATGCCCCACATACCAGGCAATTGCACAATACGACCACCCAGCCTCATGCAAACCCACAAAGTGACCCCTATCAAACTCCATCAAGTGCTGTGTAATGCATCAATGAGGCAGTCTCTGTGCCTGGTGACTAGATGTGCCAACTCCTTGCAAATCGAATCATTTACATACCAATTGCTGAACTGCACATGTAACAAATTACATCCAAATCCGACCATTACTTCTGGTTGCTTAATTTTTTGCCACTGAGTGTAAAATGACAAACTGACAAACTGCAGTATCAGACGATGTTTACATGGTGAGTTCAGCACTTAACCCCACTGAGGCTGTGGGTTAAATTGATAAATTGATAACCTTAATCAATCTTTCCTGAAGAAAATAAATTGTTTGAATATGCCTGTGTATGTCACTATTTGCCTTTATCAAAGTAAAATAAAGCGCAAATGCTGTCTGATCCATATCCCAATGTCTCTGTCTCATGGTTTGTAATGGCCAGTCTACAGCACTGTAACCCCCCCGATATCCCGTCACCCAACGCACCCCCTTCCCAAATCAGTACTGTGTCCGTCCTGGATTTCCTGTTAGCTTCATTGCGGTTTTTAGTCTGTGTTCTCAGAGGGGCCATGACCATGTTTTGTGTTTTATGTTACTGTATTAGCAGATACTCACTGTGTTTGTCCCACACTTTCCATGTGATGATGATGATCAACAGCAGCACCAATAAGCCCAGTCCTACATACAGAGCCAGCTGGACCACGGAGCTGAATGAGAGGGTTGATCTGAACAGTGAAGTCTTACAGGCTTTATACCCACATGGTTCAGCCACATCTGTACTATTACACAGGATACATGTCAGGAACAGGAGACATTAACCAAGAGCATGAGATTAGCTGGAGAATTTAAACTGCACAATTATTAGCAGGGAAGCACATAACTGGTGCAGAATTACACACTCGCTATATGAAGCGATATGCCAACAACTTCTTGTCACAGTGAAGCAAATGCGTTTTTAGTTTATTTCATTGGTGCTCTTATGAAGCATGCATTTCAACCTTTATACAGCTAATACTTGCAAACCAGTTATATACATCACTGTTCATTACATTACATTATTTTCTAAAATCCATTCATCCATCCATCCGTCCATCTTCCAAGCAGGCCTGCAGCTTATCCCCAGCAGCATAGGGCATAAAGCAGGTATCAAGTCTGGGCAGTGTAGGAGGACAGGCGTAGGGGTAAACAAAAAAGGTCTTTGGTCTAAGCAAAATGGATGCAGGACAGAACAAAGCAGACCGAAAGGGGTCAAATGGGAAGGCTGGCATGAGGAAAGCACTGGTCAGTGAGAGGACTAGGGAGCACAAGAGCAGAAGAACTTAGATACGATGGATTTACAAGGGAGGACAACGAGCGGCATAAGAGTGAGACACTGGAGGGCTGGAATGTTAGAAGGGGAAAACAGGAAGGAAGGAAGGAAGGAAGGAAGGAAAACAGGAAGGAAAGAAGGAAGGAAGGAAAGAAAGAAGGAAGGAAGGAAGGAAGGAAGGAAGGAAAGAAAGAAAGAAAGAAGGAAGGAAGGAAAGAAAACAGGAAGGAAGGAAAGAAAGAAGGAAGGAAGGAAGGAAGGAAGGAAACAGGAAGGAAGGAAGGAAGAAAGGAAGAAAAACAGGAAGGAAGGAAGGAAGGAAGGAAAACAGGAAGGAAGGAAGGAAGGAAGAAAGGAAGGAAAACAGGAAGGAAAGAAGGAAGAAAGGAAGGAAGGAAGGAAGGAAATGTGCGACAGCAGGGGCTCACCCTGGATGGGACACCATCTCAAGGATATTATTTAAGGAAAATAAATATACAAATATAAATTTTTATAAAATAATATGCATTTCCAATAACTGTATGCTCAGTCAGACTCTGTAGTATGAGAGCTGAATACTAACCTCTGTTCCTTATCATTCGTTCCTGTGGGGGTCGATCCAGGAGCAGAAGGCTTGATGGTCACTGAAACAGAAGTGGCACCTGGAGTAAAGACTGTGGTGTCTGATTAGGAGGGAAAAGGAAAAGCCCTGTTCTGTCCGGCAGGAAAGACTCATGAGGGAAAGGAGATTTATAAAACAGGCACAAGTAATACAGTAATAACTCAGTAACTACTGAAGTTATTAGAGCGGACGTCCACAGCAGGCTAAAAGCACAGGATGTGGCCTTCAGGTCTGGTGACCCTGGGGCTCTAAAGACAGCTAGAGCTGCTCAGTCATGGGCCATCAGAGCCGCAATTAGGGCTTATTATTAACATCCATGTGCTTTTCCACACCACCAGGGACACATGACCTATGTGGCAATTTCCTCCTGGGATTAATAAAATTATTTTTAATTCTATAACTGCCTCATTAGGGGGGAGAAGGGTCTGCGTACAGACGGGGGGGGGGAACTTACTTCTGTCCTTAAATGTCGTTCATATTAATATTCTATTCATCACATTAATGCACTATGACCAACAAGATGGTGCTTGTTGGTAATACCCTGGTAAACACAGCCCCCTCCCCCCCTCCCAGATTTTCCCACAAAAAAGCAAAGACCCCCTACATGAGTGAAACTTTTGTCGTTATTTATCTATTTATATTAATGCATAGATGATTCACAAACAGATTTAAATCACTTACTTACGTTCAGTGCTGGTTGTGGCTGCAGTTCTCTGAATGACAGTAATATGAACTGGGATCTGACGATTTCTGTCAGCACACCAGTACCAGCCAGTGTCCTTCCTCTCCAGTCCCCTCATTGTCACACTGAAGACTTTATTTACTCTGTCATCCCTGATCAGGACAGGCCTCCCATCCAAACTCACAGACACCTCTGATGCACAGGAGCCTCCAAACTTACACCACAGCTTCAGACTGTCACTGTGTCTATAGCGACATTGAACACTGACACTGTCTCCTTCCACACCCGTCACCTCCTGTTTGTCCACTGACAGCACTGGGGAGCCTGAACACACAGATTAGAAACAAGCATTGTGATTTTTATACAATTCAAAATAAAATAAATGATCCAAAAAATATGAACAAGTTACACATGTGTGTTAATGTCCTTCCTTTCTGGCTGAATGAAATGTTACATACTGTGCATCTCACTGGCTGCAGTCTGCAGTACAGACATCTTACCATCAGTGACTGACAGGTAGATCTCATCTCCAACATCTGAACCTCCACTGATCTTCACACCACAGGAGTACCAATCAGATTGCCCAGCTGTTAGTTTGTTGATGGTCACAGTGAAGACTCGCTGGTCAGGATCATCTCTGATTGACACTTTACCCTCCTGTGGAGAGTCAGTTTGTACTATGGGAGGACATGAATTCCCATAATGCCCTCTGCACCAGTATTTCACGTGAGTTTTATATCTGTCATCATAGAGACATGGGATGATGGCAGATCCTCCTCTCTGTACAGACACTGTGTTCACTGTGGACACACCTGCAGGGACAGTATGAAAATTACCAGGCTGATTAACTGCCACTCCCTCTTACACCATTTATACACATATTAATAAAGAGTTAGTACCAGACCACTAAGTAGTAGTACAGTACTAAACTGCAGTAATATTAAACTTATTTTGAATACATGTTGGTCTTACTAAGTACTACTGTGTTGGGAAAACAGTTTATTAAAAGATTAACCAGTCAAGTAGCTTGACAATCAAGCATAAAAACAGTCCCTTTTCTGTTTGGCAAGCAGGATGTTAATCTGGGTGCTTTATTGTGCCAGCACTTTTATTTTGCTAAGTGGAGCTTCGGATTAAGCTCCTCTTGGTACTTGAGGTTTACGTTTTTACGTACCAGTATGACAGGGAATATGCTTGTGTCAGCAACTGCTTCTGGAGTTAAATACATTAATACCAAAGAAAAAAACACATAACCATACGAACAGGAACACAGTCTGGATATCACCACACCAGTATCTGCATCTGAGAAGAGAGACTGGAAACCACACACACACACACACACACGGACCCAGCCGCCCCACAGCGGCCAGGCACCCAGGTCCCCCACCACCGGAGGGCTGTGCTTACGCCCAAGGAGGCAGAGGGGGGAGGCACCAGGATCCCCCTACCAGGAGCCCCACGGCTACAGGTGGCAGTGAGCCGGCCCGTCCCTGGGTGTGGGCCACGCAGGCACGTATAGAGCCCGGAGCCCAGGCCACCCACACACCCCACGCGGGCCCCGCCAGCCCCGGGGAGACCTGCCCCCCCCCCAATGGGGACACCCTGAGAGCGACCAGGCACCCCCGCCCCTGACTACTATGTGAAGGAGTGTTGTGACATGGATGTGTTTCTAACATGCAATTAAAATAATGAGGGGAGGATGAGTGGCTAATCAATAGCTGATCACCCCCCAATGAATAGCTGATCGCCCCCCAATACCTATGTGTGGTGTAGGTGGATGTGTTCCGGGGGGGCATGGGGTGATAGGTGATAACGCCGCAGGGCAGCAGGCACCAGGCAAGGCATGCCCGGACGCGTGGCGCCAACACCCAGGGGGGCACCACCACCCCCCGCCGCAGCACCCTCTGCCCCAATCCGAGGAAGGGTCTGGGGCTTCATCTGTGCCGGCATCGCCTATGAGCCTTTCATACACAGATACCCACATTCACCAATCACCCGCACCGCCCCATCACCGACATGCTCCCCCGTCCTAGGACATACATGCAGACATATAGAACATGCGTCCTCACCATATACGCACCACACAAACACTCATCTCGAGGCCCGGCAACAGATGTCCCGGAATTGTCCAGCGGACGGCTCCAGAGGATGTTCCCCCACACCCCCGGTCGCAGGCAATTGGAACCCCCGAAGGCAGGCAGCCCCCCGCAAACGTCGCCGCCCCGCACCCAGGCTCACCAAGCAACACCCACCAACCCCGCCATCCCCTAAGTCCCCTACATTTTTGTAAGTTCTACATATTTATGACAGACATCTTACCATCAGTGACTGACATGTAAACCTGATCTCCAACATCTGAAGCTCCACTGATCTTCACACCACAGGAGTACCGATCAGACTGCCCAGGTGTCAGATTGTTGATGGTTACAGTAAAGACTTGCTGGTCAGGATCATCTCTGATTGACACTTTACCCTTCTTCTGTGGAGAGTCAGTGCGTACTATGGGAGGACATGAATTCTTATAATCCCCTTTGCACCAGTATTTCACATGAGATTTATATCTGTCACCATAGAAACATGGGATGGTAGCAGATCCTCCTCTCCATGCAGACACCCAGCTCACTGTGGACACATCGTCTGCCCCTGTGGGTAAAATAATCCACTGAATAAAGATTTTCCACATCACAGCAACTCTAAGTAATACTGCTTGGTTTGTATAATACTTGGATTAGGGTCACATGTGTTTAGCTGAAACATGGGGATGCTGTAAAAGACACAGACTGTCATTCTGGCATAAGAACAAGAGAGAGACACAGGAAAGCAAAAGCAGCGTTGGATCATGGGAAGAGCTACAGCAGGACGTGGGATTGGGAACCGGAGCTTGGGAGTGTGTTCTAGGATCTGAAAGGAAAACCAGGATCTTATATTACTAGTAAAAGGCCCAGATGAGGTGAATGAATGGGCTGGTCACTGTGTGGGATGGCCACACCCCTTCAGTACTATGGCCTTACTTGTGTAGCATGTATGGTGGTTAGGGATAGGAAGTGCCACTTAATTGGAGACACCTTGAGGCGCTGACAGCTAGTCGACCACGACATGAAACATCCCCTATTCCAATGTTATCCCCTGGCACACTGGTGTCGTCGATCACACTTGTCTGGCTGCCATAAGATTCACGACTACTGGGACAGTATGTTGTACAAGGTGGAAAGGTGTTTAGATGAGGTTGGTACACTTTACAAAATTAGACCTAGGAGCCAGCTAGGGTGAGAGAAGAATATACACTGGCAGGAATTACGGGCCCTTCCTATTGCTCCATCTACATCCTTACTTGTACCCACAGTTGTGTCATCTAGCCCAGAAGGTCTACATCCTGGAGTAGAGGACTTAA
>JABFDZ020000084.1:22616946-22632334 GCA_019775955.2 Pollimyrus isidori | reverse complement strand
ACCGTCTCACCCTGGCGATGCAGCGCCCCCCCACCGTCTCACCATGGCGATGCAGCGCCCCCCCACCGTCTCACCATGGCGATGAAGCGCCCGATGAAGCAGAAGTAGGAGAGGTGGTCAGGATTGATGGCCGACGCTGGGTTGATCTGCAGGCAGTAGTTGCTCTTGCCAGCGTACTCGAACAGACAGTACATGGGGTTCAGCACCTCGTGGGACAGCAGAAAGAACCACTCCCTGAGGAAGGGGGGGCGCAGGGTTCAACACCAGCTGGGAGAACGAAACTGCTTTGTGGCGCATGCAGCGACAGGTGCAAACTGACCTTGCCAGGCCACCGTAGTCAAGGCCCTCCTCCCCCCTGAATATGACGTAGAGTCTCCTGCGGAGGTCGTACGGTTTGAGGGCCATGATCTGAACAAGAGCGTCACATTGGACCTGTCAGTCCTCACAATGCTGGGATTATTCTTGGATTTTACATTAAACAGGAGCAGGGAAACAGAGGGGCAGAGCCAGGCTTACCTGCTGGAAGGAATCCTCAAATAAGGTCTGCCGTGACACTGTGATCTTCACGTGGCTGGGGAGGGCATTTGACTGGGGGGGGACATCACATGTGGGTTTGGAGGAAGCGTGGCAAAAATGACACCCTGAGCCGTGAAGAGGGCAACACAGAGCACACGTACCTGGCACAGGTAGCGGAAATGGGCGAGTTTCCAGCGGAAGCTGCGCTCGTAGGCGATCTGCGGCCCTTTGGTGCTGTGAGGGAACGCAAAGCGGAAATTCGGAGGGGGGGGACAGCATGTGATGGCAAGGATGGAACCAGAATGCACACAAAAGTACTCACACGGATGACTTCCCAGTGCGCGGGTCGCTAAAGGTGGTCGTGCGTGTGTTGTGGTCCACAAAGTAGCGGACCCCCTCACGCGTGTAGCGGATCTCCCAGCCCTCGGGGAGCGGATCTTCATTCTGCAGCCTGGGCCGAAGGAGAAAGGCTTACAAGACAGGCTGATACCACTGATGTTACTCTTCATTACTGCCATCACCGCCTTTCATGTTATTATAATTATGCTGCTATGCAGAAGTCCTCACAGATTCCCAGAATCCCTTCCCATGATATATTTTTTATAGTACACACACACACACACACACACACACACACACGCCCTCAGATGTTTTTCCGCCTCAATTTCACTTTACATGAGAAGGAAATTCTGGGACCAACCAAGATGGTACATAAGCACCTGCTGATGTCTCTGTTGCAGAGGATTCTGGGATATGTAGTTCATAAGTACGCCAAACTTAATCTTAGTGTGGTAGGGGAGCTTACCCTTGTGTACGCGGGTCCTCCCACTGAGTGGTCTTGGTGTTGTGGTTGACAAAGTACACACGGTCGTTAGAGTCCACGCGTCGCTCTGTGGGGGCGGAGGGACAGTGTTAGTATAGCTTTGATTTTTTTTAATTCAGTTTATATTTACTATAATTTTTTTTAATCCAGTTTCTTGTCGTTAGTTATGGGGCAGACTGAAAGTTATGTAGCGTTTTCTTTAGAGAATCCTACATGAGTATAGAGTGTTCATTATGTACCATTGTCTTCAAAAAAGGGGGAAATATGTTCCAGGTATTTTTCAAGGGCGATATACTGGACAATATAAACGTACATAAAGAAATCATTACTTTATAAAAAAGGTATTTAGATATAGTAACAAAATATTTCATGTTAATGTTTATTTAGTTGTGTTTATCTTTTCTTACAAATGTTATTGTTAATGAAAGCTAAAAATACAACCCTGAAACAAACACACACACACAATAAAAGCACAAATGTGCACATGCAGACACACACAAACACAGAGTTGTCGGATGACAGCTCAGAGACGTCAGGAATGGCCTGGTGGTAAAGCAGCCAGGGTATTTCTAGATATTTCCCCAAGAAGTTTTGACACAAATAACCTTTAACGTACTCTTGAGAACAATGATGGGGCTTGGACCACCGTGAAGCTCAGTGTCACAGGTTTTAAGACACGTGACAAAGGCCGACGACATGGGCACGGGTGAGCACTGTCACATGACACACTCTCTAGCCATAGTGTACTGAGCCTAAGTCAGCAGAACTGACTGCTTGGCGATAACCGTGGAAGCGACATAAATCCCCGATGGCGACACGCTATCGGCACCCCCCAGCCCGCAGGCCCCGGGCAGACTCACCCCAACCGGGAGGCAGAGGGCCTAAGGGGTCGTTCTCCGCTGACATCATGGAAGCCTGTGAGAAGAGGGAGAAGACACAGTCCATGACCTGGGAGGGCCAAGCACCCCAGGAGAACACTCTGAGGAAAGCAGCAACTGGATACATGGGAAGAGGATGGAGCTCCCAGACTGGCAGGAGCTTAAAAAGGACTGGGGGGTGTTAATCAATTACAGGAGTGACAGGATTTTGGCCAGGGTCTGATAAGATACACCTAATCACTCAAGGGGGTCCCTTTTGACACACTAAACAAAGGCACCTCTGAAAAGAGATCAAACCCCCCCACCCCTGCAGGCCATATCAAGAGGGAACAGGCAACTCCACCCAGAACCCCCAACTCCTATCCACACTAACCATTATCAGTCATCATTTAAGACTGCAGACGACTAGCCAATCAGAACGAAGCCATGCTGATACGTGACTGGCTGGGGGGCGACTGGACTGTCACTGACTGGACGAGCCTGCGTTACCGAGTAGAGGTATCTCTGGTTGAACTGGTGCATAGCTCCCTGTAACTGGCTCCGCTGGGACTGCCACTGTTCAAAGTTGCGGACCGACTCCATGGTGGGCCTCTGCCAAGTGGTGGTGCGGGTGTTGTGGTCCACGTAGTAGATCCGGCCGCGGTCGTCCACGCGGCGCTCCCACCTGAGGTGACATCACACCCATCCAACCAATCATGTTTCAGAGGTCAGACCAATGCGTGGATGGAGGTAGGATGTGTTGGAGCGCGGCACAGCACTCACCCAGACGGTAAGGGTTGGGGTCTCTCCCACGTCGTGGTTCTCGTGTTGTGGTCCACGTAGTAGGCCCTGCCGTGCACGTCTTTCCTCTGCTCCCACCTGCACAGCCAAAGCAGTACATTTAGAAGCCACCTCTGAAAATCATGAGAGGGACTAGAGACAGCGGATGGGTGAGAGGTGGGGGCAGGAGGAGCCTGGGAACGACAGACAGAAGTCGGGGGAAGGGGCTCCAGCTCTCACCCTGCGGGCAGGTGATCGGCATTCCCAGAATTCCCAGGCTTGGCTTTTGCTTCTGATGCACTTCTGCCACCGGCCTTGTTCCCTGCAGCAGAAGCCGTCACAGTGGAGGAGGAGGAAGGAGAGGAGGAAGAGGCAGGGTTGCCCGAGGGGCCATCTGACACCACAAGTGCTGAAGCGGCCAGACCAGACCCGGAGTCTGGAGAGGCGCCGCCGACGCCGTCCCCAGAGCTGCCAGCAGGGGGCAGCGTCTCTTCCACAGCTGAGTTGACAGTTTCCCCATTAACTGCACAGGGGGACAGGGAAAGAAGATACTTCAGCAGGGACTGGCTCAGAGCCTCAGCTGTGCATCATGGGAACACTGACAACAGTATGCCAATCCAGTTAGTGTAAATTGGTGATTTAAGGTACATGGCTATATAATTAAAAGATAATTAAAGCTCTGTCCCCCTGTAGTACCATTACAACCACACTATCATTTTGTACCAGTGCAACTTGTACACACAGTCACGACCAGAAAATGACCGCCCTCCTTACCTGCGGCATTTGTGACCTGACCGTCGGTCGGCCCGGGGGAGGGATCTTGCTGGGCCGGAGATGCCCTGGGAGCGGGGGAAGAGGAGGCGGTGTCTCCATTGATGACAGGCGAGGTGGACGCACCTGGACCATCAATGCTGTCAGACCCGGAAGCAGAACCAGAGCCGGAGCCCTGGGACCTGGTGAGAGAGAGGCTGTTGAAGACCGCAAACTGCATGTTTAGCACACCTGCCCTTCGTCCACATCCCACGGCTTAGCACATCTGCCATTTATCCACATCCCCTGGCTTAGTCTCAGCCCTCACTTTTCCCTACACCATTCAACATGACTGAATGATCAGGCTGGGGGGGGGACTGTCCTACCTACTTACCCAGACTGAGACCTCACTGGAGTGTCATCCCCATTGTCCCGGACAGCATCTCCATTGTGCTGGACTTCTGTAGGTAGAACCACCTCAATTATGACCAACTCGGATGTGCAAAATTAAAATAGGATCTCTGACAGATGACAACTGAGTGCAAGACATCATGACAGAGCATGTGGCTGTTCTCTACTGACTCGTCATTGAACATCATCATCATCTAACAAAGCAAACAGCCAATCACAGGATTCAAAGTGACCAATCAAAGTGGAGAAATCAGTCACTGTTCCTGCCTCCAGTCCCAAAACGCAACCTTTCGGGCGAGCGAGTGCTGTGCACACACACAGGCTCCAGTGAGGACGGGTCTTCTGTTCATGGACGTGTGTAGTTTTCATGAGACTAAATAAATTCCATATACTTGGCTCGTTCTTACATGTGGGAAGCATATGAAAAGCTTTGAGGCACCATGAAGTGGTAAATGGTGGTAAAGGAACACTCACTGGGGGCTGAGTTGGTTCTGCTGGGGAGTATCTCCCGGGCCACTGCAGGGGCATCCAGGATGACCGTCAGCTCCCCAACAGAGCTCTGGCCCCCCTTACTCTCCAGAGTCAGCTTCAGTACCTCCTTCACATTCTCCACTTGGGGGGCAGATTAAATTAAAGGGAGGGAGCAGAAGACAGAAGTAGAAAGATATTACAAGTCATTTTAAAAATTATATCTAGAGGACACAACATCCTAATTAAAGTAATCCTCGGAAACACCGCACAACATATATGTAAATATGTAAATGAGTGGGCATGGCTAGGGCGGGGCCTACCTTTGCGACCGTGCTGCTCCAAGACCCTCCGCACGTCCAGTCCCGCTTTACCCAGCAGGGAGTCAGCCTTCAAGGCGTGGTGACTCCACACCCGGAAGTCCAGCTGGCTGCTCGGCGTCACATTCCTGTCCACGGAAGGAGTCAAACAAAAATCATCCCATCATGCCACCTTTGGGGCATAACACCATTTTCCAGCCAGCCAGCACTCCCTTCTGCCCTCTATTGGCCAATCCACCCAAGTGCAGCCGGATGAAAATCAACATCTGATCCAACATATGGGAAACAGACTTCAAGAGGCATTTACCCCCACATGTGGTGCAAAGACAAGCTGGAGTCAAGACTCTTAAGCAAACCAAAAAGGAGATGGCAGACAGGCTGGCGTGGGAGGGAGCCAAGTGCTTACACTGTGAGCCGCTCCTCCCACTTGGGGCTAGAGGAGCTGTGCGACTTGGCCGTCCTCCAAATCTCCCCACTCGCCTCAAGCTCCACATAGATGGCCGTCCCCACAAACCAGTTCTTCTTGCGCTTGAGCCTGGCACAGGACACTTGGGAGGGAGTTGAGGAGAGAGCGGGAATCAATCAGGGCCAGAAAATGAGAACGAAGTCATACATTCACAACATATCCTTCACACGACTGTACATTGACTGTGGTGTCTAATCAAGGCCAGCATTTGCATAAAAGGACCCCTGCAGGTCATAATTGGGCAAAGGTTTTTTTGCTTTTAAAATTGAAGAGAACGGCTCCGCAGTCTTCAGGAATCACATCACTCGTGCTGGCCACCCACCATGACCTTCAGTAACCTTCAGTCACCCCGTCACACCAAGGCCATTCTGTCACACCCGCCCCCTGCCCTCCACGGACGCTGCAGTTCTCACCGGTGGCATGCAGCTGCAAGCTCTCTGCATGGTTATTGCTGCAGTCTGATGTGGGGGCTGAGGCCATGTCACGGCACGGTGGTAGCCTGAAACGCACACATTAACGTCAGCCAAACAGGAAACAAGGCCTGTGCACTCAGATGTAATAAAGAACCTCAGGGACTCAAGCGATAATGAGTCCCTGAGCCAACGGAGGCTAAGTGTTCGATGAGTGTAAGCTCATCTCTCCCCGTCTTGCACAGCCCTGCTCAAACCCAGCACAGTGAAGCCCCGCCCACCTTCCGCTTCCAGCCCCGCCCCCTCTGAGCGCTCACCAGCTTGGAGTCCCCCGAAGCCCTCGGATTCCTCACACGGCGCTGTGGCCCATGGCGCCTCTGTCACAGGAAACCATGGGTGCAAGACAGGAAGCAGTGAGACACAAAGAAGAGTCATGAGACACGAGGAGCGCAGATAAACCACACACACACAGCCGTGCCCTTTCTTATAGAGAAACTGTGTGTACGTGTCACAGCACTGACACAAACAGAGGCAAAGGCAGTGAGGTAAATCCAAGAACATTAAAGTCCAGGAGAAGGAGCTTTAAGCTGCTCCCATGCTACTGCGAGGTCAAAAAGTAGCAGTCAATGTAGATTATTTCCCCTCTAACCATAGACACTAGCAGGTAAGCGCACTGACTGGAGGAAAGTGTGAACACCGGCTCAAAATACGAAATACTTCCGATTCAACTGATTCTGATCCTGTCAGATTTTTTAGTTTTAATTTTTTTTTTTTACAAATTGTTCTACAAAATTTCTTCAAAAACTGCACTAAAATTATCAATTGAAGCACACTGATATTTCAACATTCTTAAGCTAAAACATCAGCCATCGTCACCCTGGATTTCTGCATAGAAAACATCTTCAGAAGCAAAAATAAAAGTTCCCAATCATCGGGTCAGGGGGTACACCAATAATCTCAAAACCACTCAAGATCATCACTTGAAATATTCTTCAATTAGTATCAAACTAAAAAAAAAACAATTTAGCTAATGGACTATTTTTTTTTCCATGCCGGCACCTATTATTAACACTGACAAATCATCTTCCTCTTGCGTGCCAAAAAACTTGCGCGAGTTACAGAACTTCCTTCCATGCCACAAACAGGCCAGTAAACAGCAGGGACGTTTACATGCATACGTATTATGCATTACGCTTACGTACGAGGCTACACACTCACCACTAACCAGAGCAGAGTATGACCATAGGTGTCTGTAACCAGAGAACCTCACGGTCATGCCAGTGTCCAGGCAAGACATGGGGGGGATGGGTGTAACTGCCGGGTTTCACGGCACACAGTGAGCGCATCACCGACAATGTGCCCTGCAGAAAAGAGCCCCCACAGGAGCTGGACCAGCCTACTCCGACTGACCTGGGACTCACGGCAGGCGTTAGGGTTCTGAACGCGCTGGTGGTGAACCCACACGACACTGGAGCCCTACCTCCGGACAGGGTCATTCACAAGGGTTCCCAGAACCGCTGCTGGGCTGGCACTCACAGCACCAGTCTTGCATTAGAGCCGACAGCACACGCGAGGTGGGACGAGCAGAAAATCGCCACCCTCTATAACACAGGTGTCAGACTCCAGTCCTGGGGGGCCGGAGTCCCGCACATTTTTGGGTTTCCCCTCGTTTAACACACCTGATTCAACTTCTTGTGCTAATTACCACATGGCTGTCGAGTTGAATCATTTGTGGTAGAACAGGGAAAGAACTAAGCTACACCGGGCTCCCACCCCCCAGGACTGCGGTTTGACACCCCTGCTCTAGAACATAGCTGCTCCATGCCGTGTTCGACAATTATGTTTGCCTGCTACTCAGAAGCCGATCAGCTTTCACCTGCAGATACGGGTCACACCTCAGGACTAAAGAAGGGCACCACAAACAATCCAATCTGCCACCACATACTGTAACAACGAGCCGGACATTGTAAAAATATGACACCTGGCTGACCTCATACTCTACACAACAACAACTTCTCACAGCTATGGAAAAAAGGGCATAAACAACAAGAAAAAGAATACAGAGGGCTCTTTCCAACTCCACGGTGATCCTGCCACACAGGCAACCAGGAACCTTAACTTTGACCTCTGGTTGGATTCAGGAGGTTAAAATATCTGCTACCCCGTTGCCACCGACAACAGCCGCAAAGCGGACGCCAACTGGTGAGGACGACTGGCTGGAACATGCCGTCCCAGATCGTATCCCATGACCTCTGAGTATTCCCCTGTTACCGGAGCTGCCTGGGCACCTTTCTGGGCCAAAATAGGCCTTCTGGTTACCCTTCACACTCAGAGACGTTGCGATCACTGCGTCTGAAAGGACCTGCAGCTTCAAAATTAAGCCATCAGAGTGGCCCTGCACATTTAAATGCTGCCCATTAATATACAACCATAACACTAATACACCATAAGAACCCGACGGCTCTGAGAGGTGCATGGATGGGTGGAGGGAAACACAGTGATAAAATGGGAGGGCAAGTTAGAGCTGGGGGGGGGGGGAAGACAAGGGTGCCAAAAGGATCTTTTTATGACTTCCCCTTGAAGAAAGCAGCACCACTGGCCCCAGACTGGCAGCTCCTGACATGAGGTGTGGCCAGAAACCTAACCCCCCCCTCCAGTTTGGCACACTTATGTGGACAAATACAGATCCTGGCATCTGCCCGCTTGCATCCGATTTGTTTGGTACCTACAACAATGCTTGAAAAGACGCCAGTGGATGGCATTGCCTAGCATAAGCGTGACATCAAACAGCCTTACACCTTGACCCATGCATACAGACGACAGCCAGGCACCACAAGCAGAACACGACACAAACATCTCACCATAAGCAAGGGTCAGTAACCGCCTTGCTGCCCGGCTGATCTACTTCTGTGCCCTGTCGGTGGTGCTTTGGTAATACACGCATCACAAGGTAGAGGGAGGGTCCCGGGATTACTACTCAGATACAGATAAATCCTCGTGCCAAACGACGGCAAAGAGCCACATGTGCCTGCACCCGACTGCGGTCGCGCTCCCGACACTGCACAGAGAAATCGCATTCAAGGCTGCCGCCGCCTTGCCTTTTTTTTGGGATTTACTTGCATTCCTGATAGACGAGTCACCTGAAAGCTTAGCCGAGTTCGGAGCCTCCCATCGCGTAGGGCGGGCACTGACGAGCCGCCAGAACCGGGGGCGGCCTTCTCCCTCCATACTGACAACGAAAACATCGGGGAGCTGAAACTTTTGAAGAAACCGTGCTGGAGGAGAGAGAACTACCTGTGACTCATTTCCTCCCTGTGCTTCTCTTCTTCCTACAACTGATGGCTTGGGTGTAACCCGAAAGCGGTGTGTCTGTGGAGGTGGGGGGACGTCTGACACTTTTTCTACCAAACACAGCAACTGTTAAATCTCAGTTTTAAGCCTTACGGTGCAGAAACCACCAGGGCTTTCTGGATATTTTACGGCACCCGAGCTTCTGAGGAAACTGCGATTTACTAGAACTCTCTGCACTGATTTACAGGCAAAACAAGGGAAGCCGCCCGTCAAAAGCCGGCAGGTCACCTGTGACCTGGTGCAGGGGATCCCCAGCCATCAAAGAGATGCAGCGTGGCTGTCAGGGGACATATACATATAATACAGAAATACCGGGTGCTTAATGCAGCAAAATACGCAGACCAAGAGCTGCAGCTCAAGACCCAAGCCCACACTCCGCGACAGTGAACCAGACAGCAGGATAAGCTTCAGTGGTGAGCAGGAAAAGTCAGCGAGTCACCTCCTGGATGCAACGCGGAGGACCAGGGCATGGTACACACCTGGAGGGCTGACAGCGGGGCACGCGGGGCACTCGGGGCAAGCCGCGTCGGCGCCCCCTCGCCTGCATATCCGAGCCATTCGGAACCGACAGACAAAGGCACTGAAAGCGCCGCGGCGTCCCTCTGCAATACGTCCGCCATCTTTCCGCCCCAGTCGCAAGTCTGAAGGCAGACCACCAGGCAGACAAGCTGACGCCGGACAGAACCACAGACTGGCGGTTGGGATCAGCAGCCCAGTGTCCAGGGGCGGCCGCAGTCCGTCACCCCGTTCACCACGGTTACAGAAAAACCGTTCTTCCTGCGCCTGGAGCCCCTCTCCGGCTCCTAGACTCAGCACTCACCGCGTTCTGGCTCTCTCCCGGTATCCCGCTGCCCTCTCAATGCGGTACTGGCGGCTAGGACCGGTGGGGAGCACTCATCCGATGCCTGCCTTTCGCCTCTGTCAAATTGGGCGTTCGCCACAGACTCCCATCTCCCTCCACAGAAAGGGAGGGGGAGGACGCACGGCACGCACATCATTTACGTCATACGTACCCAGACATCCTCCGCTGCTGGCGTTTTCGCGCATGCCCAGTCATACGACTTATAATCATGGGCTTTAATAGATTCCGTAAATTGCCCATGAGTAACTGTTTGTTTATTAGTACTATATAGCGTTTGAAACTGATACTAATGATGTCCGGGACACCGAGTCCTTTGGTCGAAAGAATTTTTACTTTTGACAGCGATGTCCCCGTTGAAATCCCAGGTGGCACAGTGCTAATGATGTAAGCTTGAAGGAATTTCCATAAGACGTATTGTATGACCGACGAAGGTAAATGATGCAATGCACAGAACGTGTCAGAAATACATTGATTAACCACCTAATAGATGACCAGAATTAATTAACCGCATTTCCCAGTCTACAATAGTGGTCTAGCAGAACATAGTATATCAAGCAGAAACATCATTGCTAGTGGGATACTATCCCCCGTGTCCTTGTTTTCTTGTCTGCGAATATTCTTTGGCAGCTTGTTTACAA
This sequence comes from Pollimyrus isidori, assembly GCA_019775955.2. Taxonomy (NCBI): domain Eukaryota; kingdom Metazoa; phylum Chordata; class Actinopteri; order Osteoglossiformes; family Mormyridae; genus Pollimyrus; species Pollimyrus isidori. The sequence continues at coordinate 22,621,682 of JABFDZ020000084.1, read as the reverse complement.
TGATAAAAGCAGAGCCCCGGGGTAGAGCATGTCATCCATCACAGAAACCAGCAGCTAGGGTTGACATCGCCTGAAAATGTCACGTTTCTTCTTTTCCCTCCATAAGTTTCGACACATTGCCCTCCTACTGGTAGTGTTGAAATAAAACAGGCAGGGGGACCGTAGGCCAGAGCCAACCGTAATTTGCTTTTTTAAGCACGTATCCTGCTGTCGAAAGATTGCGGATTCGTTTTCAGTCCAACCCCACCCGGCAGCCATGCCCGAGTGTGTAATTTAAATATTTCGGTGACACTTTTTTAAGCATTCCGCGGCATTGTTTTTCTTCGAGTAGGTGTTAAGAAGGCGAAATGGTGACGCGATGGGCCTTTTGTTTCTCACCAGCTCAGATTTCATTTAATGCGGACCATTCGGTGGAAACAAAACCAGCAGTGGCAGGGCCAAACTGTTATAGTGTGTTTCCAAAGTGTCATCTCTCTCCCTCCGAGGAGGCTGGCAGTATGATCTCTTTAAAACGTGTAATCCTGTTTGAAATGTGTGTTTGTGGGGAGTAGGGAACCCTAACCAAGTGAAACGGTGCACAGTCACAGGTTTTAAGGGGATCCCAAGCTGCTGTCACAGTGGCATAGCATAAATAATATTGTGTGCCTATGGGGTGTGTATTACAATGGTGTGCCTTGCTGGACATACTGGAGAGTTTCTTATGTTTTGGTTAGAGTTACAATTGACAGGAGCCCCGCATAAACAGTTATTTTTATCAAAACACTCTTCTGTTGATTTCAAACCCATGTTCACTGTTCCTTTATGTTTTACAATATGATAAAGCTTTTTTGAAACTAATAAAATCCCCCAAGGTAAAATTGATTGGGTCCAATTTGAATTGCTGCCAAACTCACCACATGAGGACTTTGAGAGATGCAGCAAGGTTTATTCGTGGCCTGGTGTCTGTAACTGGCTGCTGACGGGGTACTTATCAGAGCCGACATCGCCTGTTCCTTTTGCATATATGTATTAAGGCTGGACAGGTTAGCTTGCTTGAGAAAGAGTTGAAACAGGTTGAGTCTTATGAATGAAAATGGAAAACCTCTTCCAAATTCTGGCAAAAGTAAATAAAGTGACAGTGATTCCTTTGATTTCATAGTAACTTAATACGGACATACAACTTTCATCCATCCATCTTCCATAACCGCACGTCTGCCACTGGGTCATGGTGTGGCTGCACGGCAAGAGAGACACTGGTGGGTTCGAAGCTATAGCGCCACCCACTGGGACATCCCCTGTATCATTAACCATGTGTTTTATTAACCGTACACTTCTCATTTTTGCACATGAATAGCCTCTCACTGTTGTAATTTGGAATAAACCTTTGAAAGGAATAGATGGGGCTTTTTTCACTAGTATCTTCATATTCAACATTCTCCACTGAGTCTTCACCTCAAACCTTTTGTCGCCATTGACTCATAGTTTCACTCAGTCCACCGCTGTGTCCATCGTGGGATTTGAAGCAGAAAGTTTCTGACACAGTCAGAGTCATAACTCCCCAAAGCCACACACCTTAGCCGTTTCTGCATCATATAATAAAGTGTATCTTTTTAAAAACCTTTTTTATTCTTCCAAGCCTCATTCATACCTAACAGATAGGGCTTCCCAGTCAATACATGGCTTTCGTATCCATGAATGAATAATTCATCCATATTACTGCTGCTTTTCCACTACATGGTCACAGTGAGCCTGGAGCCTGTGCCGGGCAAGACGGGGCATAAGGCGGGGGTTCACCTAGCACAGAGTAATACTGCCATATTAATAATTCATCCATATTACAGCTGCTATTTTTAGCTTTTGGATTTACGCAAACAACAATTTTGACTAGATGCTGTGCTATATTTGAATACCTACTGAAAATCATAGGTATCAAATACACAGCGTGTCCTTTGTTGCACATGAGCTTGACGTTCAAAATGTTTGGAATTTAGGGCTGACAGGCTTGAAAACATGTTTACTTAATGCATCGCAATATTGGATAATGTACAACATTCAGCTTTCAGCCGTACACCAGAGTTTTTTTTTCCTGGGTTGAACAACTCTCTTTTATGTAGCTGTTAAAACATGCAAATAGAGTGTTTCTAATTCAATTTTAGTCCACTGTGCTCACAAGAAAATCTCTGTGCAGTTACTAGCTGCTAACTGTAAGATTCTCTGCATCAGCAGACTGGCAAACAAGCAACACAATGTTGTAAAATGTAACTGCCTCACTGAAGTTTCATTTGGAGTTCTGTGGTAAATTGAATTCCTGCAGAATTGGTATTGCGCAGTTTAAGTTTTTTTCTTTTTTTTTCTCATTTTATAGTTGCAAGTGGTTGGGGCCTAAACTGAAACACACACACACACAAACACACACATGTGGTTACGGACAACGTGAACTAAAAACATCAACAAAGAAAACGGTTCAGTTAAACTTCCACTGAACCCTCTCAAGTACCTATGAATTTTTGTGCATTTTATTTGACATTATACGATGTACTTAACTTTTTACTTTGCTTAGCAGATTCCCAACAAATTACGAGGTTATGATGTCACTAACGGTTTCTTTTCCAAGGGGCTGTGTTGCAAAACAGGATTACTTGTTTAACTTGTTGGATTTAAGGTTGTCTGGGGTAAATGTAAACGAACAAAGACAGAACCCATTCAAACGGGGGTACCTTAAATCAGGCCCCAGTTCTTGTTGTGTTTCTACAAGACAAAATAAAAAAGATATAATTGTATTTCTGGTTCCTTAACAACATTGAACTGTGAAGGACTCAAGATGACATCACACAGCTGAACATGGCCACTCCCCTCAAACACCTAATAGATGCGAATCATCTCCCCAGATGTTGGATGATTAATTTGTAAATAAATCTTTTTGTTTTTCTTACGAGTTATATTTATTTGCAATGTTGTTTAATTTCACGTTGTTTTTTTATCCAGGACTAACGCTTCAGCTACAGTACCACCAGATTTTTTTCCTTGGACGATCATTCATCGCACGAGGACTATGAGGGATGAAATCGCACAGCCGGCCAGTAGAGGGAGCCACGCTCAATATATAATAGTGGTTGATGGTTCGATCTAAAGTATCGATAATATCGGTAATAATGTAAATACCAGTTTAATAAGATCAATACTCTAGTTTCAGTTTCTTTCCTGAATGCGCTACAGGTACCTGTGTGAGCTGAGAGTATTTCTTCAAAGGCAGGACAGTTTCTAGGTACCAGGCAAAGTGCAATAAAATCGATTAACGTGAACAAAAAACCATGAATCTGTTCTGCTCACGGAGGTGGGGATATTCCTGTGAGCGTGTTTACACTTTATTATATTTTTTATTGTACTTTAATTGTTTATTGTATTTTCAGTAATTATTTTTTTATGATTTTCAAAGCCAGTTCTCTAATTTTGTGCACTTTATGTAAGAAAAATACATTTTGTATTACTTGTTTTTTATAATAAAGCATTTATTTACTTATAAACTTTGCCCAAATTCTGTCCTGCGTTTTAATTAATCAGTAAAAAAAATCACAAAAACACTTAAAGGTAATGAAAATTAATTCAGCTTTAGCAATTTGATGCATCCACCTTGATCATTAAAAAGTTCCCATGTCGGTATCGGCGTTACTGGCGCTTTATTGAACCTTGGTATCGAATCCATACCAAATCTTGTAGCCTAGTATCGCACACCACTACTATATGATTTAACCGGGCCACCAGAGCTGTGCGCTTGATTCCTGGCAACGACTTTGTCTGGATGTCATTGGTTTATCCACTTAAACTGGTCACTGGGCGTGATGCACCCACCCCCACCAGTCTGGTATTTTACTTATGAAAAACAATTACTACGTTGGTGTTACTAAGAGAAAACTAAACGCCACGATTTTATTTCACCAGACCTAAGCTAAGATAAACGACCCTTCTTAGTTTGCCCGATTAAATTAAAACCATTTCTATTGAACAGAAGCAAATCCTAATCAGCGGACACTTTTCTTCGCAGCCATCTGCCCGCTGCATGGCAAAGTTTAGCGATAGTAGTGTTTGGCAGACGGATCACGTTGTTTTTTAAAATAATTACTTTTTTTCTGTGAAGCCGAGTTTAGCGCCTGGACTGAGCTTTTAAAACGTCGCACATCTGCTGCATGCCCCAGTAGCTGTGAAAAGAATATGTGCAGAAATACAACAGTTATCGCCAGTTACCCCCACCACACACACACAAACACACACCCAACCAGCACGCCCCAACATTGCAGTAAAATGATACAAACTGTCTGTCAAATGTGATGTTTTTACAGCTGGATGGATAGTTATGGACACGTTGTGGATACCCAAGCCATTTACAAAAAAAAAAAATGCAGTACATGAGTGGTGAGAGGCATAACTTGCTTTTGGGTTAGCCTACTCATATGCTCCCAGGAACAATCAGTATTTAAAGCAGACTACTAAAAAAAAAGCTCTGCTCAACCCCTCGAATTTTTAATCGTCACACATCATCAAGGACACAGAAAAAGATGACAATAATGTACAGAAATATATGGAAATATGTATTTAAAAATATATCACACACCAATACTTTTGTGAGGAGACACAAATCAGCATTGCTATATGTATATTTGTATATGTGTGTGTCTGTGTAGCAGTATATATACAGGACTGTCACAGAAAATTAGAATATTGTGATAAAGTTCTTTATTGTCCGTAATGCAATTAAAAAA
>JABFDZ020000084.1:22589027-22601534 GCA_019775955.2 Pollimyrus isidori | reverse complement strand
TTTTACCCAGTGTGGCGTTCACATACCACGGGCCTCTTCTTCAGGGGTTTTTACCCAGTGTGGCGTTCACATACCACGGGCCTCTTCTTCAGGGGTTTTTACCCAGTGTGGCGTTCACATACCACGGGCCTCTTCTTCAGGTTTTTTTTTTTCCTTTTTACCAGCAGCCATTTAATGCTACATTTAACATAATCCTCCGAATTTATAGGAACATCTCGGGGATTATTTGAGTCGTGGAATCCAATGGTCTGTAGCGATCAGCTCAGGCAGGTCTTTGAAGTTCAGCTTCAGGCGATGTGGGCAGCCTTGATGAGAAACGTTTCCCTGAGACCAAACCGAAATAGGCATAGCAGCCTGGATTCAGGCTCCCTCTTGCTTCCATCTGGGGCAAGTTAGATGCTTCACAATATGCATAAACAAAACCGGGTGCATTTAGGAGTTAGTCATTTCAGGTTGTACCATAAGTGCGCTGGGACTGGGATCGGGAAACTATAAGCAGGCATTAACCCACGCAGGGTGTGTTATAATTAGTGTAACACCTTTGGGTTAAACCTCTGCGTGTGGACTACAGGGGGGCCCATGAGTTTGTGAGGAAGACCAGGACACCCAATGACTCAACTGCTCTGAGAGTCTGTGAGCTTCACCAGGGAACAGAGTCACTACCAGTGTGCACTGTGCCCGCTGACCTGGGCATTCTGAGAGCACAGTTGGGGAAAAAAACATTATTCGTAATAGTCGTAAATGTTTTTACATTGACATTATTCCACTTGTCTGTCGAGGATGACATCATACACGTGTACCACATAGACAGATAAAAACATGCGTAACACTTGGAGGGGGGACACTTTGATGCCTTCACAGTTCAGGCTTAATCGGCGTGCAAGGAAAAGATCAAATCAAGTGGAGTGTGTGCGACTTACTGCTCAGGAAGGACTGGTGTGAATACGATGGGGATTTTGCATGGATGTGGCTCCCTCTGGTGTACACACTGGGCAGAGTCCCAAAGGTCCATGAGTCATTAGCCAACAGACAGGGTCTACACTCAGCAATGGCTGATGCTCCAGCACAGTTGATGTTCTGATAAGTGACTAATGCTAAAGGCACCCGGTTCCATTAAACACGCTCAGGGAGTGTGGCTTCAGACGATGAGAAAGATGAGGTAAAACTAGTGATGGTGAGTCAGGCAGCTAAATGAATCGGTTGCTTCAGAGAATGATTCCCTGCCAAAAGGATTCGGACGGATTAGAGCTGACATCTGGTCCAGTCTTTGAGGGGATCATCAGTCCCAGCGTTTCCCAATCTGGTCCCCGGGGACCCACAGCTGGTCAATGTTTTTGCTCCCTCTGAGCTTCCTGCCAATTCCCTGCTGGGCACTAGACTGGGATATACTGGGATAAATGATCATGAAGCTTTGAGTGAAAATGTCTGAGCAGTAATTAATTGCTAATGTTCTTATGTTGTCGATAAATTGAGCGTCTCAAAATATTTCAGATAATGGCCTATAAATAGTTGCAAATGAAACATCGCTTTCACCCTTTTCCTTTCCCCAAATAAATGGAATCATTCTGTGTCTGAGTGTTAGTGTCTCTCTGTCCCTCTACACTCACAAGAAGAGGAATTCAACAGGTTCCAGTGATCTTTATTGCATGAAGGGTAGGAATACACACCAGGCGAGCTGCAGGAAACCTGGAGTGACAGACTGCAGATCAGGTGATGAGGTTTGCCACATGAGATCATGAACTTCACAAGGATTGATCACAATTAAGTCAATTGTTGATCCTCTTGGTACAAAACAGGAAAAACTACTTCCATTAGTTGGACACGTTATAAAAACGCTGCAATGACAATTAGGTTCAATACAAAAACATTTGTTTAATTTGCTTCTGCTACATCGTTCTATTCAGAATATACGTCCTTTTAAATAAATATTTCTCCTAGTGGCACTACATGCTGTGAATACAGCTGTATCACAAACATAATAAACTAAAAACAAACCAATAGATTTCTGATCATTTACATTAATATCGTATGGGGGCAATAACCAGGGGCATTAGCTGAGACCCACAAGAAAGTAACAGAGGTGTTTAAAGAGCCAAGCAAAAGGCACTTAAAGCGCATTAATGTGAAGACTGGTGTGTGACGTAGATACTGAGAGAACCTGCAAGGAAGATGGGGGAGAGGAATATGTGCTCAGCTTCAAAGATATTTAGAGAGGTGCATAAAAGAAGAGCCATTGGATTGTGCCCCTGGCACAGAAGACAGCTCACTGGGACTTAAGGTGCAGCCCACAATCTCACTGTCTTTGCTGCAAGCTGGCTGTCATCTTTACATATCTAGGCAAGGCCACGGCGACTTCCTCTAATTATAGCGTATAATTATAATCCAATTGAGAAGGGTCAATCGAGGGACTTGGCGGCCGTGAGCAGGAAAACGACACGGTGTAACAGCAGGAGAAGGGGTGTGTGGGTAACTGCGAGGAATCGGGCACCCTAAACGGTAAGAAGTCTCCATGGTAACGGCCCCTGCGTGGGTCGAACCTGTGTCACGCGTGGAGGAGGGAGACCAATCCAGATCTGGCACCGCATCCGAGGCTGAGCTCCTTCATGCGTTTCCCGACCCACCTCCAGGCCGTCCATAAGCTCTCACCTATACCAAAGGCAACCTATACCAGGTATTTGGTGTTCTTGATTGGCTGCGAGCTGGGTGGGAGCAAGAATGCGGACTTCTGGGGTTCCCCGCGGGCTGCGGAACACTGAATTAGCGTATCGAGTCGGCTGAAAACAGCCCCTATGTTTTGACATTGAGACAATTAAGGTTATGTTTTAAAGGCAGTTATTAAGCACTTAAACAATAGCAAAGTACCTTATTGTGTACGGCCCACAGCAGAAGGACCAACACCTTCATATATTTTTTTTTAAATAATATATTACACATACATACATACACACACACACACACACACACACACACACACACACTATAGGCCAGATGTTTGGACCCACCTCTGGACTTTTTCAAAATTAAACAATACATTGCATTGTCAAACGTTTTTTTACAATATTATAAATACTTAAATTTAACTGACTGGTTTTCAGTATTTTAATACTTGTAGTAAAACCTCATTAAATACACAAAGCCTGAAACTATTTGTTTTGAAGAAGACATATCAGGTCTGTTTTTAGTGCATTAGCATTCACTTTATGTTGGAATTCAATTTCATCATCGCAGAGCTTGATCTGCTCTAGGCTCCTTCTTGTGTCTAAAACTAAATGATAGCCACTTGTCTACCTTGTCCACTGATAAGTCAGAACTTTTGATAAAAATTATTATTTTTGTTTGTAATGACTAGAAAGGCACATATATCAACTGAAGAGGGCTGACAAACATTTTGAGTGCTAAATGTTTCTGAGCACTGAGTGACCTACTGTTTACAGAGAAAAAGGTTGACAGGAAGCAACAGCGACCAAGACAGTCAGAGCCAAGGAAAGTGACATCAAAGGTAGAAGATTAGCACTCACTTGTAACATGGAAAAGAAACCGACTAATGGTGTGAGGGCTGCGATTTAATGTGGACAGAGGGAAGCCGGTATCTCTTAAGACAGTCAGACAAAGACTGAGAGCAGTGGACTGCAGGTCCAGCTGCTGCCAGAAAACCTTTATTTCATGGTGTTAACAAGGAAAAGAGACTAATATAGGCTAAAACAACACAAACAGTGGAGTATGTTTGCTGCAGTGTATCATTCATTCTTTCAAAAATTGGGAGGTGGGCCCAAACTTCTGGCTTGTTGTGTGTGTGTGTGTGTGTGTGTGTGTGTAAATGAAGTGGTATCTCTCCCTTTACTGTAGCAAAAAAGCTACAAAGGAACAAACACCCCCTGCCCTCCCTAAATCTGAAGATCAGCCCCGAGCCAATAAATGCAGAAATCAGTTTTATTTTTTTTTTGCTAGTATCTTTATATAAACTAAATAACATCATTACCTAGTTACATTGTACTGTGTAGTATAAAATTCATTATAAAAAGTGGACCCAAGTATAAATTAAATGCCGTAATAGCATTCAGCACTGCGTAACAACACAAGATCGATGGAAGCCTTCTGCCCAGACTAAGGGAGATTAAAGGTTCAAGTGCTGCCTTCCGTTCAAGGCCAGAGGCCTCTCCGCCTCGTTAAGAGTCACTTTGATTAAATGGATTCCTGGGATTAGCGTAACACTTAAAAGGAAAATGCACAACGTTGCCAACAGGAAAAATAATGAACACTCCAATCAATTCTAGCGGAAATGTTCAATTCATTTTTTGACAACACACAAAAAAAACATCTGCAGTCAAACAGGTCTTTTGGATGGCTTGCGGGCATCCATGTGGCTGAAAACTGGTGCCACCTGTTGGTCCATGCCAGGCATCGGCTGATTCCCAGCACTATCAGAGCTCCTCCTCCTCTCCCCCTCTTAAATCTTCGGACACCTTTACATCATTACCCCAGTCTGGAGATCCATTCAAGGACATGAGCATAAACCTTCCATCACCATAATTACCAGGGATGTTCTTACCGTGGTAACGGCCACCCGTCGAACCCGTGAAGACCAAAAGGTGGTGTTTCTTGCAATGTTGCCTGCAGCGAGGTTTGGGATACATAAGGACGACAGAGTCCCATGTCTGGTATCCATGGTTAATGTCCAGGGAGGGAGGGCCCTTTGTCCATCACTGCACGCAGGATCTATGACACCAGAGATGCTAGGAGGACACTGGAAGGCAGTGAGGTCTGCTAGGAGGGGGTCAGTACTCAAGCTGGCTGGTAGACAACTGCATGGTGGGCGGGGAGCCACTAATGGCTGGCCCACACCAGCAGGACGAACGCCTGGAGGCCTGAACACTGCAGCTGGAAGAAAGAGGGGAGACCACGTTAGCCTGTGTTGGAGAAAGTGATCGGCTTTCCCTGAACTGCTGACCCACAAAGGACGAGACACGCGCTTTTTACTTGCAAGGGTAGTCACACTGTCTGCAGTGCAGCTACAAAGGTGTGACTCCCCAACAGGGTTTATTTATACTTTAGAGGATTGGAATGTATGGAATGTGGAGTGAGAGTGAGAGAAAGAGAGAAGGGAGGGGGCTTGTGTCTTCTGCACAAGATAGAAAATTAATATTAAGCATTTATACTATTGCTACCATTACATGAAACAAGTTATACAATTTAAGAATACACGTGAGTGATAATATACAATTCCAACCTAAGAGCCTGCATGCCTGGACCAGCCTCCTAGGGCCCAGGGCCAGAGCGATGCTGCGCATAGCAGCTCAGCAAATACACACTTGTGCTTTGGCCGTGTTAGCATGTTAGCCACAAAGAAAGGGAGAGGAGGCCCTGTTGGCCAGCATGCCGAGGTCAGCTGTCTGCAGCGGGCTGCAGCAGCTTAGCTTAAACTGAATCGGAAAGTCGGGTGTAAAGTGGACCTTAAGTCCTACGTTGAGACTAGCTGGACTGAAAATCGCGCCACTCCTATTTAAGTTACATCAAAGTCAGTAGCTACTAAATAAAAATATTGTCGCATATAATGGCATTTTCACTGTGGACAACCGATCAATATCACTGTCTGATATTACCGGAACTAACTGGCTGTTCCACATGTTTGGGTTATACATAGCTACTGATTTGTTTTCTCTATATTTATGAGAATTATTTAAAACACAGCTGTGATGAACGGCTCTGATAGTGCTGGGAATGGATCATGGGGGCCGATGGGTCACAAAACTCACAAATTGGCTCATATGTATTTGAGTCTTTTGAGTTAGCAAAACATAAAAAGACAACTTTGCTTTCCATTTATTACTTAAAAAATTGAAAGAAAGCTCAAAGCGTGGAACTTTTAACACACCTGTTTTCATGAACGCACAAACTGCTTAGTCTGTATCTTTTCACTGCAGCTGGATCGGACCAATGTTCATAGATCATAGACATACATCACTGTCATTTTCTGCCTAATGTCGAGACCACAACTTATTTTCCTCATGATCTCAATATAGCCAAAGTTGTTTTCTCAAGATCACAAAACAAGTTCTCAGAAGAATAGAAATTGTTAGAAAGAGACAGGCAATAAAACCTTCACATCTTCATGGTTAAGCTTTTCAGTTAATCCACGGTTCACATACGAGGTGGGGGAATCTGTACGGATAAACCAGGGTCTGTTACACCACTCATGTTTATCAAATTTGTGGCCAAGTTAGACATGTATTTTAGGCGCTTGACAGTCGTTCTGCTACATGAAATCAATAACACAAATGGGGTTCAGGCAACACAAATAACAGCAGAGCATTTCTCTAGCTTGTCGGCTAACGTTAGCTCACTAGACTAAGGCTGACATATCTACCCAGCGACATTGTTTTATCCTAACAGAACAGGTAACAAATTGTTAAAATTATTACTGATGACACTATTACAAGTTAAAAGTAAAAAAGGGTTATTCACATCTGGACCTTACACTGAATGCTAAGGTAGTATAAATATTACGGTATAACTTAGCGCTACGTTAAGATTTTAACTAAAACTAAAACAACCAATTGATTTTTAGTACCTAGGGGCAGTTTAAGTCCAATTAGCAATTAGCATAGCGGTTAACCACATAGATACTTAACCGTTGGACGTGTTACCATGTTAGACGCAGAGCGGAAGAGAGGAGACCATGTAGTTGGTGTGCCTATGTAACCAGCTAAAAGTTTTCCGAGGACTAGCACAGCCGCTAACCACACTTAACCTATAGACTTGTTAGCGTTAGCATCTACAATACAGGCACAGAGTTTCGCCAAGACCTCCTGGATGCTGAAAAAATGAGGCTAGTAGAGCATTCCCCCCCCCCTCCCCCCCTCCAGACATGCGGGAAGGGGCACTGCGGTACTCTCAGTTAATAAGCATCCACGGAAAATCAATCCCAGAATGCCGAGCACTGGGCAATTTGCAATACTGCTGACAGAGTGGGCACACTGATTAATGTGGAGGACGTGGTATTAATCTGGAATATTCTGTCTGTCCGCTGTGCATCGTAAGAAATGGGTGAAATGAAATCACAGAGAGCCAGAGGGGGGTGATATTTAGGCAGATACCTGCCGTCTTCATCCATCTCCTGGTCCGCCTCTGTTGCGGAGCATTCCACATCCCCGTCTGCGTTGTCATCCACGCTGCTTTCGCTACCCTGAATGGAGAACTGGCAGGAGCTTCCGGGGGTCAGGGACTCTCTGCTGTGCAAACCACACACGCACATTGCGGTGAAGGAGAGGCGGCACCCAGGGCCGCGGCCCCCAGGGGCCTCACTCACCGCAGGGCTCGCTCCAGCGTGCTGATGTGAAGCTGCTGCTCGCTGAGCATCTTCCGCAGAGTGTTGATCTCTCGCTGCTTCTCCTGCAGCTCCTTCTGCAGCCGGTGGTTACAGTCCTCCAGGGTCTCGCAGAAGGCCTGTGCCAAGGGACAAGGAGGAAGAATAAGGCACCTCAGAGAACCCCCTCCCTTACCAAACACTCACTCTACATCCCAGAATGTGAACAGGCCAAAAACAGTGCATGGCTGTTCTGCAATCAGAACCTGAACATTTTGGAAACAAGAGTGCAAAAACTCTGAAATCAGACTATTGTGGTGAATATTCCAGAAGCTAAGCACAAACATTCCAGGAGCTAGAGTGTGGACATTTAAGGAAGAGGTTCTGGGTGTCTTACTCTGCTCTCCTCAAGGCTGTCAAATGGACCTGGGGGGTCGTCCAGGCAAAGGAAGTCTCGAACCGGCAAGCTGAAGGGACACACAGAGGACAGTGAGCGCCAAGCCCTCTGGGGGCAGGTTCTCGCATTCGCACACACCTCCTTCCCTCCAGAAGCCCGTTAGCTCAGCAGTTAGGAAACGCAGAACTGTTTACGCTACAGTGGTAACGTCACCAAGGAGACACATTCTGCCAGCCGTACTTCATGTATTACAGCATATAAACAAATGCGGCTCGTTGGGGGGGCATAGGGTGCACGTATTTAGCAGGGCAACACGCTGGGGGCATGGCGGGGGCTCAATAAATGACAGGGTGGACACACTAGAGAGACGAAAACAACGCTCCTCCAGGGCTGAGAAAAGGCTGATGGGCCTCGGCAGCTATGGTAACTCTACAGGGACGCAATTCCTCCTCCGAGTAGCCAGGGGGAGACGTAACACAAAATCAGAGTGAAAAGGTGCTTGAGGACACTGAATGGATTGTCATCTGAAAATGTGCTTTAATGGAGCTGTGGGATTGGGCTGTAGGAATGACCATAGAATGTATGCTCCGTCAGTGAGGGTGGAACGGCGAGAGCGGGCACCAGCCGGCCACGTCCTTGTGCGCCACCAGGTTCTGCAGGAACGTCTGGAGGCCCTGCTGGCGCTCCTCCAGGAAGCTGCTGTTGTAGTTGTCCTTGAACCAGCGCTTTGGCGGCAAGGAGAGACGGAAGCCAGGGAACATCTCCTTCAGCTGGAATCACAGACACAGACGGATCAGCAGGCGGCGTCACGGTCAAAGAGCCAGACTGAAGGCCAGTGCATGGCCTGTCGAATTATGCTAAGCTGCATGAATAGGGCAATGGTGACTCACAAAAGATGCTGTAGTCAGAGGCATTGAATTGCATACAGGGACACCAGAGGACCAGTCTTGCAGCTGCAGGTGTGTGTGTCTGTGTGTGTGTGTGTCTGTGTGTGTCTCACAGGCCTCAGACACAATCACACCCCCCAGAGGAAACATCAGGTTGATGCAGCTTTGCAGTGTGCAGAAGCCCCTGGAGATACCAACAGCTGCCATGTTCATCTGCAGTTGGCGATAAACTGAGGACCTCCTGCAACGCCCCCGAGCGGCAGCTAAATGCCCGTCACCGTCTGCTGACTCCGCACCCGTAGCTTCCTGGACTCTGAGAGGTACGACGGCATTTCACCAGCTTTTAATGGATTGACTGGGGTATCATGAGGGATGGGGGTTTGCGTATCGGAGTTACAGTCAGAATGCTCCCAAGAAAGATCATCCTTTGAATCTTTGGACCGGGACCTTAATCTGACATAGACCATCCTAGGAAACACTAACATGTCAGGTTCTGGTAGGAAGTGTCCTGGAATAACAATTTATGTGGGATCTGCGATGAAGACAAGATCCTCCATGACTATAAGCAACCAGTCTCAGCTTAATTCCAAATTATGGAGATGTGGAACCCCAAAAGTCAGAAACAGAAAGCGCAGGTTGAACCCCAAGAAATGCCAGGGGCCTACCTTGTCATTCAGCCTGGCAAAGTCTGTGTACCTCCTGAAGACCACCCAGCTCTCCTGCTGCGACTTCTGCACCAGGATCTTGTAGACCTGAGGAAAGTTCACAGGAGGTGTGGTTTCCTCTTCCTTCGAGAGATGCTTTTATAGTATTACCAATGTAGTGTATAAGGACATGGACCCATAGGTTTTGGGGTCAAGTCCCAGGACAGGATTTGTTTTCAGGTGTTTAAATGGGCAAAAATAAGGTGACCACTGATTGCTGATTCATCCGATGCTTTTATCCTAAGCAATTCACAGTGGCAGGAAGATTAACAATGTGTGGGTTCCGGCATTAGTGCACTGATGCACTTGCTGAGCTACAGGACCAAGCCACACTGGTGACGCGGACGGAAGATAGAGAGAGATCGACCAAACAGATGGTCATCCTCACCGCATACATGTGGAGTGTGACCGTGTGCATGCATCACACATCAAGAGTGCATCAAGCGGTGGCGGCACACATCTAACACACGTGGAGTGCAATTCCAGGCAGCAGAAGCAAAGGCAGCAAAGAACCCTTCAAAGGAGCGAACAAATACATAAAACCAATAACGACCACAAACATGAATCTGAGGAGGACAAAGCAGCTTCCATGGGAGAGAGGGGGGTCCAGTTGGCAGCCAGACAGATATATGTCCATCCTGGCGGAGTCTGACAGACTCTACGCTACAGACCTTTTAGCACGGAACCTGCCGGCAACAACATAAATAATGGAAGCCTTTCAGCCTTGAAATTGGAGATTGTTATTTTTGGAGAGCGACCTTAAAACTCCTAGTAAATCTAATAAAAGCATAAGCCGGATCTGAAGAGCATGGATGTACCGGCTAGACAGGCTTCCCCTTTCACTCAGAGGTCAGAGGTCACTCCACACGGAGGGAAAGGTGAAAACCAGGCGGAGCTGAAATTCCAGCACTGTGGAGCCAGAGCAGAATCGGTAGGAGCGGATACTGAGGGGAACAAAAGAGCGGCCTGCTGTGCGCCATCTAGGGGAAACTGCCATCCGGGTTTAATGCTTTAAGCTCAGTCCACCTCACTGTCACGGAGGCCTAGTGCCATGATAAACATGGGCGGGGGCTCAGGTGGTGGGTGTGGTCATCCACGAGTGTGGGCTGTGCCAAACGAAGCAGGGAATATAGGCCTCCTACCGTGAACTTGGACCGCTCCTCCATGACCTCGTAGCCCAGGACAGTGGGCAGGAAGGGCCGCTCCTCCCAGCCGGCCCGCGGACTGCTGGAGAACTCCACGGAGCTGCCGCGGACCCGGAGGCGGGTGCGGGGCGAGGGGCTCTGCCTCTGGGAGAGGGAAGCAGCTTCCGTTGGCCGCACTCGACGCGGGGAGGAGCCCGACATGCTGTCCAGGGAGGCGGCCCTGCGGGTCCTGGAGCTGCCAGAACCAATCCCGTGCGAGGTCCGTCCAATGGGGGCGGGCAGTGGCAGAAGGGGTGTGGCCATCTCTTCCAGCTCCGCCCTCTTCCTCGGCGGCAGGCTGCAGCGCCAGCTGGGCCACACTGGCGCGGATGACGGCCTGTCCTCCTCCCCGACAAGCTGCGGGTGAGACAGAAAAATTACCCATCATGCTGTGTGACTCAACACCCGGGGACTCGCTCCCCACTGAGTGTTTAAAGCGCAAATCTTGTCGCATTAACTCCCATGGCGAACACTCCTCTGCAGATGTGGGGCGCATTTAAATAAGCGATCAGAGCAGGAAACGTGGGTCCATCTGCCAGGCAATCATTAACACAGCAGAGTGCTGCCCTTTATACATTTCTGCAGGAAAGTGAGGACAGCACAAGCATGTAGGGTGTGAGTCGCCTGACTGGGAACATTATGTAAGGAATCCCAAGGAGAAAAGCCCCTTATTGGGCTTCTTTCACTGCATGTCTTGCTTTGATCACTCCTGGAACACACACACACACACACACACACTCCTGACAGGCTGGTGACTCATATCTCAGAAAGTGATGATGAGAACATCCTTGCTGATGACATACCACAGTATTACAGCTGGGCTGTGAACCAATGACCTTCTGGTGACAGCCAGACATTTTAAACACCCAGGCTCTTATGCACTGTATACATAGTTAGAGCCAGTAGTACTGTATTGGTTGGGTTCTGTGCCTCCTGACCATCCGAGTTCCGACCCCAGGGTTCACAGTGAGTCAGGGCAGGAATAAATATGATGCATGTGTCAGGTACAAGTCAAGGGCTGGTGCTGAGGGCCATGCCCTGGGACTGTGCACTGTCCCTGGCATCTGCACCCCCAGGGAACAGAATTTAGGAATATACCTGCCTGGGCAAGGGTTCCTCCAAACCACGGGCTTACAGACATAACGGGCCCTGAATAACACAGCGACTGAAAACCTATAGGAAAGGCTCTCAGTGCTCCTCATACATCTGGAGATCACTAAGGCAGTTCCAACAAGCCCCCCCCTAGTGTATGTTCCAACTCTAGTCAACACCCTCAGTCAGCGCTGATGGGAACGATTCTCCATCTACTATAATGCATCCACCACACACTGTGTGCTCCTGTCCTTAATGTAAAAGCGACGGCAGACGGACCGCCTCCGAGCGCGGCGTACGACAGCTTCACCTATCCGTTTTATTGCCCATTTATATAAACATTGTTAACATATTGACAAAGTATGCCGTGCACCTCCGTGTTCGAGCATACAGAGCGGCGTCTAGCTGCGATCCAAGCTGTTAGGACAAGCGTGTCACCAAAACGCGTAATAAAACGTGTCCGGTTTTATTCGATGTCCAAAAGCGATTCGGGTAACAGATGCAACAGTATATCTTCGTCAGTGCATTATTATTATTATTATTATTATTATTATTATTATTATTATTATTATTATTATTATTATTAACACTGTGTTGTGAGTGTGAAAGTAAAAAACGGGGCACTCAATGGGTGTGAAAGCGGATTACAGCACACAGCGTGGAAGAAGCGCGGCGCCGCCTGGTACCAGGACCGAAGATGCCTCAGTCCCTGTGGGACCCGCGCTCGTGCATCCATCCGATATCAATGGCAGCTCCACCATCATCTCGTACACAAAGATCAGTTTCAGACTGCATATTCACCAAGGCCGGAAAAAAACAAATACGGAAACTGAACGATAAACAAATGGATCCATTGACTGAAATGAGATTTCACCTTTCTGGAATAAAAGTTGTTTTTTTTTTTTGGGGGGGGGGGGTGCTTCTCGGTGCCTTACCTTTC
>JABFDZ020000084.1:22574854-22588927 GCA_019775955.2 Pollimyrus isidori | reverse complement strand
CCCCCCCCCCCCCCCCCCCCCCCCCCCCCCCCCCCCCCCCCCCCCCCCCACCCCCCCCCCCCCCCCCCGCGTCTCGGTGCCTTACCTTTCGCTAATCTTCTGTATTCCTCCGTGTCCAGAAATAAAGCGCTCCTGTTTTCAAGCGCCCCTGCTGCTTTTTACGCGGCGCTTTGAGTCGCAGCATCTTGCCGCTCTCTCAGCCATATCTCCCGACTGGGTGGATTGGGAGGGGGATGGGGGGCACGTTCGTTTACAATAGGCAAGTACGTCACCGCGACGCTACCGGGATCAGCCAATCGTCGGGCTGATAGCCACCGAACATCCCTCCGCTTGTCAATATACTTGCCTGTCAGATGTGTGTTAAATTCTCCAGGGTAACCTTGTTACAGTATTTAAAATTTAATTTATCTATCTAGTTTTATTTCTACAGCTTGTAAAGCGGCATAATTTATAAAAATGTAGAGGGGAAAAAACACAGTACGTGTTTAAACATATTAACCATATCTGTTAAGCATAATGCGTGCTGCGCACAGTGAGAGCAGTACACATTAATGATGTATAAAAGCATGACGTCAGCCTTCAATCTCACATGTGCCATCCCCGCTATCACGTCACACCTGCTATAATGCAGGTCACCAAGGATGTGCAGGTGTGTGTGAGTCCCTCCCCCTTTGTCATAACAATACGTATTTAGTCTGCTTTATAATGTGTTTGTTGTGATCCCGATACAACTCATTTTCACGGCTAAGCAGATTGCGCCAAACCACAATTGGGGCCATTTCCTGTACTCATTCTTCTAAGACATAGCTGGCACTGTACATGTAATTGGTGGGGTTTTGCTTGCTAATTGAACACAATGCCATCATTTACCTTCTTTCTTTCCCGGAAAATGTGCTGTGGCAGAGCTAATAGCCTAATTCAATCTCTTAATGGCATCCCACCGTAATTTCATCACGTGGGGAATTAGCGAACTCAAAGATTTCCAGAGAAACAAGATCATTAAATGCCTGAACAAGTAACTCAAAAATAATACATACTGTCATGATTGTTATCAAGATTGCCTTTTTGTTGTCTTTCATTCCCAGCATCTAGTGTAAAATTTGAGTAAAGCAGGATTTTAAATAACTAACTGGTCTTGATTTTACAATTGGTAGGTAGGTTTATTATAGATGTACAGGTATAAAAACCTTGTCCGCTCAACCAAGACTTCAAGCAGCACAGAAAGCCTAAGACTCAGGGTTAACTCTACACAACTCTGCTAAACATGAAGCCATATGTTGGATGTATCAAATACAGGGTTGGCCCACCCATTATAGATGACATAGGCCAGAGGTCTCCAACTCCAGTCCTGGAGAGCTACAGTCCAGTAGGTTTTCTATCCTACTTGGCTTCTGTTGAGCTACACCTACTCCTGGTATGTTTCTGAGAACAGGTGTGGGTCATCAGAAGCCAGGTATGATAGAAAACCTACTGGACGGTAGCCCTCCAGGACCGGAGTTGGACACCCCTGACATAGGCGATCGCATAGGGCGCCGTTAGATTATGGGACGCAAAAGGGCGAATGAAAAAAAGATCAGAATAGCTCTGGTTGCGCTCCGTTACATTACAGTTATTTACACTCGTTTTAATATTTAATTATTTTTCTTATGAAACAGGCGCGAGCTATCTAGGTAGCAGTCAGATACCATATACTGCTGAAATGTTTTTCATATAAACGAACTGACAGAATTTATTATCTGTTGCTGTAAAGGGGTAAGGAGGAGGCGCACAGCAGAATCTCGCCTAGGACGCCAGAACACCCAGGGCCGACCCCGAACAAACAAGTTAGATCCACAGACATAGCAGTAGCAACGACTGATGTCACGGGTACCTGGACTGGGATAGGTTGGTCCGACTGGCCGCGACCTTCTGGTCCTTCATCGACAACTGTCTTCTCGCGCCTGCTTTTGGGCTGCGTCCAGCTAAGGTATGAGCCCATCTGAGACTTCAACAGGGCTTTCCAGGAAAACTCCAGAACCATGTTCAGATGGTTTCAAATGGACTTTGGAGCAGCTGTGAATTACTCACTAGTGGATCTACTGGGTACAAATAATATCTGTACTAGACAAGCAGCTGTACCAGTAAGAATATCAGCGATTAACTTTCTGAGGTTCGATTTCTCCAAATAAAAATATCCAGAATTAACTAAAAAATTCCTAGCGCCAAATAGGCATCTAGCTTGTGCTGACAGATTTAGTCTCCTGCCGCCTTATTTAAGGCATTTATTGTTCGGTGTGGTATCCAGAGTATAAACACCAGACCACCGATGAACAAGTACGCAGCACAATGAACAGTACAGCGAACATCTGTATAAATTTGCGTACCGCGCCTTGCTTACTACTGACAAAATCACAGCCATCTGCTCTCTCCTTTGTTAATCTTCGCCTCTCTTCTGCATGTTGTTCCCAGCATGAGTCCTAGTTTTATTCGTGCGCACTAATCTTACGACCGCAATCAACGGGAGTAATGAGACGTCAATTTTTTTTTCTGTTTTTCAAAAAACTTTTAATTACCGTAATCTTCCACTAGATGGCAGCATAATACAGCATCGCAAATAAGCATGGCACTCCAGTTTCCGAATAAGAGTGAACCGTGGTAGGAAAACGACACATTTACCAAATAAAGAATTCCAATACAACTATTATGTATCAATTATCAATTGTGTTATCAATTTCCTAGCTGAAAAGTATAGTGAACCTTATGCTGGCAACCATCCATCCATCCACCCATCCATCCATCGTTTTCTGTAACCACCTGTCCTCTTCCGGGTTGCAAGGGGTCCGGAGCCTGTACTGGAGGCTAATGCTGCGAGGTGGTTCCTAGAAACCAGTCCTTTACGAGGCACACACAAGAAAGTAATTTAGGGGGATCATTTCACATGAACTGCATTTTTTGGAGCAAATACTGAAAGAGTCTCACAGGGACATGGGGGGATGCGGGTGTCCTGACCTGCCCTTTTCAGACGCTAGCGTTCCAAACACTTCATGGAAGCCGCTTTAGCTCCTGCTCCAAAAGACCTAATTATTAATGTGGTTTTACTGCATTCTTACGGCAGTGACCTACATGTCTTATGCCCTGTTGAAACAGAACGGCTGTCGACTCATGGTAACTCCTGGTACAGTTATGACTGAACAACAACAACAACAACAACAAAAGCCTTATTAGCAGCAGTAAAAAAAAAGACAAAACATTTTTTCACATTACAATTCTAAGGAAATAAAACAGCAAAACTGTCCTTTGTGTCCAATGTCATGAATAAAAAAGTTTCATCTTCATTCTATTCAAGCTAGTGGTTGCACATCAAACAATACCGTTACAAAGTGTCACTGGATGTTCTGCCATCCTTTCCTTTATCCAGCCATCTTACAGAAGAGTATAGCCAGTAGACACTTTTCCAGGGGGCAAAGTGGGTAAGGCAGGGATTATTAATGAAGCGGGACCCATCTGCTGCAGAAGGCCAAGGTTTGGCCACACGCCTGTCACTGATTACAAGCCAATCACCAAAGATGTCCTGTTATACGTAGGCGTGTAGGAAGAAATTCTGGACCCCCTGACAAGATGTCACACTGGGCCCTTTATGGGATCCCTCCTGGTACATTTTACTGAGTTGGGCGCCGTTCCAATCTGTCAGGGTGTCCACACCCCAGCTAAGGGTCTGTGGTAAACCTACTGTGGGTCTGTTCCATGGTCTTCACCTCCTTTGGCTCAGGTCTGGTTTTCAGGCTCAATGCTGTGAGGTGGGGGGGTCATAATAGGATTTGGTAGGGGTGGGTGGATTGCTGAGTTCCTGTTTATTATGCAGTGGATCAGATCTAAATACCTCTTGTGCTTTTTGGGAAAAGCAGTCACAAGCCTTTGTGGCAGCAAAAAAAAGATGGTGTTTGAGGAATATTTGGGTGAATGTTTGAAATTCCATGTAGTCTGTCTCTCTGGGCCCTACAGATGGGGCTGTCTGCACAGGGCAGCCTAACAACACACCTCTCTCTGTATCTTGTTTTGGTGTAATACTCCTGCACTCCTACAGGTGGCATTGTGGTTAAAGATTCATATGTGCAGAGATTTTCTCTACCCCAGCTTTATTCTGAGTAAAATATGATTGGATGCCTCCTGGACAGGTTGACCTTGCGGGGCACTCAGCGAGGCGACGGCTCACAAGCGCATCTCAG
This sequence comes from Pollimyrus isidori, assembly GCA_019775955.2. Lineage (NCBI taxonomy): Eukaryota > Metazoa > Chordata > Actinopteri > Osteoglossiformes > Mormyridae > Pollimyrus > Pollimyrus isidori. The sequence goes on along the minus strand of JABFDZ020000084.1, from coordinate 22,584,722 downwards.
GCACTGGGCCAATTTTCCGCTTCCGTTGTTTTGCGACAAGCAGCCTGGGTGACGGCTGACGCCAAAGAGAGATTGGAAGAGATGATAGAAAAGAGGCGGCTGGAACCGACTCATCACAGCCGACAGCTGGGGCTCTGCCGGTGTTCTGCGTTGGGGAGCAAAGCAGCCTGTAAATATATATGTGTGTGTGTGTGTGTTTGTGTGTGTGCGTGTGTGTGTATATGTGTGTGTGTGCGTGCGTGTGTGTGTGTGTGTGTGCGTGTGTGTATGTGCATGTGTGTTTGTGTGTGTGTGCGTGTGTGTGTGTGTGTGTGTGTGTGCGCGTGCGCGCGCGCGCGTGTGTGTGTGTATGTGTGTGTGTGTGTGTGTGTGCGTGCGTGTGTGTGTGTGCGTGTGTGTGTGCGTGTGTGTGTGCGTGTGTGTGTTCTTCCAGAAGAAATCCCTTTCATCACCATAAAGGCAGCCTTGTGTGGTGTTTACGAAAATGCGTAGCAGAAGAGCACATGCATTTTGTGTTATTCAGTTTTGAACAATAATTCACATTTTGCATTCAATGGTGTAACAAGGTCTAACTGTCCCTTACCCTGGGAGATGTTTAGCTGTTTGACATCCCACCCTAACGGCTCTGTGGCGCCCCCATAGGAAGGATGTGCTTCCTATGGGCTCCTATGGGCTCAGAGCCCATAATACATATCAGTTACATTACAGCCAGGCAGGTGGCGAGGAGCCAGGAACTCTATGCTCGCATGGAGCTGACTCTGTAGCGCCACCCTCAGGTTTCTACTCCTCTGTGTGCAGCTGGGGCCTACCCCCCAGCCTGCATTTCCCCTCACCCTGGGCAGGGTGGGGCAATCATACAGTCCAGGGTCCTGAGGGAGACTAGAAAATTCTTTCTATTTGACCCAGAACATTTGAAACACCCTGTTGATTTACCTTTGTACCGATTTATGCAGGACCTCTTACTGAAGTGATTTAATCTGAGTATCTTATTCAAGGCGACAGAGGCATAACCACTCACAGAATGGTAATGAAATGCATTCCTGCATCTAATCTACTTCCTTAGCTGCAACGCCACCTGCTGGCTGCCACCTGCACTTACACATAGTCATTCAGGCCGAGTGGGAGAACACGCCCAGCATGTTTAGCGAGAATGTCCACCTTCACCAAATTGGTGGGACCGGGTTAGCGGACATAATCCTTGCTGAAACTGGCGCCCCCCACAGGTGAGATGGTGGACAGCTAATCATTATAACTAATCTTTCCCAGTCATCCGTGACTGGACTTAAACTGACCACTGGGTAACAAACCAACCAGATCAGACTCATGTAAAAATTGTTTGTCAATAGCAAAAAAAGCAAGGGTGCCTGGGTGCCACAGTACTCATGATTACCACCAGATGGCAGCAATGAGCCACTGTGTGGGTTATGTGGGGGGGGGAGGGATTCGCGGCAAATCACCTGCAAACTGAGGTAAGGTGGGTTGGGGGGTGGTCCCAGTCTGTCAGGAGACTGCATCGCCGCGGGCTCCTACGACCAAACATTTAGGCAATACTGTCATTTTTATGGTCTCATGATTTTTCAGCTACTGTGGCCAAAAGGGAAAGGAGAGCATGTAGAAGTGGTGGGTGAGGGAGATGGAGGGGTCCTTGTCCTGCAGCGCTGCAGTCCGTCACACGCACACTGTGTCACGTTTCCTGGTGAGGAGGGAGACGTGGGCTGGATGCCGTCTGTTTTATTACAGAAGACCACTAGACGCAGGAACGCTCTCTGATAATGAGCAGTGGCGTTTACCACCATTCAAACCATGCATTTTTTTTAGGGGGGCCCCCTACTGGCCACAACAGTCACCACAATATATATATATATATATATATATATATATCATGTCAACGTGTTCCTCATTTAGTAGAAACATGTTCTGCTAACTAGCTATTTATATAGTTTCTGAAATATCTGTGTGGGGTTGGGGGTTTGCCTGTTGCTAAACTAAACATTAAATAAATAGTTTATGAGTTTATGAAACATCTGGGGGAGGAGCCATGGGCCCCCGTTGATGGTGTGAGGCTGTCTGACCTGCTGGTGGAGGAGGGTCCAGTAAGTTATGCAGTAACTAATGGCTGTATTTCCTCCCCGCAAACGTACATGTCACCATCCATCCCAGAACTCCTCAGGAGACCTGCAGCAACCCCTGCTTGACACGGTATCTTCCTCTCCCTCCTCTGATCTGAAAGCCGCAGCCTGTCAACACCAGACGCCGCCTGAAAAGGCATGGAAGTGTTCTGAGGCCGTCTCACTGAGACACTGCACTCAATACAGAAAGCAACACATCACCCAGCGTCCTGCTGGCACCCGCTGCTCTGCCGCTTGTGTTGCGAATGCAGTCTAGACGGCTGTGATCCCCTCGCCACCCGTCCTTTTGTAGATTTCGAGTTTGAGGAAGGTGTCCTTGCTGGGATCCACATTCAATTAAACGGACACGTTAACAGCGGCTTCTGAGCACTCACAGTTGGCCAGACCAGGGGAGAGGGCCTTGCTGCTCCCATGGCTGCCTCTCTCTCTAGCTCCCACCTTGAGCTCTTTTATTGCTCTGCTGGTCAGATTGAATTGGTATTATGAGCTAAGAAAGATTCCCTCTCCCCAAACACTCACTATCTAACGGAGTTACATTGACCCAAAGTCAGAAACAAACCCACCTCACTGTTACCTCACACATCACCTTCACAGATAAACCCACCTTAAAGTTTCCTGGCCCCAAACACCCTGACAGATAAACTTACCTTACAGCTACCTCATAAACAGCTTCACAGATAAACAACCCTACAGCTACCGCACAAACACCTTCAAGAGAAACCTACCCTCACACCTCACAGTCACCTCACGCCAGACACCTTCACAGATAAACCTACTGCAGTTACCTCACAATCCCTGTCACAGAGAAACCTAATTTGTAGTTACTTCAGCTCCAAACGGTTGTTCACGTATCTTTTTTACCATCCCAAACACTTGTAGCAGATATACAGTAGGGCTTATGCTGCACAATTGACCCCAAATGCTTGTTATCCTTTGTGTCATTTTTGCCCCCTGGGGTGCCTTGGTATCATAAAACACGGCCACCTCTCTTCTGGATCTTCCCGCAGGACAACATCTGCCCGACCTTCCTCCCTCCCCTTCCCTTTGTGTATGTGTGAGTGTGTGTGTGTGTGTGAGTGTGTGTGAGTTGCAGAGCTCTCTGGCCCCGAAAGGGTGGAGTCTAAACACTGGAGAACATTTACAGGCTGAGATCTGGCTAAGAACACTGGCTTCATGGCGACGGCAGATGTTCACCACCATCCCCATAAATCGCAGGGGACGTCCCAGAGGATGGAGAGCTTCACAGAGAGGCTCTTCACAGCACCTAGGGAGCCGTCAGGGCAGGAAGGTAGTTTGGAAGGTTCCCTTTCACTCACGCCGCCGGGGCTGAATTCCAGGCCGCTCCACGGGAACCAGGAACAATCCGGCACAACGACCCCACACCTGCACGCGGAGAAGGATCTGCTAATTACACCTCACAGTGGTAATTTAGGCAGCTGGTGGCAGCGAGGTTCGAGGGAAGCGGCAGATCAGTGACCTCAAGAGGTCAGCGTTTGAGAGTAGCGCATGCAGATTTACCCATTAATGCACAAGTATGCAAATGAATCGTTTAGCACCCCAAGCTCCCCCCATATGGTTGAACCCCCTACCTCACCCATCATCCGTCGTAAGCAGCTCTCAGTTCTGCTTGTGCACAATGCATGCTGGGAGACAAACAGCCATCTCTGCTTTGGCACGCGTAGGAAATGTTCCTGCATCTCTCCGGGACCGCTGCCATATTACTCCGTTTGAACATCGGTGTGGAAGCCGCCCAGCCTCTCTCTCCCACCATTCCCGCTGTGGTGAAATTTACCCAGCTGCATTGCGAACCACGCCGATACTATTGCTAATCCCTCCTCCAAGCTGGGTCCCACAGACACCCATGGTGGCAAATCAGCAGAGGGCTGGACCAAGCTCAAAGGGGCCCGCTGGAGTGCGAGGTCTCAGCAAATCGACAAATCAGTGTCCAGTAACATCATGTGCAGATGGTCAGCACCCAATCGAAGCGGCAGAGGCCGATTGCAAGTGTTTGGGTCCCTGGACCTCAGGGAATGGCTGTGATGCTTCACTGGGCCTGGAAATACACGGTGAGGCCAGGCAGGTGTCCGTGGGTGTGGCCTGGGGTGGGGCACGAACGTGGGGCACGAATGTACCCCAAAGCCCCCGAATCCGACCGACACATCTGGCAGTGTGTCAGTCTTGGGTGCCCAATGGCAGATAGATGGTCCAGTCCTGGGGATAAACGCTGCAGTGCCCCCTTGTGATGGCGAGAGAGAAATGACCGTGTTTGTTCCCTTGCCCAAGCAAGGTGGTCCTCATAAAGACAGTCAGAGATTTAATTCTGGGAGATGGGAATGGCCTTCGTCTTTAGCTTTCATTTTGGGCATTATTCCGAGCAACCATTTCTGCTGAAGGACGCCATCCAATATAATCTTAATTTGTGAGTCCTGCCCTGCTCCAAGATGGTTCATTTTTTCTTGGAACAATGTCGAATGAGTCACCAGTAACGGTTACGTGGACACTGCCTCTGGACAGTGGGGGTTAAGCTTTAGCCAGGCCATCTGCCCCAGTGAATCATGGGAAGCCAGAGCAGGCTAGTCATGCGGGGTGGTACAAATTTCTGATCACGTTTTATTGTTTTTATATTATTCCTATGACTGTGTGTCAGAGGTATGAATGATGAGATGCTTCTTTCACTTTATGGCTTTTGCACAGTGACCCCAGAGAAATGTATTTTATGGTAGCCATGTGAGGAATCGATGTGCACCATTTTTATATTATTTTCTTCTTCTGTGTTTATACCCATGCTATACCATGCACATTCTATTAAAACACCATTTGCTAGTGTATAAAACATGGTGTGTTTCTCTGTATGCATTATTTAAGTGATGCTGGCTTTGTGTTCCCTCCAGTTTCAACAGTCCATATGAGATGAGATGATTCTGGCACTCGCCAGAGACCAAGCTCGCTTTTAGAGACAAAACCTTATGGCTCTCAGACCATAAAACAAGTGGCCATTGGTCCTCTGTGTTGGAATAGCATGCCACTCCTGCACTACTGTTTATTATTCCCATGCCACTTGTTGCCACCAGGGGGTGTGGTTGGGTTTGATATTTAATATTACCCAAAAGCCCCCTTGGCATATAGGAGGTGCCTGCCAACAGCTGCATGGTTTCACCATTAGCCAGTTTCTGTCTTGAATAACAACCAGATGTCAGTCGTCAGCATTTGCATCCAAAACCAAAGACTTTAAAATAAGACTATAAACATATTTAAAAATCTTGTCCCAATTTCAAGGATTGTTCTGATATTATTCCAATCATGTATATAGCATTAAACTCCAGTGAAAAGCTGTTTCAGAGAAAAGAAGAAGAATGAATTCTGTGGTAAGATTCAACTTGTAGCATATGAATCTTAAGCTGTGTCCTATGTTAGCTTTCTGTTCCTGGCTCTTATGTTAAATGGGTCGGTGCTGATCTGTGTCTTAAATCAGCCATAAAATACCCTCAAAACAATTATTTTTCATCCAATTTGTTTCTTACCTCTTGGTTACCTTGTTAGGCTTCCTTATCCTTTCCTTTTAATGAAAAGATTGGTTTTAATTGTTTGGCTTTTTGGACCTTTCTTTTGACAGCACACCTCTCATTTTCAATAAAAATAATGGTAAAATAAACCTCAAGAGAATTATATAAATAAACTGCATTGGTCTTATCTTGCCTTACATGTAAGATCATGCCTTGCCTTGATTTTTTTGTTTTAATTTATTTTGGTTAAATAGAGGTTCCTGGCAAGTCAAAAAGCCTTGATGCAGTACACAAATCTATGTGGTGCTTTTATGCATTTTAAACTTACAGACGGGCCGGTTAAGCCACAACAAGAACAGTTAGAGTAACAATCCAGAGCGGACTGGGGGCCTTTGAGTAGGTGGGGTGGTGATTAAGTGGTGACCCAGCAGTGAAGGGCAGCTTTGTCCCTACGAAATTTGTTAAGAATAACTTACGTCGGATTCATGACATGTTCTTACTGTAAGTAGCAGAATTGTTTGCACCTTTGTTCTTAAGAATGGTGACTCCTGTATCTTCGTACGCCAGTGTGTCTGCTAGGGTGTAACATGAATAAATGGTGCCCTGTCCTGTGTTCAGGGCATGTAGCAACTCTGGATATAACAGACTTTGGATATAACGGACTGCTTTGCCAGGTCCCTTGAAGTCTGTTATAACTGGATTTTACTGTACAGGAGGTAAATGCAAATAAACACACATGTTATTTAGTAGTGTAACCAGTGGATATAAAGCCCCCAAGAAAGCTGATACATGGAGAGATATCACCCTCTCTGTGAGCGCTGTGTGCCAAATACATCTAAATGATCTTCAAACATGCATCCCCTTCTCAGAGCATGATTGGCAAGCTCTTCAAGAACAGAAATGCCATTTTGATAGCAAGGCCAATGCGAAGAAACAGACCTATTTATAATCTGCATGATCGCCGTTGCTACCATGAAAATAATTTTAACACTTAAAAATGATTTTTTATATTTTACTTCTATAAATTATTCAAATACTATCAGTTCATGAACTGTATAATGAGCAAAACTGCAATAACCAATTATTTTGAACAAACTATCATTACTGAAATGTGTGTACGAATGGTTTTGAGTGTGCGTAGATTCTGTTCTTAGATAAGAACAAATTCGGATAAGAAAACATTGGTGAATGTCAGAATCTGTAAAAAAATGCATACAAGGGATTTAAGGACAAATTTGCTTGTAAGAACAGTTGGTGAATGAGTCCCATTGTTATTTAGTCTATCTGTACGTGTAAGAGATTTTCTGTGAGTCTAGAGCATATACCAGGCAGCACAGGGCACAGGGCAGGGATCATGCAGGACAGAACACACACACACACACACACACACACACACACACACACACACACACACACACACACACACACAGAGGCTGCTGGATTTTTATCATTATTTATCATCTAAGCGGAAGCTGCTCCAAAGTTATAGGCCGTCTGAGGAATAAAGCGACAGCTTCATCCATCTTGAGCCGTTGCGGGACACCGACTCCGCTAATGAGCAGAGCAGTGAGGTTTATCAAGCTCCAGAATCAAACGCCGTCCCTTTCTGGTTAATAAATCCCGCTTAATAATGAATGTGAGGCGTGCTGCTATTGACTTGGAGGTACATGGTCTGAGAGGGGCAGGGCCTTGCCCTATCCATCATCTCTAGCTGATTCATGCCTGTCCTCAGACAGAATATGAAGTCGATAGTCATGCTCTACAGACGGATCTTTCCGGAACCGCCCTGAGCTCACGCTCCTCTCTTATGCCAGAACTGCAGAATCTACCTTGTTTGTGTGGTATCCAGGAACCCCCCTGTGCATCTATCAGGGTATCCAGGAACTCCCCAGTACATCTGTCAGGGTATCCTGGAACCCCCAGTGCATCTATCAGGGTATCCAGGAACTTCCCAGTGTATCTATCACGGTATCCAGGAACTCCCCAGTCCATCTATCAGGGTGTCCAGGAACCCCCCAGTGCATTTATCAGTGCCTGCAGTTCAGTGTTTGGCCACTAGGACCTGACCATTGCCATGGTCATAACCTGAATGATGCACCAGGCTGCTTATATGAGAAGGAATGGGGCATAAAAAAACACTGGGGTGTTCACATTGTCTTAAGATCGTTTAATCAGCCTTAACAGGCTGCTAAAGCTAACCGCTGGCCCCAAACTCCATCAGCAGCTGCTATCAAACCCGAGCCGAGTCAAGGCTGCGGGGTCTGTGCGCCAAGTAATCTACTGTGGAGTTGATCAGGAGAAGGAAGAAAGGCCAGAGGAGGCCCTTGCTGAAGCGCGCCAGGGAGAAGGATAAGAATCAGATCCACCCTCGGTCACGTAGTTCTTCCCCGGCCCGGCTCATTATTCCCAGTTAGATATTCTCAATTAATTATGGATCGTCTAGTAATTTTCTTTAATAGCAGAATTGCCTGTGATTAATCTTGATTTTTTTCTGGTATATGCTAGGCCCAGCCTCCACAGTCGTGTGTAGGTGAAGTGGGGTCAGGTGTGTGTGTGTGTGTGTGTGTGTGTGTGTGTGTGTGTGAATGGTGGTGTTGGGGGGCATGTGACAGGAGAGGCCCAGCCTTCTCCAGGGTCCTCTCGGTGGCATAATCATCTGCAACAATGACAGGGTAGACAGGCAATACTTAACCACCACAGCCATAGAAGGGGATTTCAAACACAATGCCGTGACCTCTGACCCTGTGGAATCTCCCAGAGGAAGGATTCACGTTACCGTGGTTACCGTGGAGTCTGGGAATGAGGTACTTGTGGTTAGCCTAAGTATAGCTCCTGTCGATCTATCACAGATTTCTGTACATCTGTCTTGTTTTCTGAATTATTTACATCCTTCATCTGTGGCTGGAATTGGCTAAACAGATCCTTTTACATGCGAAGCTGATCGATGCCTTCAATCTGCACACTTCCGTCAAAACACCCTTTAACCTTTCGTTACTTCCCGTTCTCCACTTTCGTCATTCTGCAATATTCCAGTCCACATGCCTCCAGGTCCATGTCTGAGATGAAGGAGGCATGTGATTGGGTTAATCTTCAATAGCTGTGCGATTTTTCACGGACTGTTTGTGGAAGCCCTGTCTATGACACCCTCATTGACTCTCCATATACATGAAGAAAACAGAAGAAGAGAAGCATTCATCTCCCAGAAGCTGAAGGACATGGCAAGGTCAACCTTCTCTTGAGCTGTTGCTTGGGTCGTTCTGCTCAATTGGATCCGATTTGCATTCTGATGGATTTTGCGGGCGAAAAAATTCTTTGGACACCAAAGATACGCTTCACCATTTGAAATTAAAATGTTCCCAGCCTCCGAAACCACTAGGTCTTTAAAAAAAACTAAGCACAGATAGATTTCAGAGAGACGCAACAAACGGTTGCACAAACCGCACGTGCGAATGAAGTGAAATTAAATGATCTTACCTAGAAAAGTGAATATGTGATGCTGTGTCAATTTCTTGGAAGACTCGCTTATTCAGTTTAAACGGAAAAATATTGAAAAGAAAGTTTCATAGTGCAGGATTTTGGTGCCCACTGAAAATGCTCAGAGGGTATTATTGGCATCAGATTTTACCCATAATCCACTGTAGACATGATACATTGTAGCATATATGTTGACCAACATCGGTGGGGCAGCTGATGTTGACATAACGTCTTACTCTTCCAGGGACGGGGAGGGGGGCGGTCCAGGGGGCTTGAATGGAAGTCTTGAAAACATGTTTACACCATGAGCAACAGCAGCCTGACATCTCAGGATTCAGAGTTAAAGTGTGGCCACATGGGGCCTCTCCACAATATCACAGCATAGCAAAGCCTTCCGGATGCTTCTACCTGCTTTCGGAGATGTCCAAAACAACAAGCTTATTGCAAACGGCTCATTGGGGACCTGCGGCTTCCAGCTCTGAGGCCCTTTAAGAAATAGGATAAGGCATGTGTTTGGAGCTCCTGATTCTTGGGGGACGGGGGGTGGCAGAACAAACCACCCCATCAATCACCAGAACAAGCGATTGTTCTGGAACAAGGAATATTGAGGTTCAGCTCAGCAGCTAATCAGCATGGGGAGAACATAGCAATCTGCTCTGAGAAAAACAGGCTAATGGGGGACAGCACTGATGAGGGACAGCAGTGATGAGGGACAGGCTGAGTGGGGACAGCACTGATGAGGGACAGCAGTAATGAGGGACA